>CM042024.1:47705000-48142500 GCA_023525975.1 Smallanthus sonchifolius
CACGTGCCTTTACTAAGACATTTCTATGCATTAGGACTAAAGAGAAATTAACTTTTAATTTCACTGACATCTTATAAATCTTTGTATTTCAGGCAGGGACTGGTATAGCAGAGCTTATAGCTCTTGAAATATCGTCCAAGGTACCAGCTTTATACTTTAGATTATGTTTTAGTTGTATCAGATGCACTAATAGTTGCTGCTTTTCTTATCATTTTGTTTCAACTTTTATAGACAAATATTCCCATTGAAGAGGCTCGTAAGAAGATATGGCTTGTGGACTCTAAGGTGGGTACATGTGGTTCTATACTTTTCTTTTTCTTTTCTATATATCTGCTTATCGGCTTCTCACATGATGACTGCTACTTCAGGGGTTGATTGTTAGTTCTCGTAAAGAATCCCTTCAGCACTTTAAAAAATCATGGGCTCACGAACATGAGCCTCTTACAACTCTCTTAGATGCTGTCAAGGTGAGACAATTTTTTAGGAAATTTCACCATTCATAACAATAATTTTTTTTTACCATTTTTGCATGACATTTAATATCATTTCCAATATTCATCAGGCAATCAAACCATCTGTTCTGATTGGAACATCTGGGGTAGGACAGACATTTACCAAGGACGTGGTTGAGGCCATGGCAGCCATCAACGAGGTTCTTTCACTCTCTCTCTCTCTCTCTCTCTCTCTCAAACACACGCCACACACTCACTTAGAGGTGGCAAAATGTGTTGGTCGGGCGGGTTGGGTAACGGGTCAAAATGGGTATTTTTTTGTACGGGTCAGAAGGGGTAGTGTTAATTTGACATGAAAGACTTTTACAAAATTCTTAACGTTTCTATAATTAATCTGTGTCTCAGATATGATTATAAAAGTTATATTATTTAAATATTAACTTAAATTTTTTGATAAAATGATTTAAGAATTTTCATGTGTCCCTTTTTATTTCTTATAAGCTCAATCTTTCATCCATTAGAGATAAAATATAACTCGAATCAACCCATTCACAAATAAATGGACGAAATTGTCACCTCTGCTTATTCGTATACAACACAGGATACAAACTAAATTGTTGAACAAATTATTGTTTGCAGAGACCACTTATTATGGCTCTCTCTAACCCAACCTCACAAGCCGAGTGCACTGCTGAACAAGCCTACACCTGGACCGAGGTAACTGAAACTAGCTACTTTGAACTTCCATATAAAAGAAAGGAAAATAAAACTCTCATATTAACACAAACTTAATCTCTAATCAATCATCGTGTAGGGCCGTGTAATATTTTCCAGTGGCAGTCCTTTTGATCCTTATGAATACAATGGCAACCTCTTCATTCCTGGCCAGGTTATACTCTTACTTATAGCCATACATTCAAGTCTTGGTGTAAAATCAATCATGCACACTCATATTATTTTGTTTTCATTTAAATCCAGGCAAACAATGCTTACATTTTCCCTGGACTTGGTTTCGGGTTGGTCATCTCTGGTGCGATCCGCGTACACGATGAGATGCTTTTGGCAGCATGTAAGTACCAACAAAGAAGGCATTACTAATATTGACATTTTGATGAATCTTTTCAGACCGCTGTGGATTTTGCACACGGATCAAACGTATCATCATAGAACTAAATAAGTGATTTTTTGTTACAGCTGAAGCATTGGCTAATCAAGTAACACAAGAGCACTATGATAAAGGGATGATTTACCCTCCACTTACTAACATCAGAAAGATTTCGGCTCATATTGCTGCAAATGTTGCTGCTAAAGCATTTGATCTTGGTGAGTCCGTTTTACCATCGTGTAGAGGTGGCAAATTGGGCGGGTCTGGTAACGGGCTGAAAACAGTCCAGGTCAAATGACTAATTTTTGTACGGTGGTCGAAACAGTTTTGGTTGGTCTGACCCAAAACACATTCTTCCAAAAATCGTAAACTTAGATATTATTATTTAAATAATGATCTAAAGAACTGAATAAAATGAATGATAATGTTTATTGCATTAAATAAAAATTTTGGGCAGCATTTGCTCGGAGGCCTGGATCGACCCGTTCAAAAGTAAAACGGGTCAAAAGCGCCACCTACGTTTAGTGACACATTTTCTATTGTATGCTTACTGTGTTCAAATTCGGGTCCGAAAGATTATAGTAACCCGTGCTGTTACTTTGCAGGTTTGGCAACACGTCTCCCACGCCCTGCTGATCTAGTGAAGTATGCCGAGAGTTGTATGTACACCCCCAACTACCGTACCTACAGATAAACAGCTAACTCCTGTGTTGTTCAAAGTGTTCGCTTTATCTGAGTCTTGTTATCTTGCTTTTATGTTCTTTTGCTGTACGTTGGAGTCTTTATATTTTTCAGTGGTTATGGTGTGAAGTTTGTATTTAGTTCAATATAAAAAATAAGCTTTTTAATCATTACATTTATTTATTTTATGTTCAATCTGTCATATTAAATTGTTTACTCCTTTGTTCTTTTGTCATTTTTATTCAATATTTATTAAAAAAAACAAACATAAAATATATGATAAAAAAGATAGAGTAAACTCCACTTTTGGTCTTCTTTATTTTAGTCCAATAGTTTAAAAATCTCGATTTTCATTCAGTAGTTTAACCATTTGTCTCTATTTTAGCCAATCCATTAACCTTCATCTAATTTTCTGTTAAGTTTTAACTAAAAAGACCAAAATGCCCTTAACATTTTATTATTAAACAAAAATGTTATAAATTGTTTATATCTTTCATTTCCCAATGTTAAGATTTCGTCTTCTTCATAGTTGCAGCGCCCCCACACCACCGCCACCACCAAACCCCCGTCACAGCCACCTCCACCCCACAACGCCACCACCACCACCGCCACCCCTACCATCATCTCCTTTTCTCTCTCTCGATTTCCAGCAACTCTCTTCTCTCTCTTTATCTATCTCTCTCTCTAGCCTCTCCTTTGTACCCTTACTCTCTCTCTTAACTCACCTGCGACCACCATAAGATCCGGCAACCAAAAACACCCCTTTCCCTTTTCCGGCCAACTACCACAACCATCTCCGCTACTTAACCCGCTCTGCTAAATCTCACCGTATCCCTTTCGCATCCTCCGATATCCAATTCGTGTCACAGGACGATTCAATTCCGTCTACTAGGGTTTGTTGATAAGTCAACTTCCCCTGCTCCTCCCCCGGCCACCACCAGCCACCTCTTAAAAAAAGTCCTAAATATGTGTGTTATGTCGAGGATGGGGGGTTTTTGCATAATCAATTAGGGATAAATCTCTGTGTGTATGAATCTAGGGTTTTTGCAGGTTCAATTAAGGATTTTTGCAGGCTTCGATGGTGGTGGTGGTGAGTGAACTCTGTGACGGACCGAAGATGCCAAATGGGGGTAGGGCAGGACTGGCGGCGATGGTGTTCTTTAAAACCCGACTTTCCGGCGGCGGAGACCTAGGGTTCCATCGACGGTGAAAACCATCCAGGAATCATCGACGACATGTGACCACTGGTTTCAATCGTGGCGGCGCCGTTCTTGTCTGCTTCCCTTGGCCTCTTCAACGGCGAATCGGAGACGGTGGTCGGAGAAGGTGGTTGTTGTTGTTGTAGGGGGAGGAGGTGGTGGTCGGAGATCGGAGAGGGAGAAGGTCAACGGGAAAGTTATCGGAGGAGGGGGTAGATGAATGTCCATTAGGGTTGGGGGTGAAGGGTTTGAGTTTTTATTGTATTAATTATTATTAATAGGGATATTTTGGTCTTTTCAGTTAAAACTTAACAGAAAATTGGATGGAGGTTAGTGAATTGGCTAAAATAGAGACAAATGGTGAAACTATTGGATGTAAATCGGGATTTTTAAACTATTGGACTAAAATAGGAAATTGACACAAACCACAGGGACTAAAAGAGGAGTTTACTCAAAAAGATATAAATCACTTGATATAAAAGATATTATTGGTTTCAGACACAATTACTCTGAAGATAACTTGGTTTCTTCCTAATAAAACCTGCATTGTTCGATACAACAAACTCTCCATAGCAAGCATGCGAATTCAGGCTTTGTTATATGCACTAAGATCCGCATGGGTGTCCTGGTATCGTTGAAGGAGATATGTTTCGCATTTGACACGAGGAAACCTAACACGATCGAGATCCCATAAACGAGTGTAAGCAATAAGTGAAACGTGTCGAGCATGTTGTATTTAATACTTACTTGGGAGGGTTCTCTCTTGATTGGCAAGTAGGTAAGCATTCAACAACACAATCATGACTAGGCTCCACAAAGTATGGAATCTAATCATACAAAAGAAGAATACACATTAGTATGAACAAGTTGTTGCTTTAAATATGCATTTTTTTTATTTTGTACGAAGAAAATCGACGAGTATAGAAGTGGTCATACAGAATATCGCTCTTGCCCGTTACCCAACACTCGATGCAATGTTGACCTGGAAAAGAATCCATAGAACAAAATCATTGTTCATGTGGGAATCCAAATCACTAAAATTTTCAAAAATTGAGATGTTGAACAAATCAATGGAAGTCAAATCCAGAAAAGTCAAAACTTGGAAAAAGTCAATCTTTGCAAAACAATGACACACCAGGATAACAGTTATACCTGAAAATTCCATTGCTCCATCGTTCCAGCATATCGCCAAGATTGACCACAAACGCTCTGAAACATACATATAATCCATCATTGTCATAGTCTAGAGGGTATTTATGTATAACATATGAGGGTATCTTTGTGTAATATCCAACGCTATATATTGAGGCCTATGTAACCCTATTATGAACACAGTCATTATATAATAAACTTCCTGGTGTATTTGCCAAGAACAACATTGTTCATCAATGTCTATGGTGTAAAGATTATACCGACTTACCCTTTTAACGGTTCAACATCTTCCCACGCTCGAGGCTTCGCATCTTTGGCTTTGCATATCTAAAAAAAAATATTTAAAAAGATCGATTTATTTGGAAATTATAAGGATATGTATAGTGGCTAATATTTGTTGCATACTTGGAGTCCAGAAACACTATCGGTTGCCAAGAGAGTAATCAAACCGTAATCAGAATGTGCACCAGCCCCGTATATCCCCTTTGCAAGCTCGGATACTTGACCTGCAACATAAACCAACTTTCTTATCGTTTTTTATAACATAGATGTCGAAAACATTGAAAATGAAATGAATATTCTTAAAAAGATTTTAACTTTTCACCTGGATAATGCAACAACCGTAAGACCGCGATGGGTTTCCCAAGCATTTCGGGTTGTTCAAAAAAGTTGGCATCCAGATCAAGTGCAAGAGCTATGAGCCTTGCAATTTTTCTAACTACTTCCCTGAAAATGTCACAATTAAATATTATTTTTTTATAAATTTTGTTGTTTATAGTTCATAGGCTTAAGAAACTAACAGAGCCTGTTGATGATATTTTTCCATAGTTTGCCTCCATCCAGGCAAGATATCTGCAACCACCATTCAAACAACTTACTAAATTCACCAAGGTTGAATGTTGTAGAACAATATAATTTTAAAAGGGTGTTTGGATTTGCGTTTTGAAATTGATTATCTGATAATCAATATTTAATGTTTGGATACTCAAATTCCTCTTTGGGATATTTGATTATTTAGAGGTCAAGTCACCTTTTGATACATATACCCTCACCTAACACAACGTCCTCCTGTCCTATCAAAATGTATTTTTTAGGGGGTTGGCTAAACGAACAACCCTAGGTTACTAATCAACCCCGTATTGATAATATGTATACGAGCGTAACTATATCATACGTATACTGTGAGTGAGTGATTTGAAAAGATGGAATAACTGATGTGATAGGGAAGGAGATGTGTATTCATTAAAAATTCCCTTTTAGGGGTGTACCAGGAGCAGTTTTTTAGTCATTTCATCTGTTACTTCATTAAATAATCAGAATTTGTCAAACACGCGATTATCTAATTGTCACAGCTACAAAGAGCAAAATCATATTCAGACACTCAGTTCTAGAACCCGTTTTTTTACAACTGATTATCTAATCCGGTAATTCCAATTATTCAATAGAACATAATCACTTTCTAAATGTGTGTCCAAACACCCCCTTAACCCAAGTCTAAACCTGGTTAATACCTGAGTCAGGCCACAAATTTGGCCCGTAAAACGTCCTTTGAGCTTCAGGATCATCTTCAGGCAATTCAATACCTATATAAAACCCCTCCTTGTGATCACCTACAACATCAATTAACAAAAGCTCAGAATGTTTTTAAAAATTACAGACAGATTATTAAAATCCATACTTGAATTTGAACAAGCAAACAAACCTTGGATTTGATTAGCAGGATCAAGAAGCTCATCAAGAACAGGCGTGTAGCCTCGATGTTTTTCGTTCCTAAGAAGCCTCATCTTTTCCTCCAATGGAAGATCAAAAAAGTTCTTGCTTTGGGTGAAAACATGATCCATAAATTCCTCACTTATTCCATGATTGGTAACATAGAAAAAACCAGATTCCATACATGCCTATGAATTGCATCAAAATAAAATTAACAATCATCTATAACACCCAAATTAATCACTTCATGTTAAACCTTAAAACACCAAAAAATCAAAACACTGGTTTTGTTATATCCTCAAATTTTATATCCTAACTGTAAAACAAAATCAATACACATATACATACATATAAATATCTATACCTAACAAATAAGCCACTGGTTAACCCACGTATCATAATTCTACGAGTACAAGATTCTTTTTTTCATTTTCTCTATCATAATTCTACGAATACAATATTCTTTATTTCATTTTCTCTTTCATTACTGGCTATTTATTATTTTCTTAATAACTATTTAATATTTTATTTATTCAAACCTGTAAAACACGGGTTTCTAAGTTCTAACCTAGTGTTATATATATATATATATATATATATAGACAGAGAGAGAGAGAGGGGGAGAGACACCTGTTTGAGTAAGGATACAGAGGTAGGGATATCTGGGGAGGAGAGATCAATAGAGTTCAAATTTGAAGGTTTGTTACAATCCGCCATTGGAGCACTGGTTCGTCTTCTTCTTTTGATATTATTTTTTTAAGTGAAGAAGATGGTCGAATCTGCAAGTGTCTGCGTTGAACCTTTATTTAAATTCGAAGGGAAAAAACCAAGGAAGACATGAACATGGATGAGGAAATGAACATACATACATCATATAAAGCCTAAATTACTGTTTTGCCCCTGGTTTATTAAAAATCTCGATTTTAGTTCACAAATTACTTTTTTTTTTTTTTTTTTTGTATATATGATATTTTTTTCCCCTTCCATTTCAGCCTATTTTTTAGGGTTTTAATATATATAGTTTTCATTTCTTTATCATTTTAGTCTCTTACACTAATTTTATTAGATTCTGCAATTAAATAGTATAATTGTTAAATTACCTTGGGTATATGTGATGTGTAGAAGATACAAGCTTAATATATAAAGTAAATAAATTTAAAATAATAAAAATTAACACGATGTATAATATTTTTTAGAAACAAATGTAATACAAAAAGTATAATATAACTCAACTAATTGTTTAACTATAGTTATTAATTCATGGGAGGAATATATAAGGGCCACAAGCGGCTCAAGCCTCTCTTATTTTTTTTCTCAAAAGTATTAATTTCGGTCCACTATGTTTATTTTATTTTATTTTTAGTGTTTGGACCCTTCAAATCCGGACCAAAAGCCCATATCTGTTCCACAAAGACCTTAAAGGTTATCGAGCTGAGTTGTAATTATTCTTCCTTTGACGTTTATGTGTAAGAACTTTTATTTATTTATTTATGCTCTTTATTTTGTGAAAAAAAAATGGTTTTTTTTATTTGTAATATTTTCGTGCCCCCAATTTAATTGTTCAAGTTCTGCCACTTTATTATTATTATTTTAACAGGTTTAACTATAAATATTCATTAGGCTATGTGTACTGGAATCACTAAAAAGTGATTCACGTCCCGCACGTCAGTAGGGGAGCAATCACTAAACAGAATCACTAAGGTCTACAATTGTTTTACTGTCAGCATTATATTTTTAATCATTAACTAGGATTAGGATCTCTTGATAACTTATAAATACTTGAGAACTCGTCAAAAAATCAATTAAAACAATTATTTTTTTGTTTTCACTACCTTTATTATTAAAATATAGCATAAAAAATGATTTCTCTCCAATTAATTCATCTCTTCTTTCTAAATTGTTCTTAAAAAATTTTATACATATGTGTAAATGGTAAACACTTACACACATGTAAGTGGTAAACTTACACATGTGTATATTTTTTTAATATATGAATACATGTAAATTTACATATATAAATTCATTTTTTTATGTTGTATTATAATAATAAAGGTAGTAAAAAATGATTTTGATTGGTTTTTTGACGAGTTATCGCGAGTTCTCAAAATATTTAGGAGTTCTCAAATGATCCATTCACTCGTTTACTATTTTTCAATAAAATACTAATAATTATTTAAAATAAAGACAATAAAATACAAATAATCATACATCACTTGGATGTGGACGATTTCTCTCCAATTAATGCTCCGCCAAATCTGCACAAAGGTTTAGATGGTTTCCATGTCGTGTATTACACATAAAAAAACCAATTTGTTTTCACCAATCCACACAAAGGACGATACCTCATGCCATGAATCACTCCCCAATCACCACAAACTGCCAACCCTGAGACTGTCCCTTGGCCCGTACGTCACCGTCGTTGGAATTGAGATATTATTCAAAGAAAAAGATCTCAAATATCTGGAGTTTGTCTTTGTATATTATAGGGATGATCCGATCCGTTTCAAGAATTGTTTTGGATCCAATCCATAGGAATCAATAGAAAAGGCAAATCTCTTATGATACACCAGATCCGGCTCGTTTATTGATAGAGTGAATAAATCTGCCATTTCTTGAAATTTTTCTTCTGATTCAAAATCGTGATGTAACGTGTATCCTCCTTGTTTACCCTTATACACTATCAATATTCTATTATTCTTCCATGAATAAAAAGCAAATAAGTATTAGTGGAGCTAGACTTTATGAAAATAAAAAATGCCGCACTTATTTATATAAAAAGAAATTCTTTATTTTTGGATTGCTGGGCTTATTTATATAAAATGCCGCACTTATTTATATAAAAAATGCCGCACTTATTTATATAAAATAAGTATTAGTGGAGCTAGACTTTTTGAAAATAAAAAATGCCGCACTTATAAAAAGTAAATCGAGATAGGATTGTAATACTCTTTCACAATTTCACATAAACCATTACAAGATTGGAAAATACATTGGTTCTCAAATATTATCAACATCTTTAAAAGTTTTGATAATTTTCAACTTTTTATTACAAAATATAGAATTTATGCAAAATTAAGAATATCTTTGTGGGATAAAATTGTTTGTATTCAGAAAATTATGTTCTACATTCACAATTCATCAATGACAGGAATCTCATACAAGTAGAATTTATGTCATAATCATGAAAACAAATTGCAAATCCTGGATAAGGAGCAAGTTAAATGCCATCATTTCTCTAGCTCTCCGATGTAGAAGTCATCGATCATATCGAATACTCGGGTTGCATGTTGTGGCCTGCCATAAATGTCCATAGTTAGCTCATGACTGGTGAATCGATCATATCGAATACTCGGGTTACATGTGGTTTCAGTGATGTACAAGTTTCAAACAATTAGCAAATTACACAATATGATTGGTTAGCAATTCAGGGATACACAGTTATACCTAATACACACAAAGTCATGATTTATACCTAATACACAAATTTTGTAACTAAATATTTGATACACAAATTGAAACCTAGAAATAGAAACCTTACCTCTTGACTTTTGAGAGGCAAGAGAATTGGACTAATTTTGGGTGAAGTGGGGTGTTTGGATATGGGGATTATCAGATTAAGTAGATGGGCTGAGTTTTGATAAGCCATGGTTAAGGTAGTTCTAAATATAAGATTAAGCAAATTCCTAAAAAATTATTACATATTTGGTGAATAAAAATTCAAATTTTAGTTGGTTCCGTTCGCCAATGACTAGTACCGAAAGCAAATTTAACTAATAAAGGTGTGATCGCACAATCCGAGCTTACATAGTTTCAAAACTTTAAGGTAGTTCTTATGGAAATTTGGGGCTAATAGCCAAAAAGAATTTGCCTTTTTATTTGCTTTTTGAATCACACACTCCGAGTTTACATAGTTACAAAACTTACCCAATTCGGACAAAGGTTTGAAAAGGATTACCCAGCTAAAAAGATAAATGGCGCAAGGCTCTCTTCATTACGAGATGGAAAGTGCTCTACCAACCAAATAAACATTCAGAAAATATAGAGTCAGAAGTAAATATACTAAAGGTGGCAAAAAGCAAACAATGGGTCAAGTTGTATTTACCCAAAACACTTTTTGTTTGAGTTATTTTACATTTTTATAAATAGTTAGTTTCACATATAGATTATAAAAACCATATTATTACGATAGTAGTCTTTTAAATAAAGTGATATAGGAGGTTGTATACATTAAAAAGAACACTTCGGGCAACTTTGAACCCAACCCGTTTACAATATTACCTAATTATTTCAATTTAACCACTTGACCAGATGGCTCGTTATACCCAAACCGACCCATTCATAAGTAAATGGGTGAAATTGATACCACTGAACAATACCATAACAAGAAACTACAAACTTTGTAGCTTAGATGTCCTAACTTTTTGTTTGAGTTGTAATGCTTTGTTTTTACGTTGACATGATCTGAAACCTACAAATACTTTTTACCTGTTACCCAACACACCCGACCCACCAATTTTGCCATCTCAAGTGTTCTTGATTTACCATTGACTTGTGATTTGATCTTCCCAAGTGTTTATCTGGTTGGTAGAGGCACTTCACAGTGCCTAAAGCCTAAAGGGGTGAGTTTTCCTCCAATAATCCTATTACAATACCATAGCAAGAACCTACAAAGCTTTGTGGCTTAGATGACATCTTAAAACTGCCAGAAAGTGCACCTTGCAACTATATATCAAGGTGGATTTTGACAATGAAGAAAGCAAGATTTTAAAATCAAACATGCAGATTACATTAGAATCAGAAGCTCACCCAAAAAATCCTTCAGTTGAGTCATCCCCAGCATGAGCGAGAATTGCATCGCCACCAGGGTGTTCTTCTACATAAGGTGTGACATCATATACCTACGGTTCATAGTAAAGCATATAAACTTTTTTGGATTTTTTTATATGTTTCACATTTATGCATATTTAAAATGATTGAACAAAGTAATAGGTTACATTATAACCTAACAGAACCTTCTCTTTGATGATGATCCAGCAATCGGTCCTCTTGTTGTGCAAGCAAACTTCAGCCTTGTTGTACGCTTTTAACACCTACATTTAAAATATATACAACACTATAATGTTCATTCGCACTTGCAATATAAAACCTTAAACTATAACTACATCCAACTCATATTTTTGACACCGCAAGAGAAAACAACATGCTATCAACAGACTGAGGTACTCACTACATCCCAGAATTAAAAGACAGTTTTATTTCACAAATTGAGATCTAGTGCTTTCAAATCCAAAAAGCATGAATTATTTAGACCTTCTATCATGACCTATGAAATTGCCAGATTTTGACAAAAGCAACTTTTTATGAATTTGCATCTTAAAGACAACCAAAACCCTGCTAAAAACTTTATTTTTTGGAGATGTGTGTGTGTGATAAACATTACGAATGTGAATTAACATAGATATTTGCAGCCTAAACTCGTGTGATCTAACCACACAAATAGTTGTATTAGAGTTATAAATAAAAATATTTTACTAATTCAAATCATCACTCATTGACCGATAATAATCCATACTGACAATTTGATCAATGACACTCCTAGTTTCACTTTAGTTGTCAAGGACAATCCCAGTAGCACAATAATCATAGATTTACATTCAACTTACACTTAATTTCACTCGATTTCGCTTGTAAGTTTCCCCATTTCATTCAGAGTTATCATTGTGAGCGAAATCGAGTAAAAATCAAGTGTAAATCTTTGATGATTATGTTACTGGGTTACCTTGCCAACGAAAGTGAAAGTTAGGAGTGTTATTGGTTAACAATATGGATTATTATCGGCCAATGGGTAATCGTTTGGACTATTAAAATCCAATTTGCATTAAAAAATGCCCAAAAATGTTATGAAACTCAATCAAGTACCTTAGTGCTAGCATCTGAATGAACCTTCTTGGTTTGATCTGCATTACAGAAATTGCATAGATTAAAAGCTGAAAACACTCCATACACACAAGCATTGCAAATCACAGAAAACAATCAAGCATCAATCCACTTTAGATTCAAGAAAGTAAGATAAAAATAGGATATAAATATATATATATATATAATAACAAAAACTATATGAGAAACAAATGTTGTAATGAATGAAGAGGTTTACCGGATGTGATAAATCTAGGGGCTAAAAACAACAAACTCAACAAGAAGCCAATAATCAAAGTGACCACAATTAGCTCCATAGATTTGAGCCCTAGCTCGGCTGCTGAAATGTGAGAGACAGTTAAAGAAGAAATGAGAAAGAATCTACAAACGTTTCTAGATTCACTGACGGCGATTGGATGGCAAATAGTTGTATATAAGCATAAATTGAAAAAGGTAAATAGGTAAGTGAAAAGATTAACCTCGACGGATGATGTTAGATGAGAAGTGCGACGGGAGACAAATACTTTAAATGAGCTGTGGGCCGCCGTGCGAGTGGTGGCAAATGGTTTGTAATAGTTTAGGTGTATTGTGACAATTAGTTTTGTCATAGTTTAGATCTTTGTATTGTCTTTTTGTCTTTGTATTGTTCTTTAAGTTTGTAATGTTCTTAGTTTGATAAGTTTTGTAATAGACGAACTTAAGCCAAGGTTGTGGCGAACCGGACAAGTTTGCCTGCAGGCAATGTGTTGCCTATAAATAGTGATTGTTTGTTTGTTTTCCATAATATTTCTTGTAATCAGTTGAAGAACAATAGAAACCATAAGTTATTTACCTCTTGTGTTCATTGTTCTACATGATTTGTCATTGTCATTACGTAACATGTATACGTTGGATTCCGCACTCCGTGTACGTGTCGTGTCGCTCGTCTAGATTGATCCGTAGAAGACCCCACCGGGACCTACACATTTGATGGCAATGACGGAGCCAATTTTTTTTCTAGTGGGGTCATTTTTTTCGATGCTCAAATTTCTAAGTTCCCGACTACGTTTTTTTGTGTTTACCGTTTTATAAATTTAAAGCTTTTGTGTTTAAAATTATCTATTTTCATATACACTCCTAAACACATCAAGTTTTTGACGTCTTTGGCGTCGTTTCCGGGGATACAAAGATTTTAGGAAAGATCAAGGTCGTTGGCCTAAACTTTTTTTACAAACATTATTCAAATGGATCAATATCTAAGGAGATATTACGGAGCATGCTACAAATATCAACCAAATGATGTTTGGTGCGGAATGTGTGGAGGATCCCGCTATGAAGATGAGTGTTACTATTCCATGGAAAATTCTTATCTCCATGGTCCGTTCATGCAAGCCAATGAGGATTGGATTGTTGCCTCTTGGCATAAGACAACACCTCAATATGAACCGTAACCTTCACTTGAACCAAAACCCACAAATAAAGCAGCAGCAAGGCTTCTGAAGAGCATTGAGTCATTAAAGAATCAGATCATCGAAGCTTTTGCTGAAGAGGAAAGACTCAAGAGAGAAGCAGAAGAGGCCATGCTAAGGAAACAAGAAGAAGAAGCTCACCAAAAAGAAGAAACGAGTTATGCCCTCTGCGTCAGAGAGTTGCAAATTCCGGAAGCAATAAACAATGAATAACAAGAGTATATCAACATGATCATCCCAACACCCTCAGAGGAGTCAGAACCAGAAACCATCGCTCTACAGGAATCTACTGGTAAGGATTATGCTTGGGTCAATGAGGTATGCATCACTTTACCCACTGAATATGAACTTAATCACATATCCATCTATGCTAAATTATTAAAAGAGATGATTACTACCCCTAGGATTAAAGAACTCCCTTATTTCATGCTAGATAAGAACCACTCAACTATGCTGCAGAAACACCTTACTAACAACATGATGAGTTTTGTCCCATGTTATATAGAGGACACTTATATTAGTGAAACCTTTATAGATGATAAGCTAAACACCAGTTTCATGCCTATCTCCGTTTTTGACAAACTCGATGAAGGTCATATGATCCCAATTAACCTCCCAATTTTCCTTGTTGACCGATCCATCCGATATGCTAGAGGAGTCATAGAAGATGTCTTAGTGCAAGCTGACAGCATAGCGGTTCTAACATATTTCATTATCATAAACAACTCTCCCTTGATTCTAGGACGCCCATTCATTGCTACCGCTCGAGTGATGTTAAGAAGAAAAAATGGGAAGCTCCCCTTGAACATGGGAACCGAGGAGATCATGGTCAAATTAAGAAGGTCTATGAAACATCCAGAACACCACGATGATTTTCTTCAAACGCATAGCCCTGCTTTCTTGCACAAAATTATGGAAGAAAACAATGAAGCTCCCATTAAAGAAGTAGCAGGTGCTGAAGACCTATCTTCAGAAGGATTTGAAGCCATCAACATAAAGGAGGAACCAAAGATAAAACCTTCCTTTGAAGAACCATCAACCCTAGAGGATAAGGAACCTCATGTGAGATACATCTACCTATATGAAACAAACAACGATCAGAGGCGGATGCGTTCCTACAATTTCAATCTTCTTATGTGCCTTAATTTCGCAAAACCATGGTTACCTGCAGATATCAGAGACGCAATCTTCATAACATGCTATGATGCTAGCAAAGAGAGGATAACCGAAAAACAAGAAATAACCGCATGGGCCACCCCAAACAAGGCAAAAGATAGACTCGGAAACCCGTACCCTAAGAAGTTAAAAAAAGATCAAACCAGAAAAGCACAAAAGGATAAGTCAGAAATAAAAAATTCTCCAAAGACTAACCACATAAAAAAAGGAGAATAAAAAAAGACGAAAACCGTCCCCAAAAAAAGAAAAAAATCATTCAAGAAGGAAAGAAACGGGCCATGCCTAACATTGGCACACCCCCGTGTCAAAATCAGTATAACACGACCCATGCCTATACTCTAGCACAGGGTTGTGTTTTACTTTCCCGCTTAAAGGAATCATCGCCTGCATCGCGGGGAGAAGAATGATGCCATGGCATGTCAGCACGGGCCGTGCCCCACTTTGACACGGGCCGTGTCAAAGTATCGTAGGGCTACAAATTGAGCAATAATTGCAGAATTTTGCTTGCCCACATGGCCACACCCATATTCAAACAAAAACCCTCTATACAACTATTTTCTTCCAAATTGGCAGTTAAGGGAGGATCAGAGGGTGCCCAAGCGACCACGAACTGAGACCCGACAACCGACTCAATAGGAGGTCATATTCAAGCTCTTCGAACTGATCAAGGAACTCACCAAGATGAATCTCTACTCTAGCCAATGGTCGATCAGCCTAATTGCGTCGATCAATAATATGCATGACGCATTATCCGAAGTAAATCTTCAACTCTTGGAGATTAAGAATCGCGTCACCAACGACTCCCGCCCACTACTCCCGCATGAGATGGTTAGGGGTTTCTTTTAGGATGGTCTCGATTTCGTAGTCTTTAGAAATATGCTAGGAGGTTGTTTCATTTTTTGCTATTGTGAAACCAGCATATAGGTTCACATCACTTTCCTCCTGTTTTCCTTAATTTTGGCTTGTAAAGACTACGTTTGGAATGAAAAATCTTGTTGGTTGCTTTCAATTTTTATTTTATCTTTTAATAATTCATGCATTTGGGTCTAGCTAAGGACTCGTAAATAAATGTGCTCTTATCGGGAGGCAACTCGTGTTTACTTTTTCATAAAACTAATAACTAGGACAAAATGTAAGAAAATAGGTCTTGAAGCGATTTTGTGGCTGGTTGAGCACAAAATCAAGGTGATATGCCCTAAATTATACATGTTTTGCATTCATAATAATCCCCATATTATGGTACTAATTGAATAATAACCTTGCTACTTAAATCGTTTATATTTTATAGTTGTAGGCTAAACAGCGTCCCGAGAGAAAAAGAACTCAAACAAGCCAAAAACATCAAGAAATCAAGCTTTCTCTCGAGATAAGAAGAAGCACACCTGAGCTTTGACCCCTCAATAAGTCAAAATTAGTCAACAATCAACAAAAGACAAAAGGAAGAAAAACCAGGAGGATGCACGGCCGTGCATCCCATTGCACGGCCGTGCAATGCTCTCCCGTGTGCCCAAAGATGCTTTCGTACCTTGCCATGTGTACCTGTGATTCCCTGGGTGGTTGCACGACCGTGCAACCCAATGCACGACCATGCATTGGCCATTCGGGGGCCTATAAATAGAAGGCATGGGTTCCTCATTCCACACACCAATCTAGAATAGAATAGACACTCCTATAGTTCATTTCTGTAGAGTAGAGAGTAGAGAGGATCTTCCGCTTTGTTCACAATAGGGGAGCCTACGAAACTTAGCTTTATGCTTGTTCGTATGGCCATTCGTGGCTAAACCCTTTGTATTACTAGGGTGAAGGTGAAGTTTGGCGTATGTTTATGTTTAACTTATTAGTTTAATGGTATGTTTATGTTCTTTAATCATTCTGTAGGTCCCCTCGGGTTATCAATGGATCTAAATCGAGATGTGACGTGTATCAAACACACGGAGTGCGGAATCCAACCGTATGCATGATTGTGTATATGAGACAATATCAAGACTAGTATCAACACAAGATGTAAATAATATTCTCTTTGATTTCCACCAAACTCAGAGTTTACAGTACTTGAATACAAATTGCAAAACTATAGAAACTAACCTGTAAACTCCTATTTATAGACTCACCCAGCCATGAACAAGTTCGCCTAAACTAGGCCTAGGCGAACTTGTTAAGTTCGCCTAATACAAAACTTAACCAATTCATTCAAAACATAAAGATATAAAAGATCTAATCAATTACAAGTCCTATTTTCACAAATCTATGTCCTAACAGACTCCCCCTTGATAATAGCTTGATCATCTGTCTTCATGTTGAACTCTTCCAATTCTCTAGTAGTTTACTCCATGCACACACTCCATGTCTGATGCAAATCTCCAAGACTCTCTTATATTGCAAACCCTGCTCACGCCATTCACCAGTAAACATAATCTCTTTTCTCTTTAACATGTGCCGATCTTTCTTTGAGAAGTTAATAAGATTCATAGCATCATAGAAACAAGCTATAACCTTATTGTCTTGATCTTCAATCTTAGCCTCTCCAGTGTACACATCTACATACCACCATTTCATACTACCTAGACAATCTTGTGGTATTTTCTTCAAAGGTATCTTCTTTACAACTTTGACTGGTTTAAACTTGTAACTCTAAATCAACTTACTAGTTTTAGAGTCAGTACTCTTTACTCTCTTGCCCTTCTGTGGTTTCAGCTTATCATATTTCCCTGAACTACCTTCCAATCTAATCAACCTTGCTATATCATCAGTTATACCATTCTTTGAATTTTTGATTAAGGATTTAGTTGCCAAACCATTCAGCTCACATCTAGGCAAAGTATTAAAATACCTAAGTCTTGGTTTCAGATATTGAACACCATCAGATCTCTTTAAGGCAAAAAAGATTGATTTCTTCATCAAAGAACCAACTGATAATTCTACCAACACACCTTTCTTTATTCACATACTTTTATTTCAGAATAGTTGGTGATGATGACTCAGGTAAAACTTTCTTCCAGCTTTTTACTAACTCTAACCATTTTTCTTTTCTCATACTTGTATCCCTATACATCACAGGTTCTTCAGTTGTCTTTGACTGAGCATTATCTGAGTTAGAGTCAGACATTGTGACATCTTCAGTAGAGTCCATAGAGTCAGCCATTCCATCAGAAGTTGCTTCAGGAATAACATCCTTTAGGATGAAGTCAAAAGGAACATTAAGACCATCACACCCTTCATACATCAAACTTGTTTTATCTTTGGTATTCTCCACTTCTACAATCTCTCATTCTTCTATCTCTGAGTTATTTTCTTCATCTTCTAAGTCATCAAACAACTCATCTATATCATCTAAGCTGTCTATCTTTTCTGCTTCATCCAAATCAGAATCATCTTTAAAGAATTCTAGAAGCAATACCTCTTCATTCACTCCTGTAACTTTATCACCTGAAGCTTCAACTTGAATTAATGTAGACTCCCCCTGAAACTGAGATACCGGAGCAACGTCAGAGTATTGACGATCACCCTTTTTCCTACTGGGATCATTATCTTCATCATCCTTTCTATGAATCGTCTCTGTATGACAAGTATCCTTAACTATGACAGGCATCTCCCCCTGAGCGTCAATACGCTCTATCAATTGTGAGATTAGAATTTGCATCTCAGAGATCTGCTTCCTTTGAGATTGAAGAGTTTTTTCTCTCTGAAAATCATTTTCCTTTAATACATCGACTTGACCTTGAAGACCCACAACTTGGGCTTCTAGGAAAGAGACTTTGCCTTGTAGAGAAACAATCATAGCATCCTTTGATGAACTAGAAGGACCAGCTTGTGAAGACGTATGTGGAGGAACTGGAGCAGGAGTACCTTGAGGTGAAGTAGACTGAGACAGATGTGGAGATATAAGCAAAGAATCCACAAAATCCAAGTCATCAGTTACTCGAGCAGTTGCAGCAGCAGTCATAGAAGCAGACAATAGCTTTTGTGACTTTGGAGTAGGAATATATTCAGAATCAGAAGAAGATTCATCTCTTAACGATCTTTTGCCAAGTGTTATTCCAGGAAGAAGACCCCGAATAGACTTGCGTCTTGGTTTAGTAGCCACCGACTTTAGTCTTTTACCAACATTTGCCAATGGAATACTAGCAAGTTTAGCATAATGATCTGGATCAAATCCTGTGTAGCTTCAGAATCATTATCAGAATCAGCTTCATTTGCTTTTTTAGAGGAACTTGAACTAGTTTCATTTACAATTCCTTCTTGATTAGCTTGGGGAGAATTTACTTGTGCTTCTTCTTTCACATTTTCAACATTTTGAACTTCCGGTATATCAACATGAACCTCTAAATTAGGTTCTACGACATTCATTTGAGCATCATCTTGAACTTGTACATGAACTTGTTCTGGTTGTACTTCAGGTGCAACTTGTTGTGGTTGAGGTTGTTGTTGAGCTTGTGATTGCTGTTGTTATTGTTAAACCTCTTCAGGATGAATCCAATTATCATTTGGAGGAGCAACATAAGTCGGATTAATAATATGCCCAAACAGAGGAGTTGGAACGGGTATCAAGGCTGGATTTTGTTGCTTGATGTTGTTGCAATCAGTGAAAATCCTTTTAGTCATTAGAGTGAGAGTAAGACGTTGTGGTAACTGAGGTAAATTAGGTATAAGATGATTCATAATCATTTGAAGAAACCTAGGGTACAAAAGAAACCCTTGACCAACAGGTGGAGTAATCTGTGCAACTAACTCCTTATAAAAATAGTGATCAAAGTTGAACCCTCTATTCAAAGTAAGAGCCACCATAGCAGATTGTAGTGTGGTCTTCAAACCATTAGTTCCAGCTTTCCTAGGAGATAGACATTGAATAATAACATGCATAAAGTATATCCATTGTCCTACTAGACCACCTTTCCTTGCTTGAGTATCATTTGCTCATCCTTTGTAACCCATTCTTTGAAAACAGCCCATAATCAATGTAGATGGTAAACCAAGAGGTTCTTCATCATTACCTCCAAGATGTAAGGCCTGATGAATAGTGTCAACAGATATTGCTACTTCAGTGTTGTTGACAGTAGCTCTAATAACATTCGGATCCACAGTATAGTCATGTTGTGCTATATCCTAGAACTGTTAAATGTAATTCAAGCTAATGTAGGGATTTGCAGAAACAGCAACACTTATCCTTGATCTATTCGGAAAATTAATGATTTCCCGGTAATTCACCGCTTCAGACAAATTTGGATCCACCACCGCCATTTGGTTATGTTTATATTCAACTCGACGATCCATCTGCACAAAGTAAAAATGACATAGCAAAACCACACACAAAACATGTTAAAACACAATCCAAACAAAAAAAATATTCCACAAAAAAAAATTGCTAAGTCAAAATCACTTCTGTCCCCTGAGGCGAACTTATTAAGGTGATAACGTGCAGAATCCATGATTAACGTGAAATGTGTAAACCAGTCAACAACACGAGGTAAATAAATGCTTTGTATTTCCACTCACAAACACTGTTTACAAGCTCTCTCAAATCTGTTCTTGACTTCTCTCTCTAAGGTCTGTGTCTAAGGCCTAATCTCTAAGACTTGCAAACACCTATTTATAGGGAAACACAAATACCCACAGCACCATAGGCGAACTTAACAAGTTCGCTCCTAAAGATGCTTAGGCGAACTTGAACTTATACAGAATTTTATCAACAGTTACACAACATGCTCTAACAGACTCCCCCTTAACTGTTGCTAACAATTCTATCAATTACAAGTCAAAGACTCTAAGACTAAGACATAGAATCTTCAAGCTCGTTATCACCAGAATATGCTCCAACAGACTCCCCCTTGACAACAGCTTCAGAAGATTGTCATCAGTCTTCATTATCATCATGAAACATATTGTAGTCTTCGTCTTGTACATATGCACGCACTCTCTTTCTTTCTAGAAGACAAACTTGGGAGAAGGACCCCTTGTCAACTTCTGTCTGCAATTTTCAGTTTAGGCAAAGAGAAAACCAACAAATAATATTTCCATGGAAGCTGGAAAAATAAAATCTTTTTGGTTTTTCAAACATAAGAAACACAAAATATTTTTGGATGTTCTCTATACAAACTGAAATGAAAACATACGAAATCACATCTTTTTGGTCGAACATCACGAGTAAGAAGATCATATCAGTATATATATGATATATCAATCACACATCTTGGATATAAAATCCGTATAACATCAAATGGTGTCCTATGACATTCTTTCAAGTCTCCATTTTTCAGACTTACATATATTGCATGTAATGATACGCGATAAACATTCAAAGAAAACAGGATCAGGCTATGACACACAAATTTAAATTGTCAATGTTATAAGATTTGAAACTAAAAGCATCTCATTCAACTTTCTTGTGAGTTAAGGTACCATTTAAGTATGAAATACAACGTGTACCCCACTAGTATGCCAAAGAAAAGATAACTGCAACTATCTCAATACATACCAGATTTTACTAAAGATTATCCTAATTTCCAGAATAAGAAGACATCACTTAGCACATGAATAGCAGAATCCAAATTGGATTGTATAGGAATCAATGAGATTCAGAATCGAATGAATCAATGTCTTGGCTTATATATGTGGAATCATAAGATTCAGGTACGTGGATCCAACTGTTATCTGGATTATGAATTCAATGGAATCAGTAGAGATAGAATATCAATATGATCCAAGGGCTAGTATATGTTCCAACAGATGCTGTCAGAAACATATCTTAGTTCAACATCACATTGCATGTTTTTCAGGGCATGGGCAGTGAAGTGAACTGAAAAATTGTGCTAAGGACATAACCCGAAACTGGTCTCATAGGAAAATCCTTATTAAAAGCTAATATTCTTTATCTGATAGTATAATTGCAACACACACACCCAGGCATAAAATGGGTTCAAATCATAGTTGTAACATATGCAATTATGTTTTCACACTACTAATGGTTCAAAGACGCTTTTAGCCTATTGACAAGCTAAATTATATGCATACACAACACTATCATCTCCTATTTGTGCAGTCTCTGAAGTTTAGATCAAAACATATATAATTCAGATATATTGAATACACATAAATCACCAACCAGTCAACCTATGGTCATGTGTGAATGAACATCTACTGATGTACTATCATTTCTTCTCATCCTCAAATAATGTTAATTTTAAAATTTTCAATTTGTTTAGATTTTCTAAAACTTTTTGAAAGAAAATAAAACTTCCATGAAAACATTTTGAGAAAAACATTTACATGGTTACTCAGGATAAAATATTTCAATCAATTTAAAACTCAAACCAGTGTAATCGAATGTAATCGAATGCCTTTGCCTTTGTCACCAACACAATCATGTACTCCCCCTGTCCTGTAGACTCCCCCTGTCCTGTAGACTCCCCCTCAACTTGTCAAATGGTTACATCAATGACTTTATGCTCACCATCTTCATCCTAAGTTTCAGGTTGTCTTTTGTACTTGGTCAAACTCTTTCCAAAACAACATTGTGTGTGACATATTCTCCTCCTGAGCATCAAGTCGTTGAATCAAATAGATTTATCAGTTATCAAACAACTCTGTTATCTTTGCAGATGCCATTCCCTGTCATGTGCTTTGAACAACCACTATTAACAACCCAAATGGTATTAATAGTCCCTCTTGGTTAATCTTGCACATCTAACAAGAAACATTAATTTGAAATTGGGACCCAAGCCATGGTGGACATGGGTCGTCCATCTGTATCAAAATAAAAGAATTCATTCCATTCACAATAGAATCTCTCAACAATTTTTGGTGATTACTCCGACTAGTCAGAAACAGAAACTTTAGATTTCCAAACATATTTCTGTTCATTAAGTTCTTTTTGCTTAAAATGTGAGGTGTTTGAACATTCTCTGTCATTTGAAAATTGTTTTGATTGTGAAAGCTCTTGATGTTCTAAAAGGTTTCTCAATCTTCTGTCCATCTTTGAAGTCTAGAAAAGCTAACCTCAGATTTTGAATTACCCTTTGGTGTATCACGAGTTTTAACCACATTTGGGTTAACATAAGGCTTACCAGGAGTTTTTACCTTTTTTGGAGTAACATGTCGGTTACCTTTGGTGTTGTGAGGACAATTGATCTTAATGTGACCCAGAAGATCTCAGTAAAAGCAATATCTCTTCTCATGATATTCTCTTATATAAGGAACTTTCATGATATTTTGTGGATTATTTGCTTATATCTCCACATCCGTCTCAGTCTACTTCACCTCAAGGTACTCCTGCTCCAGTTCCTCCACATACGTCTTCACAAGCTGGTCCTTCTAGTTCATCAAAGGAAGCTATGATTGTTTCTATACAAGGAAAAGTCTCTTGCCTAAAAGCCCAATTTGTAGGTCTTCAAGGTCAAGTCGATGTATTAAGGGCAAATGATTTTCAGAGAGAACAAACTCTTCAATCTCAAAGCAAGCAGATCTCTGAGATGCAAATTCTAATCTCACAATTGATAGAGCGTATTGACGCTCAGGGGGAGATGCCTGTCATAGTTAAGGATACTTGTCATACGGAGGCGATTCATAGAAAGGATGATGAAGATAATGATCCCAGTGGGAACAAGGGTGATCGTCAATACTCTAACGTTGCTCCGGTATCTCAGTTTCAGGGGGAGTCTACATTAATTCAAGTTGAAGCTCTTGGTGATAAAGTTAAAGGAGAGAATGAAGAGGTATTGCTTATAGAATAGGAATCCATAAACTGGTATTAGAAAATGAAACAAATTGATTAAAGCGATCCTTCCAGTTAGGATAATCAACTAGACTTAGCAGCTTTGGCAGTTTCTGAGAAGTACCAATTTTATTGTCATAGTTGAACATGTTTGTAACTTGCACCATGTTAGCCATAACAACAAATATATGCAAAATATCACAAGAAAACAAAAATTGAAACAACTTTACCCACAAGCAAACTTGATAAGTTCGCCTAAAACTTTCTTAAGCGAACATGTGCCAAGCGAACTTGATAAGTTCGTCTAAACAAAAACTTAGACTAAGTTTGCCTATAACAGAATTTGAGATAAGTTCGCCTGTTTCAGCTAAAAACTCTCAGGAAGATGATTTCTTCAACCAAAACACGGACTTGAAACCTCAAAAATCATCATAACTTGCTGAATTGATTGAATTTGATGTAATTAAACCGTAGGATTGAATATAATATAAATTAGAACACTTTGAACGGATCAATTTCTTCAAAAACAACTCCAAATTGATGAAATCAGCCTCAAAATCTTCTCAAGAACTTGAAAACTCCATGGAAATAAATATTGATAAAAAATTCAGTCTTTTTGATGTCAAATCATACACAAACCGTCACAAATCAATCACAAATCATGAGCACGATGCTCTGATACCACATGTAGGTCCCCTTGGGTTATTAATAGATCTAACTCGAGACGTGACGTGTATCAAACACATGGAGTGCGGAATCCAACCGTATGCATAAATGTGTATATGAGACAATATCAAGACTAGTATCAACACAAGATGTAAATAATATTCTCTTTGATTTCCACCAAACTCAGAGTTTACAGTACTTGAATACAAATTGCAAAACTATAGAAACTAACATGTAAACTCCTATTTATAGACTCACTCAGCCATGAACAAGTTCGCCTAAACTAGGCCTAGGCGAATACAAAACTTAACCAATTCATTCAAAACATAAAGATATAAAAGATCTAATCAATTACAAGTCCTATTTTCACAAATCAATTTTTAGTAGTTAATCTTTAGTGTAGTCAACCCCCCCCCCACCAATCAATCTTTAGTCAGAGTCAGAGTCTAGTTTAGTTGTTTAGTGTCTCTAGGGTTCAATATTTCAGTTTACCATTAAGTTGTGCTACACTCGATAGGTACACTTGTCTATTAGTGCGGTTTAGTTGAAGGTACTCCATTTATTACTTAGGAGTCTAGGTTAGGTTTTATTAGTTTTTATATATGCCGTATGGGCGACATCAGTTTGATACTTGGTTTTTACCTAAACTATATTACACTGCGATATGTACACTTGCTTATTATGTGTGTTTTTAAGTTTAAGTATTTATCATTTTATAAATTTAAAACCTGATCTCATGAAAACCCATTTTTAAATTTATATTTATTAAGGATGGCAATGGGTTGGGTTTGGGACGGGTTTAGGTAATCCCAACCACATATCCGATTATAGAAGTTTGTCCCAACCTAGCCCAAAACCCGTTGGGTTTCTATCGGGTAATTACCCGTCGGGTATCGGGTATGCCCGCGGGTTTCGGGTAAACCCGTTACTTTGTAAAAAATACCCATTGGGTATACTCGACCCAAATCCCGTCGGGTATCCACCAAGTATATATAAAAATTGTAATTAAAATAAAAAGGAAAGAAAGAAAATCAGATCGGGGATATGCATTTAAAATAAATACATTAAATATACTTAAAATAAATACGGTATATATACTTAAAATCAATAAAAAAAGAAAGAAAACTATATTGGGTTTATAATCCGGTAAACGGGTATATGTTATCGGGTAATCGGGGCGGGTAAACGGGTATATCACCATATCCCATACCCGTCCCAAATTCGCGAAAAATTTAAAAGTAACCCCAAACCCGGTCCCATACCCGATTACCCGACCCCATACCCGTCCCGAATGTTCCGGGTTTTCCCATCAGGTTAAGGTTTTATTGCCATCCCTAATATTTATATATACATATATACATATATATATATATATATATATATATTATATACTAAACACACGTCATCAAGTTTTTGACGTCGTTGCCTGGGACACGGGGTCAGCGGGGCGAGATCTTTGATCACACGCCCCGCTATTCCGAACACCAATACATGGTAGATCCCGTCATATGTCATGAGCACGATCACTCATGCCACTAAATTTCATGGCCTCGAGGATGAGGATGCACCCAGACACATGTCCCGCTTCGCGCGCATTTGTGATACTTTCAATATCACGGGTGTGTCTATGGACGCTATCTACTTGCGTCTCTTCCCATTCTCGCTCTCTGGGCGTGCATCTACTTGGCTTGACACCCTCCCTGACAACTCTATTACCACTTGGGAGGATCTTCATGCCAAGTTCTTCAAGAAGTACTATCCACCTTCCAGGGCCGCTCGCCTTCAGGATAAAATCTATTCGTTCCGGATGGATCCGGACGAGCCTTATCACATGGCCTGGGAGCGGTTAAACACGTTGTTGAGCCAATGTCCCCAGCATGGTCTTTCCGACTGGGCGATAGTGGAGAAGTTCTACAATGGTCTCACCTTCGAGAAGCATCAAATGTTCAACACAGCTACGGGAGGCCATATCATGGACAAACTCGAGCCAGCCAAGTGTGAGGAGATGTTCGAGAGCTTCGATCTGGCAGAACATCAGCAACCATCTACTAGGACTTCCATTCCTAGTGTTAGAGCACCCGCCTCTTCTCCTAGAGGTGTGCATCAGGTCAACCTGATACTAGCGTGGCTGCTGCACTCGCAGCTATGGCGAATGAGATAAAAGAGCTGAAGCTGAGTGCTTAAAGTTGTGAGGTGTATAGAGGAGGCCACGACACCAGTGATTACCCAGTCAATCATCAGGAGCAGGTGAGCTTTGCGGGTAACCAGAACCGAGGGTACAATAACTATAATGATTCTTTTAGCTCTGGATGGAGATCTGGAAATAACCCGCCTAGGTTTAATGCTCACCAGAATCAATATGGGGGAGCTGAAGCAGGAGCGAGTTCGGGAAGCAGTGTCAGCACAAGGAAGATAGAAGAGATGATAGAGAATCAGACACAGATGCTTGCACACTTAGTCCAGTAGGACAGGGACGCTCGGCAAAGACTGGATGCCCACGACACTTTATTGAAGAATCAGCAGTCGGTATTTCAAGATTTGCAACGCACGGTAGGAGACATCGCAAAGAGCTTGAGAGACAGATAGGGATGTCCATCTTCAGGTCCCAACGCTTCAGCGATGGCCGTGTGGATCAAGAGTCATAGAGAAGAGGAGAGAGTACAGAAGGAAGTCTCCCACAACGCTGACTATGACATCCCTTCGCCTGAAGAGGTGAAGAAGATAGATTGGAGGGCTCGTTTTGCTGAAATCGATGCGAGGATGTTAGAGGAGCCCGAGTCAGCTGAGGTGACGGAACCAGGGACCTCGGTGATAGCTATGTCAATTAGGAGTATAAGGCTAGAGGAGAAGGAGAGCCCAGCGGTAGAAGTGGAAGAGCCGGTGGACGAGGAGATAGAGATGGAGAAGCCTGCCGAGAGGGCAGAGGAAAAGAAGAGTGGAGGTGAGATTAAGGCCCCCGAGATTAACTTGAGTCGTGTTCCCTACCTAGCACGCTTGTTGCCATATAAGAATGCTAAGGAATACAGTCACTTCCTTGATATGTTAAAACAACTCATGGTCAATATCCTCTTCATAGAGGTCCTCCAGCACATGCCAAAATATGGCAAGTTCCTCAAAGATCTTCTTTCCAACAAGAAGAAGCTAGAGGAGGTCTCTAAAGTCTCACTTAGTGAGCAATGTTCTGCAGTGGTTCAGAACAAACTACCAAAGAAAATGGGGGACTCAGGTCATTTTACGATCCCGTGTCTGCTTGGCGGTTTGCCCTTAAACCATGCGTTGGCTGACCTAGGTGCTAGCATCAATCTGACGCCTTATTCCATATATAAGCAACTGGACCTAGGTGAACCGCAGCCGACGCGCATGGGCATTTCCTTGGCTGACCGCTCAGTCAAGTATCAATGAGGAATTATGGAGAATCTTCTAGTGATAAAAGGCAAATTTGTCTTCCCCGTGGATTTTGTCATCTTGGGCATGGAAGTGGATGACAGAGTCCCACTCATCTTAGGGCGCCCATTCTTGCGCACCGCCAAGGCATTGATCGATGTCTTTGACGGGAAACTCACACTTCATGTGGGGGATGAGTCGATCACATTCAATGCTACAAAGTCCGTGAAGGATGTTGGCGAGCAGAGCCACTCCGTGTGCATGATCGATGCCTTCATGGACGAACATCAGGACTCTAATCCAGTAGAGGATGCTGTTAATAGGGATGAAAGAGGAATGATAGAGGACCCATCAGATTGGCTTGAGGAATTTGAAAAGAATTTGGTAGGGTCCCCGTTTTTAAGTGCTGACGGTGATGATTTCAGCTTGAGTGCGATTTTAGCACAAGTGGAGAAGATAGTCTGTGAGACACCAAAGGTTGAGATTTTAGAGTTCGCATCATTAGAACCACCTATGCCCAAGCCCTCACCCGCCATGTGTATCCATGTTGAGGGGAGAATTCTAAAGTTGAGTCCTAGTGTTAGTGCCCATAGGTCTAGGCTACCCCGTAAGAGAACCCGTGCTTTGATAGATTCATTTGTTTAGGGATATTGCAAACCCCTAGTGTGGGGATGTCCAGGGGAGATAAGATGTTGAGGTACTTAAACCAGGTTGTTTTCGGACCTGGTAGGTTTAAGTTTTGGTGGAAGGAGCGAAGTGATAGACATAATGGAGTTTCGGAGGGTGATAGTTGTTTGTTACTGATTTGGAGGACCGGTAGACCGCGCAGAATGAAGGCGGTACCGGTTAGGATCAAAGAAAAGCCTCATGATAGGTTTGTTTGAATCTCGGGTAAGTGCCCGGGATGTAGACTTTGTGTGCATTCCTTGGTTTGAGACCGTGTCAATTTTTATGTTTTTCGGTATGTGTGTTTTGTTTGTGTTGTGTTGTGTCTTGCAGGAATTCGCGCTTGATTTGCTGAGGAAAATCATCGGGAACGAAGTTTCAGGTATTTTTACATTTGTTTTTATGCTTGGAATGGGTTTTTATGGAATTTGGGTGAAAAAAGTTTGAGGGATAAAAAATTTTCTAAGTATAAAAACCCTCAAAACTTTCTGTCACCATGGCCTCCTTGAGATATGTGAAGGATTGTTCCTAGCCTCTCGCGGTACGCGAAGGACAAAGGAAAGGTCCGGCTTAAATTCCACCTCCTCGCGATACGTGATTAGGGTCTTCCTGTTTCTCGCGGTACGCGGGGGACGTCTGGTTTCACCTTTCTTCCTTTTTTTCCCATGGTTTCCCACCACTGTCCACCACCCACCACTACCACCATCACAACCATCATTAACCAACATTCATCACCATCTTTATCGTCATCCATCATCTCATAACTATCACCATCATTCATTACCATTCACCTTCATACCATCCGACCACCATTACCATGGGAGACTTAGAAGACCATTCATGACCGATGATCCACCTTGTTGTGTCTTTCATGTCTATGTGTTTGCCACGCATTGAGTACGTTTTCCTGCCTTCTATCCAGAGTCTTAGTGAGTCAGTTTGAGTTAGTCGAGTCCTTATTTTAATTTGAGTCAGTTTATGCTGCGGGTTTGTTGTGAGGTTTATTTTGCAGGTTTTATCATTCCCCCATACCCAATATCCATTCTGGAGGGGTTGATCATCACTTATATAAATTTTGTAAAGGCAGCCCAGCAGTCTATGCAACCGCGATCGAAATTCTATACGGTGCACACAAGGATGAAGGAAGCTGGATACATTCGAGAGCATATACATTACCAGTTAAGTCGCTTCCTGGTTTATTTTTGCATTTTTATTTTTAGTTGTGTCTTGCTTCACATTGAGGACAATGTGTCTTTCAAGTGTGGGGATGTGAGTAATTTAGTTTGTCTTTGTCTTGTTTATAAAAATACAAAAAAAAATTAAAAAATTTTCAAAAATGTCCTTGGAAATAACTGCTTATACTTGGAAAATGATAGTATAACTGGATCTGTTTGTGAGTTTAAATGATTTAAATAATTGAAAACGTGTCTAATTAGTGATGATTTGGTAGACCCAGCTAGCTAGTAAAGCTTAAATATCATGTTGGTGTTGTTTAGGAATCAGTTGAATTTTAAAATCATGATATCTTATGGGTATTCATCTTAGGGTAATCGGTAATACTGAAACTGTCAACATAGGGTGATAGGTACCACATTAAGTTAAAATTTAGAGGTTTTCAAAATTTTTGGCACACCACTCTCTTTTTATGAGAATAAATCCTAGTTTGGTGGTGCCAGCATCCATAAATTCCATAATTCATGAGCTTATTTGTTAGAATACTGAGTTTTGCTTATGTGTTACCCTCCGGGATGGCCACTTGGAGAAAACACCCCTAAGTGACACTTATGTGCTTTATAGATTATAACTTTGTCTATGTGTTACCTTCCGGGATAGTGACTTGGTTGAAACGCCTCTATATGAAGTTTAATTTTCTTATTAAAGCTCATATTCATTCCATTCATTCATATTTCATCTGATTTCTGAAACCTGTAAATTTTAGTTTAACGTGGTGGGTGAAATCTACATGGTTTGATCCGTGCCTAAACATGACCGTGAGATGAGATTAGTTAGAGCTGTAACTTTTAAGTGTGAGTCACATAGATTGATTGATATGCTAGGTAATGTAATATTAGAACACATAACGGGGGCTTGAAAGTTGGTGCTTAGGTTTAATCGGACAGAAATACTGATTATTGCTTTTTTAACGCATGAGTATGTTTTTGCTAATTGGTAATTGATTAATGTTAAAGTAGATCTGAGTTATGATTCCATTGCAGCTTTTTCGCGGACGAAAAAAGGTTAAGTGTGGGGATGTTTGTTGTAATGCAAAGCACACATCTTTATTCCTATTGTTTTAGTTCGTTTTAGATAGTTTTGTATTTGTTTCGAGTCGTTTTTGTATACTATTGAGTCGTTGTCATGTTTACAGGTGCTCGTGATGAATACAAGTCAATACATGAAGAAACCGAGCAAGAGAAGAAAGCCCAAGAAACAAAAGTCAAAAATGGTGAAATTCAAGTCCTCGCGGTACGCGAAGACTCAGCTCCAAGCCCTCACGGCACGCGAGGGAATCCAGAAAGGGTCGCGACTAATTTGTTCCTCGTGGTACGCGAGGAACCCATCCCAACTTCTCGCTGTATGCGAGAGACCCGTATTCCGTGAAAAAACCCTAAATTGAATTATATTAGATTTACAATGCTATTATTCAAGTAGTTCGATTGTTTGCCATCTGGAGAAGAGCCAAGGGCAATTTTGGGAGCAAGGAAGTAGAATTGAGTGCAAGATTGAAGCTTTTGGATTCAGGGTTCGTTGTAATAGCATTTTCGGTTTTCAAGATTCAATATTTGTGTTTGTTTTATGAGATTAAACCTATAACTATGTTCTTTTACTTATGTTTGGTTGTTTGGAACATGATCGTAGGCTAAAACTTATATACTGCCTGGGTCATTAGATGATTATTTGTTAAAGTTGTGATTTCTACTGGTTTTGGATTATATTGATGGTTTAATGATTTTGTAAAGGTTTCTTGATATTAATTGTGATGAATATGTATGCTTAGATTTTATTGTTGTTTGATTATGATTCCGCACGTTGATTTTGGATGTCTTCTAGCTTGATTTGCGTATCTAGGTCATAGACTTTAGGGTTTGTGATTGTTTGTGTGGTTTTGCTAGAGATAGTTGGCATAGTAATTGTGATTGGGTATTATTTAGAACTGAGTATGTATCCTGTCTCAATACCTGAGAAGTGAGAGACAGTTGTTTAGTCTTTGTCATTTAGGAATCCGAGTGTCAGCTGTCTAAGAGGAAGTTAGCATTAGGTGTCTAGTGATTGTTGCTATTCTGAGTCATAGTTGTTATCTTGAGATTACCCCATGCATTCTTCGAATGTATTGTGGACAGTGAGACTGAAAGGTGATCTTTCTTTCGGGTACATTATCATTGTTGGAGAGACCGAAAGGTGATCCACTATCTGGTGAGTTATTACATCTTTAGGTTCCTTAGTTGGTGACACCCTGGGAGTGATTAGGGATCCACTAGGTAGTCTAGAGCTGTTTCCTTAGAAACCCAGATCCATCATAGTTTTCTGAACCGGTAGAAGTTATGCTTTGCAAGTAGGATTCCGACCCAGGTAGTATTCTTCCCATCTATGATATTCCTTAGTTCTTTATCTTGATAGTTTGAGTCGACTTAGTTTGCTGCATTAGTAGTTAATCTTTAGTGTAGTCAACCCCCCCACCAATCAATCTTTAGTCAGAGTCAGAGTCTAGTTTAGTTGTTTAGTGTCTCTAGGGTTCAATATTTCAGTTTACCATTAAGTTGTGCTACACTCGATAGGTACACTTGTCTGTTAGTGCGGTTTAGTTGAAGGTACTCCATTTATTACTTAGGAGTCTAGGTTAGGTTTTATTAGTTTTTATATATACCGTCTCGACGACATCAGTTTGATACTTGGTTTTTACCTAAACTATATTACGCTGCGATAGGTACACTTGTTTATTGTGTGTGTTTTTATGTTTGAGTATTTATTATTTTATAAATTTAAAACGTGATCTCGTGTAAACCCATTTTTAATTTTATATTTATTAAGGATGGCAATGGGTTGGGTTTGGGACGGGCTTAGGTAATCCCAACCCCGTTATAAAAGCTTGTCCCATACCCAGCCCAAAATCCGTCGGGTTTCTATCGGGTAATTATCCGTCGGGTATCGGGTATGCCCGCGGGTTTCGTTTAAACCCGTTACTTTGTAAAAAATACCCGTTGGGTATACTCGACCCAAAACCTGTCGGGTATCTACCAACTATATATAAAAATTGTAGTTAAAATAAAAAAGGAAAGAAAGAAAATCAGATCAGGGATATGCATTTAAAATAAATACATTAAATATACTTAAAATAAATACGGTATATATACTTAAAATCAATAAAAAAAGAAAGAAAACTATGTTGGGTTTATAATCGGGTAAACGGGTATATGTTATCGGGTAACCGGGGCGGGTAAAGGGGTATATCACCATATCCCATACCCATCCCAAATCCGTGAAAAATTTCAAAAGTAACCCCAAACCCGGTCCCATACCCGATTACCCGACCCCATACCCATCCCGAATATTCCAGGTTTCGGTTTTTTCCATCGGGTTCGGGTTTCATTGCCATCCCTAATATATATATATATATATATATATATTATATACTAAACACACGCCATCAAGTTTTTGGCGTCATTGAGTGGGACACGGTGATTTTAAGAATGATTCGAGTTAACGGATTAGCCTTTTTAACCTTAACATTTTCCATCTGTTTTTATTTTTATGTTTATTTCGGGTAGTGTATGATCCATAGCTCCACTACTGGTTTATATCAACCTTTAGCAGAACCCGAAAGATTCTTTCACCTCCGATTAATAGAAAAATGTATGAAGGAAATGGCCATAGAAAACCGCACTATTTCCTTCTTTGCAAGACCGTCACTTGAAGCCTTGGGGTCTAGTATCACAAGGCCGACGATTGACGCGAACAACTTTGAGATCAAATCTCATGTCAATTATATGATCCATTCATCATGCACTTTCCAAGGATTACTAGATGAAGACCCTCATGCCCACATTACAAATTTTCTCGAAATTTGTGACATTTTCAAATTGAACGGGGTTTCGAATGATGCTATTCGACTCATAATGTTTCCTTTCTCTTTAATGAAACGAGCTAAGGCATGGCTAAATTTTCTTCCTACCAGGTCAATCACTACATGGGATGATCTAGCTTAAAAATTCCTCTCGAAATATTTCCCGCCAACAAAAATAGCTAAATTGAGAAACGATATTACCACTTTCATTCAGGAGGATGGTGAGTCACTATATGAAGCATGGGAACATTTCAAGGACATGTTGAAGAAATGCCCTCACCATGGGCTAGAAGTTTGGATACAGTATCATCATTTTACAATGGATTGAACAATCAAGCTCGTCAGACACTCGACGCTACTGCAAGTGGTATTTTTGGAAACAAGAGACCACAATAAGCTTACAACCTAATTGGGGAAATAGCTATGAACAACTATCAATGTTACAATCTGAGAAATAATAGGGGAGCCAGGCAAGGTATTCACTTTGTTGATACTGTCACTTCACTTTCTGCTTAAGCAGACGCTCTCACCACTTGACTTGATCAAATAAGCAAAGGCAAGGTAAATGTTGAAACTGTTGGAGAAACAAAAAGCACCACTATGGATGTTGAGCAAGTTGACTTTATCGGAACCAATTGCCTGCAAAACAACCCCTACAGCAACACTTACAATCATGGATAGAGGAACCATCCGAATTTCAGCTGGAAGGATAACAACATTCAAGGACCATCTGGTTTTGGGCAATAACAATTTCAGCAAAGACAACCTCAAAACTTTCAGCCGTGTCAACAATTCCAAGGAACTGACAAGCCAAGTAACGGGTTAAGTCTAGAGGATGATGTAACTAAGTTGATAACTACAACTGAAAGTCAAGCCCTCTTAGCTGATGCTAGTCACAAATAATATGAAGAAAAGCTTAGTTTCCATGAAGCTGAATTTAGAACACAGAAAGCAACTCTCCAATCCATTGAAATACAACTGGGGTAGATTGCAAGGCTCTTATCTGAAAGGCAACCATGATGTCTTCCAAGCAACACTGAACCTAACGTAAAAGTAAATGTTAGTGCTATTATTCTCAGAAACAATAAGGTTTATCTAGAACCGCAAATGCCAGAAGAAGAAGAAGTTCCACTTTGCCCACCTACCATAGAATCAATCACATAGGAATTACTACCAAAAGAAACTTCACAACCCACTCCAATAAGCACTCCTACTAAAACTTCAACAAAAACTATGGTGCACACCTGAGAATGTGCCACCAACTGAAGGAACAAAGAGAACTTTCAAGCCATATATACCTTACCTAGGAAGACTGGTGAAGCAATGGACTGACGAACAATATGAGAAATTCATCGAGCTCCTAAGCCAAATCCATGTTAATTTACCTTTTCTGGATATAATACAGAAAATGCCCAAGTATGGACGATTCTTGAAGGATTTCCTCAGTAACAAGAGAAACATGGAAGAAGCAGTTAAAAGAACTAATGAATGTGTCACTCTCGTTGAACGATAAACTCTCTGATCCTAGAAAATTTTCTCTACCATGTTCTATCGGACCACTGCCATTGACTTTCGCTCTCACTGATTTGGGAGCAAGTGTGAATGTAATGCCTTACAATATGTTTAGTAAATTAAAAATTAGAAATCCGGATCCTGTCAAAGCAACCATCGAACTTGCCGATGACACTATCAAGTCTCCTATGGGAGTTATCGAGAATTTACTGGTAAAAGTTGGAAAGTTTGTTTCCCTAACGACTTCATGGTTCTAGAAATGGGACCCGACTATTCTGTACCTTTAATTCTGGGTCACCCATTCTTAGCCACTGCTAGAGCAGTCATCAACACGAGTGAAGGTATTATGACTCTTTGTGTTGGAAAACAACTGGTAACTTATAACATGGTGGGTAACGAATGTTTATATAATGATCCCTTTCAAATTGCACACTTCATTGACACTAATCTGGATTATCAACTGAAGAAAGCTAAAGAAATCAATCAAGGAAAGAAACCCACTGTTGCTAAGCCCGACCTTGGTAAGGACCTCAACAACACTAACTGGATTGATAACTACTGGGACCAACAACCGAAATTAACGAGGAAAAGGGCTTTCAAGGAAGAAATGGGAGATATGGGGGAGATCCGAAACCCCCACCCAAAGAAAGAATGATGAAGCACGTGCGGGTCCGGCCAATGACCCTAAAATAAACGTGGCTCTTCCGGGAGGCAACTCGATGATTATGAATAAATTGAGAAGTTGGTGCATACGGTAGAATACCTGTACCTTGGGTTTGTTTTACAAGTTTAAGTTTCTCGTACTTCCGCCTCAAGGTATGCCTTCTCGATACTACGACTTTGTAGTTTTTCCTTTACATTTTATTTTCCGTCTTATGTTTTCTTTGTGTGTCAAGTAACTTATCATCACAAAGTAGTCTCTCTATTTCTTTGGGGAGATTCGCTCCACCTCTACAAGCTTGGGCGCCGACAAATTACTTCAAGTTTTTGCGTAACATTGACGACAACCGCAAGCATTGGTCATAAGTTATATACCAAATTGACCGGGGGAGTACCAGTTTCTTTTCCCTTAAAACTTCATGCATTTAACGTCATACATAGCACTCCGTTACATGCATTTGTACATTGAGGGCAATGTACAGTTTTAAGTGTAGGGTGGGAAATTGAGATTCAGGACTGACTTGTTTCCTCAAAGCAGTAAAACTAAACTTGTGATTATCTACCCATTTAGCTAAAACTTTATTTTCACCTAAACTTTGTTTTCTTTAAAAAAAACCCTAAATTTGTTTTTGAAAAACCTTAAAAAGAATATAAACCTCTTTGAGTTCGCACTTATATAAACTAGAAGGAATAAATGGAAACATGGTAAGTAGAAAACAAATGGATAATATGAATAACAAATCAATAAACCCTATCCTATCCATTTTTCATGTGAGAATAATCTGAACCTTTCACGAGCATTATTATCAATTTTTCACGTACTCTTTCGTTTGGTATATTGAGTGTTTTTCAATCGAATTTTATGCATAGTTACAACTTGTATGACTTATACATATCAATACCATGAACTAGTAATTGTATGAAAATGATTGAGGCACCTAAGACTTTATTACCCTTTTTACTATCCTTTAATTTGTCGTTCATTCAGCCCAAATACTAAAAATATCCGCCTAGATAACCCTCTGAGCCATAGCCTTTATCTTTTCTACTACCCATTACACATTCATCCCAAACCATCTTTCGTAAATACCGGTTATTGGCTAACTGTCTTTAAGATGGAGAATCATTAGTTTATCTTCTTTCGTTATTTCAAGTATGCAACTGTTAAGACAATTCGGAGAGAATCTGACTCACTTAAGGAATTAGAATATACAAAAGGAAGTGGATGTATTAGGAGGAAACAACCGAACGTTCTACAAGGACGATAGTGAAAAATTATTTCAAGGAAATTGAGGAAGTGGAACTATTGAAGAATCAGTCTTGATGTTAATGTTAAAAAAAAAAGAATAATACGTTGGTCTTTTACAGGTGAGACCTTAAAGAGCTGGAATGCATTCTTTTGATTTTCATTTGCCTTCCTGTATTCATTTCGCAAAGCCTGGATTACCGCCCGAACTCCGAGAAAAAGTGTTTGAAACAACATTCGATGTAAGGAAATGGTGGCACAAGCAAGAACAATTACCACCATTCCGCGGCTTGTAAAAAAACGCCGCCAAGAGAAGAGCCAAAAGATATGGCAAATGTGTAAAATGTGGTAACTGGATCCATGAAGGAAAGTGTAGCAAGAATCAAACTTATTCCCAACATGAGTATACGCATCTGATCAAAGTGGGTGTTATTAGACTAAAAGCCGAAAGATCCATAAGGAAAGGCAGTAATATGTATTACACAGTGAGGGAAGAGTTGAGTGTGATACAAAGTATCGATCTTGGCAATCTGACCATAAACAAGCCCTCAGCTTAGTTATACCCTCATAATATGAGTACTGTAGAGGGAGCTGCTTATATTTTCCAATCTTAAGCCAAGAAGACTTAGCCATATATACAACCCGAGTGTCATGAGTGAACATTGTCATGAGTGAAAGAATATGCATAATTGAAGTTTTAGTAAGCTTTATCCATTTCCTTACATGAGTGAACAACCCGAGTGTCATGAGTGAACGTAACGAGGGTTCCGAATACGATTCAAAATTGAGTGTTCTGCTTGACTTACTTTATCCATATATACAACCCGAGAGTCATGAGTGAACATTGTGAGGAGTGAAAGAATATGCATAATTGAAGTTTTAGTAAGCTTGTCATGGATTCCATCATCCTAAACATGGAAAAAAACAAAAATAGAATAAGTGACTCATGCGTTTTTCGAAGTCTCCACTTACTTGGAGCTTATTTTCTTTTCTTAAGTTTCTAGTTATGGGTCTGATTATGAATGAGTTTGCTTAAGGAAAAGCAAAGTCTAAGTCTGAGGTATTATGAAATGCCTAAAATTATATGTGACATCCGGCAATTTCAGGTTAACTCCGTTAACTCAAACACGTTATCTCAAACAGTTATTTCATTCAAACACGATACCACGAACAGTTATTGATTCAAACTCAGTTACCTCAAACAGTCATGCATGCATCACATTTAATTAAGATTAATTAGATGTGTCGGTTTTGCACTAACACTCACGTATCGGTAAATCGTAGAATTACCGGATCACACACGAGTCGAACCCGGAACGTTGGTGATAAGCAATAAATAATAATTCAAGCAATAAATAATTTATAATGAATATAAATTATGTGTTTTTACGTGCTACGTGAATTATCTGTGAATTACGTGAACTTTCGTTAAATCGCGTAGATTTACCGGACTGCTTATTTATCTGCTATTTTATAAAGATTGTATTTTTATAAAAAAAATTAGTTAAAGGGTTTTAATTATTAATTAGTTAAAGTTAAATTAAAAGCCCGTAATTACCCAAACCCGTTAGTAAAAGCCCGTACAAGATTTATAAAAAGATTTTTATAAAAGTTTCTAACCTAAATCACTCTCTCTCTTAATCTCGCCGTCTCTCTCTCTCTCTCTCACCCTCTCTCACGAAATTGAACCTGCAACCAAGCAAGGATCGCTCATTCAAGCTTCAAACTTGGAATTAGACGCGTATTCGGAACCCTCGTTACGTTTCTAACATCCACACGTAAGTCGTTCCATCCGATTTGATTTCCTTTTGATTATTGCAGTTAGATCAGACCCTAAATCCATCCAAACATGATGATTTTCTTAATGTAGTTGCAAGCTTGATGTGTTTTTGTTGAATATTGTTGATTTATGATGTTTTGCTAAACTCTAGCGATGTATGACTGATTAGTTGTTGATTATTGAAACTAGTAATGTTAGAATAGTGTAGAACATGATTAAAGTCGATAACTTTGCTGATGAAATCGTTGTATTGCATGAGAAACGGCTAAACCCTAATGTTTAAAACAATTTGCTGAATTTTAACCCTCTAGCGTACCGCGAGGGCCTTCGGAACATTCTCTCGCGCACCGCGAGAGACAAAATAGTCGGGACTGGTTTTTGGTTCTCTCGCGTATCGCGAGGCACCAAGGTCACATCTCTCGCGTACCGCGGGAGACAAGCTAACCTGGGCGAGTTCCTAATCTTCTCGCGTACCGCGAGGGATAACCCTCTCATCTATCGCGTACCGCGAGGGATCGTTGTTAACAGAAAGATAATTTAGTTTTTCAGTTTTTCAATCTTTCACTTGTTTTGAATTCTATTGCTTCTTGATGATGGTTTTGTACTTGACATGACATGATAATGTGTGTAAACTTGATTGATGATTATATAACGCGCATGCTCATCATAGGTTGCTAAAAATAGAAACTTTATCGGAACCAAGTCAAACATGCTAAGTAGAATAGAATTGTTGTAGGATATGATGATTGCTATGTGCTACTTGAATTGAAACCTGCAAGCATATGATAACAATGATGTGAAACCCGAACATGGTTACTATTTATAGAAACTTACTAATTATGGAAACCTGCCATTAATGGAAACATGCTATCTTTCTAGAACAAATAGGATTTGTTGCTACGTGCCATCGTATGATCAATTGTGTGCTATGTGTTAGTATGCAACTCAAACATTAAAACACAAACGTGTCACCAACGGGTCGTCGTGTCAAACTTGAGTCGCACTTGCAAACTATTTTCTAAAACCTTTAACAACAACATTGTTTGGATATATGGGTCTATATCGAACATCACGAACACGCACTTATAGACTACGGTTATAGGTGGCAGTTAGAAGTCCAGCAGTTGCTTCTTAGCTTTCATACTTGCATACGCACTCAGGTGAGTTTCATAACCCCTATTTTACTTGTTTTTCCTTTTTGGGGGAGAAAACATGCTTTCAAACATTTCAAATATTATGGGGTTCTGTATTACTGTTTTACCGCTTGCGTACTGAAAGTGCACAAACATACCAAACAAGTCCTTACATTTCGAACCGTTAGTATTGGGGAATAGCGAGGGGATTTTGAGTAGTACTACTGGGTTTTGACAAAGCCCCACCCGAGTTAGTCGCTCTAACTATGATTGGAGGTCAACGGGTGTAAAATTTGCCTAAACATTAGCCAGTGTTCGGTAGACATGGCTGGAGGCATTCAAACATACAAATAGTCAGCTTCGGTTGCGAACACTTAAAGTAGCAATGCATTAGACTAGCTATCTATCGGTAAACAATAATTACTTTATCTGACAAACATTGAGCATGGGATGCTTGCGTTAAACAATTGGATTTACTTACATTACTTTATGAACTCACCAACCATTGTGTTGACACTTTCTAGCATGTCTTTCTCAGGTCACTAAGGTATCCAAGCACGAGCATAGGGCATGCATGGAGTCTTATCACTATCGAACATTGAATTTACGTTATTTACTTAAACTGCATGGTTTTGGGCGCTTTGTTTTGCGCAACTTACTTTTACTTGCATTGGTTTATGTTTACGCTTCCGCAACGTTTTCAAACTTGAACTTTTGTTGTCTCGTGACTATGAGCAGCATTAGTGGTTTATTTAAATTCATATAGAGTCGTTCCGTGTAACTAATGACTGAGATCCTGATGTGTCACCCTCCAAAACGGTAAAACTCCGTTAGTGGGATTTGGGGGTGTGACATTATACATGTTTTGCATGCATAATAATCCCCATATTATGGTACTAATTGAATAATAACCTTACAATTACTACTTAAATCGTTTATATTTTATAATAGCAGTCTAAACAGCGTCCTAAGAGAAAAAGAGTGAAAACAAGCCAAAAACATCAAGAAATCAAGCTTTCTCTCGAGATAGGAAGAAGCACACCTTAGCTTTGACCCCATAATAAACCAAAATTAGTCAACATAAGTCAACAATGAATAAAAGACAAAAGGAAGGAAAAGAAGGAGGATGCACAGCCGTGCATCCCATTGCACGGCCGTGCAACGCTCTTCCGTGAGGCCCAAGATGCTTTCGTACCCTGCCATTTGTACCTGTGATTCACTGGGTGGTTTTATGACTGTGCAACCCAATGAATGGGTTCCTTATTTCACACACTAATCTAGAATAGAATAGACACTCCTATAGTCCATTTCTGTAGAGTAGAGAGTAGAGAGGCTCTTCCGCTTTGTTCGCAATAGGGGAGCCTACGAAACTTAGCTTTATGCTTGTTCGTATGGCCATTCGTGGCTAAACCCTTTGTATTGCTAGGGTGAAGATGAAGTTTGGTGTATGTTTATGTTTAACTTATTAGTTTAATGGTATGTTTATGTTCTTTAATCATTCTCTCTTAAAACCATCTCCATGGTGGACTTTTTTTATCTTTATCTAAACCAGTCTTTAAACTTGTGAGTGTTCTTGATTTTAAAGTGTAAGACCGTAAAACCTTTTTAATCAAAATTCTCTTGAAACTTGTACGTCTTTATACAAGTGGATTTTGATAAGCCAACACGTGGTTGATATTGAAAATCGTACGTCTTTATACGAACTTTGTCATGAAACCAAGAGTTGGTGAACTCATGTTGTGAACGGTACGTCTTTATACATGGTCCCATTGTTGTAGCGCCTCCCGGTGAACAAAGTTTAATCACTCTTTTAATGAAAATAAGGGTATTTAAGTTTGATGTCTTAAACCAACTCGGAGGTAGATCTTAAGCAAACGAATGTACGGATTTATTAAGTAGTTGAGGGTAATGGTGTCCCTGACTCCGAGTCTTACTATTTTAGTTTTAAAGAACATAATTCGTGAACCAAATATTATGAGAATGAGGCTCTAGCGGTGTACCGTTCACACATTTGTATTACTCATACCATCGGATTAGTTAACATAACATTATTATATACCAACCGGATTCGAAGCCTAAAACAATACTCGTTGTGATCTGATTATTCTCGAGCTATTTAATTTTCTGTTATTTACTATTCTATTATTTACATTTTTGTTATACACTTCACGCACATTTATATTCTTTGTTATTTACTTTACCGTCATTTACCTTTCTGTCATTTATTTTTCGGCTTCATAAGCACACAAAACCAATGATGTCTCCCAGACGGTCTATATAAAACTAACTAAAAAAACCTAACCTAGACTCCAAAGTAAGAATAGGAATACCTATGAACTAAACCGCACTGACAGACAAGTGAACCTATCGAGTGTAGCACAGCTTAACGGTAAACCGAGTTATCGAACCCCAGAGACACTATATAACTATACTAGACTCTGATACGGACTAAAGATTGATTTGGTTTGGGGGGTTTACTACACTAAATATTAACTAAGAATGCAATAAACTAAGGTCGACTCAACTAACCAGACAAAGGACAAAGGTAATATCAGAAGATGGGAAGAATAGTACCTAGGTCAGAATCCTACTTGCAAAGCACAACTTCTACCGGTTCTGGAAACTAGGATGGATCTGGGTTTCCAAGGATGTCAACTAAAGGCTACCTAGCGGATCCCTAATCACTCTCAGGGTGTCACCAACTATACCTAAAGTGTACTCAACTCACCAGATGGTTGGATCACCTCTCGGGTATTTCCAACAATGATAAAGTACCAACATGACAGATTACCTCTCAGTCTCACTGCCCTCAATACATCGAAGATGCATGGGGTAATCTCAAGATAACAACTATGACACGAATAGCAACAATCACTAGACACCTAATACCGGCTTCCTATCAGACATCTGACACTCGGATTCCTAATGACGAAGACTAGACAATTAATTCTCACCTCTCGAGTATTGAACTTGGACACACACTCAATCTAATCAAGGGATTAACTAACACTCCTACGGATTACTACATCTAGCAAACCACTCAGATCATAAGCAATAAGCAAACAACCTAAACATGCAACTATTAGTGAAAGACATTTAGCAAGACAACTTGAGGAACATAAGTCAAACCATAGATCATATCTAAGCATGCATTAACATCATAATTATTAACTCAAGACCGGTTACAAAATCATTAAACCATTCAAACGAATCCAAAACCGATAAAAAACTGAACTTTAGCAAGTATTCATCAATTGACCTAGGCAATATTATAGTTTTAGCCTAGGATCAAGTTTAAACAACCAAAAATAGAAGTGAAAAAAAGATTCATGGTTTCAAACATTCAAATCAAAGATAAAAATTCAAACTTGGAAACTCGAAACGCTTAAACAACGAACCCGGATCTCAAAGCCTTCACCTTTTCACTCCGATTGACTTCCTTCTCCTCAAAATCGCCTCTAAAACCTCTCTGGACGGCTAAAAATCAAACTCCTCTCATAATGGGATTAAAATTCTATTTAATTTGAAAAACTAGGGTTTTGCGGAAAATAGCTCTCTCGTGTACCGCGAGACATTTGGGTTGGCTTCCTCGCGTACCTTGAGGAACAAAATAGTCGCGTCCTCATCTGGCTTCTCTCGTGTACTGCGAGAGTTGTCCTTCTGGTCTTCGCGTACCGCGGAGGACCCATTTTCTTCATTTTTCACATTTTATCCCTGGACTTTATTCCGGCTTCGTTCTCTTACTCGGTTTCTTCACGTATTCACTTGTAATTCATACGAGCACCTGTAAACAAGACAAAGACTCAAATATACATTAAAACGACTCAAAACAAACACAAAACTAATTAAAGATGCACAAAACACTAGGAATAAAGATGTGTACTTTGCACTACATCAAACATCCTAACACTTAACCTTTTTTCATCCTCGAAAAAGCTGCAAATGGAATCATAACTCAGATCTAGCTTAACAAACATCAATCCAATTAGCAAAACATACTCACGCGTTAAAAAGCAATAATCAGTATTTCTGTCCCATTAAACCCAAGCACCAACTTTCAAGCCCCGTTACGTGTTCTAATATTCCAATTTATACAGCTATCAATCAATCTATGTGACTCACACTTAACAGTTACAGCTCTACCTAATCCCGTCTCACGATCATGTCTATGCACGGATCAAACCATATAGGTTTACCCTACCACGTTAAATTAAAATTTACAGGTTTTTAGAAATAAAGATGATCAATGAATAAATGGTTGAAATGTGAGCATTATTAAGCAAATTAACTTTCGTCTAGAGGCGTTTCAACCAAGTCACTATCCCGGAAGGTAACACATAGACTAAGTCATATCAATGAAGCACATAAGAATCAACCCAGTGGTGTTTCAATCAGGCTGGAACCCGACGTGTGACACGTAGGCGAAACTTAGATTTCAATCAAATAAGCTCAAGAATTATGGAATATAGATGCGGGCGCCACCAAAACTCCGATTTATTCTCATAAAAAGAGAGTGGTGTGCCATGAAATTCAAAAACCTCTAAATTTTAACTTAATGTGGTACCTATCAACCTATTTTGACAGTTTCAGTATTACCGTTACCCTAAGATGAGTACCTACAAGATATCATGATTTAATTCAGTTAATTCCTAAACAACACAAACCGGATATTTAAGCTTTACTAGCTAGCTGGGTCTACTAAAACATCACTTATTAGACGCGTTTTCTATTATTTATATCATTTAAACTCACAAGTAGATCCAGTTATACTATCATTTTCCATTTATTTTGTAGTTATTTCCAAGGACATTTTTCAAAAAAAAAAAATTTTGAATTTTTATAAACAAGACAAACTAGCTAACTAGACACTCACATCCCCACACTTGAAAGACACATTGTTCTCAATGTGAAGCAAGACATAACTAAAATAAAAAAGACAAAAATATAACAAAACAGGAATCGACTTAACTGGTAATGTAGCATGAATAGTCCAACATTACTCTTCCACGTGTGCACCGTATAGCATTTCGGTCGCGGTTGCACAGACTGTCGGGTTGTCTTTACAAACTTCATATAAGTGATGATCGATCCCTCCCGAATGGAGATTGAGTACGGGTGGGATGATAAAACCTGCAAAATAAATCTCATACTAAACCCCCAGCATTAAACCGACTCAAATTAAAAATAAAGGCTCAACTGACTCAAACTGAATCACTAAAAACTTAAGATAGATAGATGTAGAAAAACATACTCGATGGGTGGCAAACACATAGACATGAATGTCACAGCAAGGTTGGATCATCGGATCGAAACGGTTTTAAATTCTCCCATGCTCGTGGTGGCCTGTGAATGATATGATGACGATAACAAAATTGATGGAAGTGATGATTATTGATGAATGATGAAATGATGGATGATGATAATAGAGGTGGTGAACGGTGAACGAAACCATGGGAAAATAAGGAAGTAGGGTGACACCAGCAAGGCCCCGCGTACCGCGAGAGACCAGGCAGCACTCCTCGCGTACCGCGAGGAGGCAGAAATTAAGCCGGTCCCTATTTCTATCATTCGCGTACCACGAGGAACAGGGGAAAACAATCTCGTGTACCGCGAGGACCAACTGGTGACAGAAAGTTTTAAGGTTTTTATACTTATCCAATTTTTCACACCCCAAAATTTTCTTCACCCAAATTCCTTAAAACTCATTCCAATGATAAAAACCATTGTAAAACATACCTGGACCTTCATTCTCGACAATTTTCCTCACCGAATCAAGCACGAATCCCTGCAAAACATGGCACAAACAAAAACACCTACCGAAAAAGACACGGACTCAAACCAAGTAATGCACACAAACTCTACATCCCGGGCACTTGCCCGAGATTCAAGCAAGCATATCAAGAGGCTTGTCCTTAATCCTAACTGGTACCGCCTGCATCCTTCACGGTCTACCAGTCCTCCAGAACCTCGTCAAGCTCATACTCCTATCAAACTTCAAACTTCTACTATGTCTATCACATCGATCCTTCCACCACAACTTAAACTTACTAGGTCCAAAGATAATATGATTAAAGTATCCTAGCAAGTTATCACCTCTAAACATCCCCACACTTGGGGTTTTCACTCTCTCTAAATTAGATGAATCTATCAAAGCACGGGTTCTCTTCCGGGGTGGCCTAGACCTAGGAACACTAGAACTAGGGGTCGGATCAACGATTCTCCCCTCAGAAAGCACAATGGTGATGGGTAACGGTTCAGGAATGGGATTTTCTACATGTGGGACCTCTAAACCTTCCCGCGGATCTCCGGGATCCTCTACAACCTCCACCAACTTCCCCACACTTGTGGTTTTTCCTATGATCTCTTCAAAATCCGCCATCATCTCCAGCAGATCATCAGGCACCTCATCGCCGTAATCGTCCGGCTGTTCCAGCAAATTCTCTAGTTCCACCGCCCAATCAGATGGTTCTTTTATATTAGGGGCGGGTTCACCTACTTCTATCTCATATGGATTTGAGTCTTGATGGTAGTCCGTGAAGGCATCAAGCATGCACACGGAGTGGCTATGCTCGCCAACATCCTTTTTAGACTTTTCAATATAAAAAATAACCGTCTCATCCCCCACACGAAGTGTGAGTTTCCCGTCAAAGACATCGATTACTGCCTTGGCGGTGCGCAAGAACGGGCGCCCGAGGATGAGTGGGACTCTGTCATCCACCTCCATGTCTAGAATGACGAAATCCACGGGGAAGACAAATTTGCCTACCTTCACTAATAGATTCTCCACAATTCCCCGTGGACACTTGACTGAACGGTCCGCCAAGGAAATACTCATGCGCGTCGGCTGTGGTTCACCAAGTTCTAGCTGCTTATATAATGAATAGGGCATCAGATTGATGCTAGCACCTAGGTCGGCCAACGCGTTGTGTAAGGGAAAACTGCCTAGGAGACACGGAATCGTGAAACGCCCTGAGTCTCCCAATTTCTTGGGCAGCTTGTTCTGCACCACCACAGAGCATTGCTCACTAAGTGAGACTTTAGAGCCCTCATCTAGTTTCTTCTTATTGGAAAGAAGATCTTTTAGGAACTTGCCATATTTTGGCATGCGCTGAAGGGTCTCTATGAAAGGAAGATTGACCTTAAGTTTTTTGAACATATCAAGGAAAGTACCGTATTCCCTAGCCTGTTTATATGAAAGCAAGCGCGCTGGATAGGGAACACGACTCAAGTCAATCTTGGGGGACTTCATCTCTACCCCCTTCTTCTTCTCCTCTGCCCTCTCGGCAGGCTTCTCTACTACAATCTCTTCATCCATCGGCTCTTCTTCTTTTATCAACGGTGGGCTCTCCTTTTCTTCGACCATCTTAGCATTGATTGCAGCAAATCGAGCTCTCCAATTTACCTTCTTAACTTCCTCTACCGAAGGTATGCCATCCTCGACAGAGTGGGAGTTATCCTCTACAACCTCTTTCTTCTCCACACTCCTAACAGACACGGGCATTGCTGAGGCATTGGAGCTTGAAGATTGACCTCCCTGTCGATCTTTCAAGATCTGAGCGATGTCTCCTACCGTGCATTGCAAATCCTGGAATGCCGACTGCTGATTCTTCAATAGAGCGTCGTGGCTATCTAGTCTTTGCCGAGCATCCCTATCATTTTTCACTAACTGAGTAAGCAACTATGTCTGATTCTCTATCATCTCCTCAATCTTCCTTGTGTTGATACTGCTTCCTGAACTTGCTCCTCCTTAAGCTCCTCCATACTGCTGCTGGCGACCATTAAACCCAGGCGGGTTATTTCCAGATCTCCATCCTGAGACAAAATAATTGTAGTTGTACCCTCGGTTCTGGTTCTGGTTTCCAGCATAGCTCACATGCTCCTGATTATTCATTGGGCAATCTCTGGTGTCGTGGCCTTCCCTGCACACCTCACACCTAAGAGCATTGAGCTTCAGCTCCTTTATCTCGTTAGCTATAGCGGTGAGTGGAGCAGCCACTCTAGTATCAAGAGTGACCTGATGCACACCTCTTGAAGAAAAGGCGGGTGCTCTAGCAGTTGGAATGGAATTCCTAATAGAATGCGGACGCTGTTGTTCGGCTTGAGCGAAGCTCTTGAACATTTCCTTGCACTCATCAGGCTCGAGTCTCTCCATGATGTGACCTCCCGCAGCTATGTTAAACATTGCTGCTTCTCGAAAGTGAGGCCATTATAGAACTTCTCCACCAGCGCCTAGTGGGAAAGACCGTGCTGAGGACATCGGCTCAACAGCGCATTGAACCGCTCCCAGGCCATGTGATAAGGCTCGTAAGGGTCCATACGGAACGAATGGATTTGGTCCCAAAGGAGAGCGGCCCTGGAAGGTGGATAGTACTTCTTGAAGAACTTGGCTTTGAGATCCTCCCATGTGGTGATTGAGTTGTCTGGGAGAGTGTCGAGCCAAGTAGATGCACGCCTAGAGAGGGAGAATGGGAATAGATGCAAGTAGATAGCGTCCTTAGACACACCCGTGATATTGAATGTATCACATATCTACGCGAAGCGGAACAAATGTCCGGGTAAATCCTCATCCTCGAGGCCATGGAATTGAGTAGCATGAGTGATCGTACTCATGACATGTAATGGGATCTGCCATGTATTGGTGTTCGGAATAGAAGGGCGAGTGATCGAAGATCTCGCACCCATGACCCCATCACTGGCCCTCTGGTGTACTGTACGCATCGCTGGTGGGTCAGCGTCTCCCATAGTAGGAAATGGGATTGGGCTAGTAGAACGTACCTGGGATTTGCACAGCTCCTTTAAACTCTCCCGAAAGTCACAGGTGCGCTACAGAAGCTCTCGTTCGGGCTCTGGACAAGCTGAATAAGGTGGTGATCCCTGCGAACGAGTATGGTGCATAAACAGAAAGACACTAGAAGGAAACAGAACAAAGACTCAAAGACACACAAAAAGACTCGATTCTAAATTAGACACTCAGATAAGACTCACTAGTATCACAGAAGACAAGTAGCACACAAGACTCAAAAGACAACAAAACAAACCAAAAATCACTAAAAGAACTAGTCAGAGTTAATATTGCTATTGCCAAGTGTCCCCGGCAACGGTGCCAAAAACTTGATGTCGCCCAGACGGTCTATATAAAACTAACTATAAAACCTAACCTAGACTCCTAAGTAATCATAGGAATACCTATGAACTAAACCGCACTGACAGGCAAGTGAACCTATCGAGTGTAGCACAGCTTAACGGTAAACCGAGTTATCGAACCCCAGAGACACTATATAACTATACTAGACTCTGACATGGACTAAAGATTGATTTGGTTTGGGGGGTTTACTACACTAAAGATTAACTAAGAATGCAATAAACTAAGGTCGACTCAACTAACCAGACAAAGGACAAAGGTATTATCAGAAGATGGGAAGAATACTACCTAGGTCGGAATCCTACTTGCAAAGCACAACTTCTACCGTTTCTGGAAACTTGGATGGACCTGGGTTTCCAAGGATGTCAACTAAATACTACCTAGTGGATTCCTAATCATTCTCAGGGTGTCACCAACTAAGCTACCTAAATGGTACTCAACTCACCAGATGGTTGGATCACCTCTCGGGTATTTCCAACAATGATAAAGTACCCACAGGACAGATTACCTCTCAGTCTCACTGCCCTCAATACATCAAAGATGCATGGGGTAATCTCAAGATAACAACTATGATACGAATAGCAACAATCACTAGACACCTAATACCGGCTTCCTATCAGACATCTGATAACTGGATTCCTAATGACCAAGACTAGATAACTAATTCTCACCTCTCGGATATTGAACTAGGAAACACGCTCAATCTAATCAAGGATTAACCAACTGTGACAACCGTGACTTTTACGGTTAACGCATGTGTTCGACGAGTTCGTATAATAATAGTATTATTATGTTGAAATATACTTTCATACGAAAGGAACTCGTTAGTGAACGGAAGATAATAGCAACATTTATTTTGGTGTTATAATGTCAAAAAGTTGATCAAGTTCAGGTCTATACGTGTTAACACCCGAGTCGAGCAGTTTCGTAAAATTCAATTTAAATCCGAAAGGATATATATTTACGAGACGCAAGGACTCGAGAGAAAATATTAAATTCTAACTAGTTATTTTTGGGTAAAATAACGCCACTATTTTTATCGGGTTTGTTTAAGCGAAAACCGACACGCGACCGGAGACCGCATGGGCTATAAATACCCCATCTTCATCCACTTTCTCATTTTACAAAAAAAATCAGAAAAAGTTAGAGAGAGAGAGTGGAGAGGAATGGAGAGGTTTCCGGCGAAGTAGTGGTGGTCCGGCGGTGGTGCGTGGCGGTCAACGGTGGTCCGGCGCGGGGGCCGGTGGCGGCCGAAGCCCGTTTTTCCCCTAGAACCATTTCTCGACGCTACGAACGCAATGGTGAGCTCAGATTTGTCTAAATCCTTGCTTAAATTCGTTAAAAAGAGTTTTTAAATTCTGTCCAGAAAGTTTTACGTATGCGCAGTCTTAAAGATCGGACGATCCCCGGAAATCCGACCGTTAGAAATGCATAAATTTTGGATATGATCTTGTCACACATAGACGAAAAACCCTACCGGAGGAATTTTTGATCAGAGCTCTCTAGGTATGCTTTTCATACCCTCGAATGTGACTGATCGGATTTTCAGATTTGAAAAACTGGGTCACAAAGAATCATCGATCCCCGGAGATCCGACCGTTGGATCGTGACGATATTTGGACAGTAGTTTCTTGGCATAAATAAGAATGCTTTCAATATAGGAAATTCCGATCAGATATTGGGAAGTATATTTTTTAATACGAAAAGATTGTAACAGTTTCTAGGATCGAAAACAGGAAATTGATGGGGTTGCATGGCCATCGAAACGACATTGCATGTAGTATTGAGATATTTGGTATTTTTAGTGGTTATTAGGTTATACACCCAACCCTGTTTCACGTGAAACAAATAATGAAACTAATATATTTATTTTTATACGACAATTGTTTTGATGAATTTTTAAAAATTGTTGATCTAGCACCCAAAAGTGGTTTTAATCAGTAGAATATGTTTTAAAATGAGTATCTGAAAAATTTGGTTATCTAACTCTTTATAGATTATTTATTAAAATTCACACAAGTTTAATACATGGAAATTTGGAAAAATACTTATGAGTATTGAAAAATTCTAAAAATTGGCAGTGATAGTTATATGATGGACTAAGACTCCTGTCCAAACTTTATGAAAATTTGAGTTGTTTAAGTATACGTTTAGTATTTATAAAATTTAAACAGATGATTTAGGGTTTGTATACCTCTGGATAAAATCAGGACTTGAAACTTGGTATGGGATCTTATATTTACTTAAAACTAATATGATAAATATTTGGTAAAGTTTTGATGTGTTTAGCTATTTTTCCAGAATTTATAAAAGTTTAACAATATTAAATTCAAATTAAATAATCTGGATAATAAAAAAATATGAAAATTTTTTAGAAATTTTTATTTATATACATGATCAATTTTTATAAATTTTAAGCAGTAACTTTATGTCTAAGTATGGTTTTGGAATTATGATCCATTTAAATTTTATAAAAAGTTATTAATTTTGGAAAATTTTTATATAAAATTAATTTTATAAAAATTCTAAGGGATTTTGGGCAGAAGTATAACCCCATTTAAAACATAAAATTTGAATTTTAAATTGGGTGCTAATATCACACTAAAACCCTAATTTCGGACGAATCTGATTTTTAAACTGTAAACCGGGCTTTACGCACGTAATCATGTTTTTGATCATACGAAACCGTGACATGAGATTTTATCAAATGTGACTTTTTAACTACTGATGTTATTTATTAAAATTTAAACTTAAACTTTTAAGGTTATTAATTCATATAAAAACCGGTTTTACAATTCTTAACGGTTCGTACGCACGTGCACGGGTTTTGGGTATGCAACCGATTACATAGCCACTTTTTGTTTTGTTGACTTGGTCACAACCTTTAGGAGTCCTGAATGCATCGTTTGTGCCACTTGACTAGTAGGACCCTGTTAGAACTCAAATTTTATCGGTTTTTGTCGACTGTGTCGCATCACTCGCCCGCATTGTCCAGGTGAGTTTCGCGGCCCCCTTTTTACTTAATGTTTTACTGTTTTTGGGGGAAAGCTGTTTCATTTTTTTTAGTCACATGTTACATGATACATTTGTTGATGCACTTTCCGGTGACAACACTCTGGATAGAGTCTTAGTTTTGTATGTCTAATGTCTGTATTTTGTCTTTGTATGTTAGAGTCATTATGTAAAAGTTTATCGAGTTGTATTTACTTTTACTTGATGTTGTGTTGATTTCTTCTAAGTGTTTTGCGCACTTACATGTGCGCAGGAGAAAGCTCCTGCGTACTTAGCAAGTACGCAAGAACACCTCTGCGTACTTGTTAAGTACGCAGGAGCAATTGGTGCTGCGCACTTGTTAAGTGCGCAGGCATCAGGTCAGTATAAATAGGATAGGTTCACAGAAGCTAAGTACGCAGAACCAGTAGTTGAGTCGAACTCAGTTTTGCTAAGTACGCACATTCTGTAACCGTCGAGTGTTCATAATACAAAGAACGTTTGTTGAGACTCTTGTGTTCGGTTTACTTTGTTTAGTAAGACTCTCCACCTAGTCACGGGTATTCCGCACCCGGTTTGACTAGTAGACCACTTGCATGTGACGATCCGACACACGCGAAGGGACCTACAAGTGGTATCAGAGCAATTGCTTATGAATTCGAGTGTTGCAAGTGAGTTTGGAGACGTTTTACTGAGTTTTACAAGCAAAAAGAGGTATTTTTGTTGATTTTTGTGATAAAAAAAGGGGTAGCTCTTGAGCACTTTTTTTGAAGCAAAAATCTCTCAAAAACCGATTTTTGTTGTGTATTTGTGTGTTTTGAACATCAAAGGTTGGTTAGAAACTTGTTTCTTACCCTTTGGCTCAATTGCATTGATCATCAGACCAATTTTTGCCAACTCCGGCGAGTTTCTGGTCACCGGAAAAGGTTGGTGAGAGTTGCTGAAAAGGTGTCCTGCGTACTTACCATTTTTGGCAAAACGTACAGTTTTCTGCGTACTTGCTAAATACGCAAGAGTTATCTCCTGCGTACTTACAAGTGCGCAAGACTGAACTGCGAACTTAAGACATATCCTGCGTACTTAACAATTTACTCCTGCGTACTTACAAGTACGCAAGGGCAACTATTAAATACGCAAGACCATTTCTTAAGTGCGCAAGGCCAATCTTAAGTGCGCAATTGCTTCTGACTTTTCTGATTTTTGACTAAGTGTTCACTATGTCAAATCTTCAGAACCTTAGCAGTATGCTAAATTATGATAATGAAATCGGTACTCCACAGAAACCTCCCAAGTTGCTCAATGTAAACGATTATTCCAATTGGAAAGCCCGTTTTGAGCACTATATTTCATACACCGATTCATCGTTATGGATACCTATTCTTGAGGGATATAAGCATCCCACCCACTTGTATCTTGATGAAAACGTACCTAAGCCTATCTCTAAGCTGGATGCAGATGAAAAGAAGAATTATGATAGAGAGAAGAAGGCATTGGGTTCAATCACTATGTCATTAACTCGGGACTTGTTTCACAGTTTCCGAGGATATGAAACTTCTAAGGATCTTTGGAAGGCTTTACAGAAAAGATTCGAAGGAAATAGTGACATAAAGAAGAGCAAGAGGGATCTGCTCCGGAAGCAATACGAGTGCTTCAGATTTATAGAAAATGAATCTTTAGATGATCTTATCTCTAGATTCTATCACCTGCAAACGGAGTTGAAATCGTTTGAGCTTAAATATCCAGAAGAGGAAATGGTGGAAAAGTTTTTGGATGCTCTGCCACCGAGATATGAGATGTATACAACCCTGATGAGGGAAAGTTCAAAGTTCTACGAGATGACAGTAGATGAGGCAGTTGGTAAGATTCAGGCTCACAACATGATCTTATAAAGAAGGAGAATTCTGGAAGACCTCAGATACAGGACCCTTCCATGTATCATGGGACGACTTCCACTTCAATGTCTTCCAGCTCTGGGATTGCCCTCTTTACTGGAAAACCCAATGAAGATGACCACTCAAATAGTTGTGGTGGTCATGCATGTTATGCATCAGGATCAGGGTTTGGATCTCATCAACAAAACTCAAAGGCTCCTCAAAATACGTGCTCAACCAACCAGTCAGCTATTGCCAAGATAGCTGAAGATCATGTAGCATTATTCTCATCATGTATGCTGGCATATGAGAATTTCATTGGTGGAAAGCTAACGGATCCTGAGACTATTGAAGAGGACTTCAATCAAGTGGATCCTGATGATATTGAGGACATGGATATTCAGTGGAATATGGCCATGTTACTGAGGAGGGCCAAGCGTTTCCTGAACAGAACAGGAAGAAAGTATATTGGCGGGCATTCTAATGCCAAGGTTGGATTTGACAAATCCAAGGCCAAGTGCTACAAGTGTCAAAACTATGGACACTTTGCTCGTGAATGTCAAAAGGACAGAGCACCGGCCTCTGGTTTTACCAGACCTAGCCAGGGAAACAGCCATGGCCAAAACAACCAAAGCCACCACAATCATACCCAAAGTAATCAGTCCAATGCACTGGTCGCACAGAATGACGAAAATTTTGATTGGGGTGTGCATCTAGAGGATGCCATCATTGCTCAAACACAGGTTGGTCTCATGGCAGAAATCATGGAACTGATGGAGACCGAGAGGAAGGAAGCTGAAGAAGAGGAAGCTTCTGAATCAAGTGAAAAGGAAGCTTCTGTAGCTGATGAAGATGACTCTACCACTGCTGTTGCTCTCATGGCAATTGGCGAAGGACAAAGTTCATCATCTGAGGTAGATTCTAACCCTTTCTCTGTTATTTCTTGTTCTAAATGTCTAGGGTTAAAGAATGAAATTTCTGAGCTCCAAGACATAATCGAACCCCTAAAGTTGGCAGCTAAAAATTACAAAACAAATGAATCACGTTTTAAAGAATCCGTTGAAATGCTACAAACAGAAAAACATGACTATTCTTTAAAAATAAGCGACCAACAGGTTCATTTGGATATTGCATATAGGGCGTTGGAAAAGAAGAACAATGAAAATAACAAACTGCAAAATGAGATCTTGCAGCTCAAATGCACTAACGAGAAATTGAAAAACTCTCGCTTTGTGGTGGAACACTACGAATCAGTGGTGAGAAAAATGAATGGCCTAGGACTTGGTTCCAATGACATTCCTCCACCAATAAGTGGGCAGTTTGTCAATAGCTTGATAGACATTGATCTCACTTGTCTAGATGAGCCCTCTGATAAAGATGATTCCCCTAAAAAGGATGAATCCTCAAGTAAGGCTAACTCCACATCTAGTGAGGAGTATGTTACTGCTTCTGAGGATGGGTCGGTTAACACTTGCCCTGAAGGAGTAGTCTCTGAGGAGTTGTTGACTGAACAGAAAGTCCACAAAAACATTATCACTAATGGTGATAATTGCATTTTAACTGAACCTGATATCATTGAGACAAATGATAAACTTAAGGGAATGCTTTACCAAGGTTTTAAAAATATTAACCAAGCTAAGAAAGAGGCTTTTTCAAATCATTATGGGCTTGGTTACAAAGAAAATTTGCAAAAGTATTATACCCCCAAACCTCAAACTGTAAATGTTCAGACTTCTGTTCATAAACCTACTCTTCCTTCTCATAATGGTGAGTTTTCTAAGGTCAGAACTAAAGAGCCTTACAAGAGAACTTATGTAGACAGGAGGAACTGTTTTCACTGTGGCGTGGTTGGTCACATTGTAGTGAACTGTCCTTCTAAGAACCAAGGGAAACGGCATGTTGTTTCACAGCCTGCTATTATCCCCAGGTCGCCACCAGTGAAACCATCTCCCAAAAGTCCTAAGCAAATTTTGGTGAAACCACCAGTGCAACCGATAGCAAAGCCAAAGATCAAATCTGAGGCCAAGCCCTCTGTTGTAAGAAAGGTAAAGCAACCTGCTGTACCTCGTTTGTCTACATCTGGTAGTACACGCTCTGGTGAGAAACCTGTGGCTAGACTCTCTAAGCCACAGAGAAGAAGAAGGAATAAGAGGTTGAGAAAGCTGGAACAGCTGACTAAAGCTCAATCAGGTGAAGCTTCCACAAGTTCACCGGCTGTGATTGAACCAAAGACTCCTGTTCTGGTTAAGATTCAAAAGAGATCCTGGACCAAGAAAGTAAAAAGTTCTCAATCTCTTGTTCCCAATTCCTCCAAAGATTCACCAGGTTTGGACAGTCATCATGACTGTGAGTTGACAGAAGTAGTTTATTTTGAGAAGGATGGACGACCCAAGACCACAATGGCTTGGGTCTCCAAATCTAACTAATTCTTTTGTTACTCGTGCAGGGACGTCCGAAGGGTACTATCTCTAACCGCTGGTATGTAGATAGTGGATGCTCCCGGCACATGACAGGAAACATGGCCTTGCTTTAAGACGTTAAACCTTTTAGAGGCGGCTATGTGGCCTTTGCCGGAGAAAAAGGCGGCAGTATCACGTGTCAAGGTGTGGTTTCGAATGGTTGTGTTAGCTTTGACTATGTCAACTTCTGCGAGCAGCTGAAGCATAACCTGTTGAGTGTCTCACAAATGTGTGACAAGGAGTACTCAGTGATGTTTGACAAGTCAGAATGTCTGATTCTCAAACCCGGTTTCAAAGTTCCTGAAGATTGGATTCTGATGCGAGCACCAAGAACAAACGACACTTATCAGATTGATATGAGCGTGGCAAAAACCACCTCAGCAGTTGCTACTTGTTTGCTTACAAAAGCGACAGAGCTTGACTCCATCTTGTGGCATAGGAAACTCGGACATATTTCTTATCGTAAAATGAATCATCTTGTCCGAAACGGTTTGGTAACCGGGGTTCCTAAGCTGAGATGACTGTATGCCTTGTAAAAAGGGCAAACAGTAACGGAAGTCTCACAAGCCCAAGCTCCAAAACTCTATTGATACCCCTTTGGAGCTATTACACATGGATCTGTTTGGCCCCATAAGTATCAGGAGTATTGGAGGTAAGTCGTTCTGTCTAGTTGTAACTGATGATTTCTCACGTTTTTCTTGGGTGCATTTTTTAGGTACTAAAGACGAGACTGCTGATATTCTTCAATACCTGATCCTGAGCTTGGAATCTCTTTGCAAGCTGAAAGTTCGAAGAATAAGGAGTGACAACGGAACTGAGTTCAAGAATAATTTGATGGAACTTTTCTGTCTCAAGAAAGGGATCCGTCACGAATTCAGCGCGCCGTACACGCCTCAGCAGAATGGAGTTGCTAAACGGAAGAACAGAACACTGATTGAGACTGCAAGGACTATGCTGTCGGATGCAAAGCTTCCTGTCACATTCTGGGCAGAAGCAGTTAATATAGCTTGTCACGTCTTAAACAGAGTTTTGGTGGTGAAAAGACACAACAAGACTTGTTACGAGTTGATCAACAATCGACTTCCCAATCTTGATTACCTAGTTCCTTTTGGTAGTCCTTGTTCCTTGTTGCTACAGTACAAAGACCGCCAGTCTAAGTTTCATGCAAAAGCGGTAAAAGGCATTTTCTTAGGATATGTTGCCAACTCGCCTTGCAAGAGAGTGTACAACATAGGAACTCGTACTGTCGAGGAATGGTTCGAAGTGGATTGTAGTAAACACAGCAGTCCACCAGAACCAAAAGGTCCAGCTTGGGGTTTTGATTATGATGCGCTATTCAAGTCATTTAATCTTCCTGATTTATCTGCAGAAGACGCCACAAATGTTTATAATCTATTGAATGGCGGCAGTTTTTCGACTCGTGCTACTGTACCAATTATAACTCCGGATTCCAATGCTGCATCTGCATCTGGAACTCATGACAGTGATAACAGTGAAAGTGTTCATGTTACTGGAGATGACGCTGAAGCCAATCCTAACACAACTGTAGGAAATGAAGCTCCAGTTAATCCAATTAACATTGACTCTTCCTCTGCTGAAACACAGGAAATGGGGGAGTTAAGCACAAATCTAGATCCAGAAATTCAAGAACCAATTGTACCGGAGACGAGAGTGCATAGGAATCATCCAATCGACAACATTATTGGTGATCCTTATGCCGGTGTTCAGACTCGTCATAGAACCATCACAGAGAACACCAGTCTTTTCACAGAGATATTTAACACTGGTGTCATGGAAACATGTCTGCATGCTGCATTCGTGTCCCAGATAGAGCCGAAGAATGTGAAGGAGGCTCTCACTGACAACTGCTGGATTGAGGCGATGCAAGATGAATTGTCACAATTCCAAAAGTTGCACGTGTGGGATTTGGTTGACTTGCCAAAAGGCTTTCAGCCAATTGGAACTAGATGGGTATTCAAATGCAAGACGGATGATCATCATGTAGTTGTGAAGAACAAGGCAAGATTGGTTGTTCAGGGTTTTTATCAACAAGAGGGGTTGGATTACACGGAAGTATATGCCCCAGTTGCTAGAATTGAGGCCATTCGACTGTTCTTGGCTTATGCCACATATGTCGGCTTCAAGGTCTACCAACTTGATGTGAAGAGTGCTTTCCTTTATGGTAAAGTTCATGAAGATGTCTATGTCACTCAACCTCCCGATTTTAAAGATCCGCATAATATCAATAAAGTGTACAAGCTCGACAAAGCACTTTATGGTCTTCATCAAGCACCGCGGGCATGGTATGAGACACTATCAAAGCATTTACTGTCTAATGGTTTCGACCGTGGACAGATTGACTCGACTCTCTTCATAAGGAAAGCAGGAGGTGACATTCTTCTTGTGCAAGTATATGTCGACGACATCATTTTCGGGTCGACCAATGAAGGGATGTGTAGGGAATTCGAGAAGGTGATGAAGTCCAAGTTTGAAATGAGCAATATGGGTGAACTGTCGTTCTTCCTGGGTCTGCAAGTCAGTCAAAGAGAGGATGGCATTTATCTACATCAAACTAAGTACGTGCATGACATCTTGTCAAAATACAAGATGAGTGATAGCACTACTTATGGCACACCAATCCCAGTCAATCATGGTTTGCATCCTGACAAAGATGGGAAGGATGTAGACAGTAGGTTGTACCGTGGGATGATCGGATCACTTATGTATCTCACAGCTTCAAGACCCGATATTATGTTTGCTGTATGCTTGTGCTCAAGGTTTCAATCTCAACCGAAGGAGTCACATATGATAGCCGTGAAGAGGATTTTCAGATACCTGAAAGGGAAACCCCGATTAGGTCTTTGGTACTCTAAGCAGCAGTCATTTGACTTCAAAGCCTACACTGATTCAAATTATGGCGGTTGTAACCTTGACAGAAAGTCAACTTCTAGCGGATGTCAATTCTTGGGAGACAGACTGGTCTCCTGGCAGTGTAAGAAGCAGTCAACGGTTTCTGTCTCAACTTGTGAAGCAGAATACATTGCTGCAGCTAGCGGTGGTTCTCAGATATTGTGGATTCAGCAGCAATTGCGAGACTACGGCTTGAACTTCACTGGAACTCCTTTATTCATTGACAACAATGCCACCATGTCCATCACAAATAACCCGGTGAAACATTCCAAAACTAAGCATATTGAAATTCGCCATCATTTCATCCGTGATTGTGCTGAAAAGCATTTAATTGAACTTGTAAAGGTTCACACGGATGACAATCTTGCTGACCTTTTCACAAAGGCATTTGATCGGTCCCGTTTTGAACATCTTGTCAACTTGATAGGAATGTTTAATCCCGAGTGAAAATTAATTTTCTTAAATCAATTCAATTCATGGAAGTTAAAAAAAAAAAAAAAATTGAAAATGGAGAAAATTTCAAAAGAATCACTTGAGAAACGAGGAAATGATAGTACATCTGAAATGATCTAACCATCATAGATTGCTCATATGGGAAATGATTGCGTCATGTTTACTTAATTGTTTTAAATTATTATGTTTTTAATCTGTTTATTTACAAGTAATTTGAATTGTCAGTAGGCTGTACGCGTCTTTGAATCACTAGTAGTGTGGAAACTAAATCTAAATTACAACTATGATTTGAACCCATGTTTGCAAGTGTGTGTGTGTGTAAAAGAATAGAAAAGATCATTATCAGATAAAGGATGTTAGATTTTGACAATAATTTTCTTTTGAGATCAGTTTCGGGTTATGTTGTTAGCACAATTAATGCGGTTTATCTCACTGCCCATACTCACAAGTATGCAAGGAGAGATTGAATCAAGACGTGTCTCTACATCAACCGTTGAGCATGTATTCACCCTTGAATCATTCCTGGTTCATTGAAATCAAATCCAGATAAAAGTTGGATCCCCTTACCTTATAATCAAACACCATATTCATTATCCCGAATCATCATACCGATATTCAAAGAAGAAAAATATCATGAAACCAAGACAAATGAATCACTCGATTCTGAATCTTATGATTCCTGATAATCCTTATGGATTCTGCTTGATTTTTCTGTGCTAATTGATGTAACTTCATTCTGAAAATTAAGAATATCATTGGAAAAATCTTAGATGCCTTGAGATAGTGCAAAATATCATAGCATTTAAGTGGGGTACACGTTGTATATTTTATAATTAATACCTTAATACACAAGAACATGATACAAAGATGCGTATAGTTTCAAATCTTATAATATTGTCAACTTGAATTACTTGTTTATGTGCTTATTACGTAAGACTAAAGAGTAATACATGACATGATCCCATATTCTTTGATGTTTATATTGTATCGTTTTTGCTATAAGTTAGCCTGATATGATCCTCTGCTCGTGTCTTTGATCAAAAATAGCTTGTGTGAATACTTGTACATATCTATCTTGAAAAGAACAAAAATATTTTTATGTTTAATCTTCATGAATTGTATTTGAATCCTCGTGGTCGAATGTTTTTATCTTGTTCGTTATTTGACTTAAATATCTTCATAAATTCTGAGTTGAAAAATTGCGCACTTAAGGTTTCTGCGCACTTGTCAAGTACGCACGAAGTAAGACTTGCGCACTTAGCAAGTACGCAAGAGTTAATTCATGCGTACTTGTTAAGTACGCAAGAGTTAATTCGTGCGCACTTACCAAGTACGCACGAACATTATCAGTGGGGTATAAGTTCAACACTTAGAAAAATTTTCAGGTTAAGCTTTCAAACCGAAATTTTTCCCCCTGCAATTTTCTCTCAAAATCGAGTGTGTTCAAACCCGTTTTTCATCCCTTCCACTTTATCATCTTCGTATTTCATCCCTTTGGTGAGAATCTAAGCCGATTCCATCCATAGATTCGTGTTTATTGGACCGATTTTTGACCTAGAAAATTTTAGATTAATGTCGACAAATTTTGGGGTAATTTTGGGGTTGTTTGGGTAACTAATGTCACTAACAGGTTATTAGATTGCCTAATCGATCATACATTTTCCCTTTGGTCATCGTTTGATCCGTCGGGTTGAAGTCGACTGTCAGTGGGACGTTCGTCGACCTAGGTCCAAAATTTGATCGTCATTTAGTGGTTAAACGGTGTTGATAATGGAACCATAGGTTAGAATCCCTGATTCCGACCTAGTGGCTACCTAATCAACCCGCATTTTGATCGAATTTAAAACTTTGAAATTTTTGCTAAAGGTTGTTCTTGCGCACTTAGCAAGTACGCAAGAAGTAATTCCTGCGTACTTGCTAAGTACGCAAGAGTAAAATCCTGCGCACTTGATAAGTGCGCAGGACCAACACTTAGAAAATTTTCTTAAGTCTGAAAATTTTTCAAAGTGTAACTACTATTCTATGTCATGTGTGTCTATTTCCATTGTTATAAATTGTTCTGATTACGGTTTCTGTGTGTGTTTGCAGATAATGGCTCGTGCATTCACTGACGAATTCAATCTGTTGGCGCTCACTGAACCAGAATGGAAAGGGGCCGCTTTACAATATAGAGAGATTGTGGACTTCCTGAACAGATCTAAAATAAGTTATGCAATTTCGGCTAATCCAACAGTCTCAAGACCTTACTTAGAGCAATTCTGGGAGACAGCAGAGCACGATTGCACGGTATCTCCAAATGTCATAAGGGCTACCGTTGACGGTCGGGCTATTGCCATCTCTGAGGATACAATAAGGAGAGTACTGCAATTTGGAGACCTTCCCACCGACCCGACATCCTATCCAGATTACTACGTGGATGGGTGTTGGAGGCAGAGAATGGGATATGTCGGGGAAAGGGACTATGCTTCATACAAGAAAATGTGGGTTCTAGATCAATGGCGTTACTTTGCCCACATCATGATCATGTGCATCTCATCAAGGAAAGCAGGAAAGGATGCCATGGGTCATGACCTTGCCGCAGCCATGGTGGGCTTGTCTCTCAATCGGGGCTACAACTTCTCCCGCTTTATTTTCAAAGCAATCAATGACCAGATAAACACGGCGGAGAGGTTTAGGTTCCTTTTATACTGCAACTTTTGATCGATGATGCGTTGCCAAACCTGCGTGCGATCGGGGAGAAACTGCAAGTGAAGAGAGTGGCCAAGAGAGTCTTTGCACAGTTCTTAAAGCCAGGCAGTGTAGAACCTACCCCTGAGCATACTGAACTCTTCGGCCACCTGATTAATGAAGCATATGTCGCTCCGGAGGACTGGAACTGGTATAGTCCCAACTCGGGACCAGAGATGAGTGATCACTCTGATGAAGAACAAGATGAAGAAGATTATGATAATGATGAAGGTGATGATGAAGGTGGTGCTGGTGGTGCTGAGGAATTCGATTCGAAGGCTACAGAATCAGATTCTTCTGATTCCGATGATGCACTATCACAGGCACATCCGAGAAGGTCGGCACAGGTAACCCTGCCTGAGTCGTCTTCAAAAAGAAAACGACAAAGCTCGAGCAGCGAATATGAGCCGGCTTCCGACTCTGACGCTGCTCTACAAAGACGAAGGCGAGAGAAAGCCAACAAGAAAAGGGGCGATAGGCAAGAGGTTGCTATCCCCAGGGTTGAAGAGATTCCGATTGTGCAGCCAGTACAAGTTGAAGCTGCCCGTCCAGAGTCAGAATCTACCACACCAGCACAGCAACTGTATCAAAGGAGGAGAAGGCCAATTGGTCAAACAGATGTGGCAGTCACGGCGGTCACAGAGGAGATTCCTGTGACGGTGACCCTCCCTGCTCCAACTGTCCAGGTGGTAGTGACTACTCCACGTCTAACGGAGTCAGTCACAGTCACCCCAACCATAACACCCACACCCATCATTACATCCCCAATCCCCACACCCACCAAAGAGCCGTCAGGTCAACCCTTCAACTATGGTGACTTCTCACAGGGGTTCGACTTTGACACAATCTTCTCTTCCCCCATCCACAACGCCGAAGCCTCATCATCTAGGCATCCGGATCCAAATGAAGCTAGGATCGATGTGCTAGAAACCCAAGTTGCTGGCTTGTTGAAGACTATTCAAAAGTCAAAAGAGGATTCTGATGCTCAACAAGCACAGATAAACTCTCTGGCGGATGAAGTTAAGATTCTGCGTAGCCAGAGAACGGGGACTGATGAACAGTTGAAGAATGTCTTGGCTCAGAATGAACTGTTAATGAAGACTAACGAAATGATTCTAGGCCACAGAACTTCACTTGAGCTGAGGATGGATTTGTAGAGAAAGGAGCACGCAGCGATGGTCAAATTAGTTGGTGAACTGACCGCGAAGCTAGGTGCTCAGGGGGAGAAGGAGACAGAGAAAGAGAAAGAGAAAGACAAAGAAAAGAAATCCACCGGTGCCGAGTCTTGTCATCCAGTCGATCTGACTAAGGATGATGATAAAGACAAGGATCCTGAAGTCGGTCCTAGTGGAGGTGAGCACCTAGCTTTGGCGATTGTGCCCATCTCTTCTGTTCCATTGGCTGAGGGGGAGTCTACTCAGCAAGAGGGTGGTGATACCTCAGCTGGTGGTGGCGGAGATAAAGGGAAGTCAGCGGCTGACGTGCTCAAGGACTTATCTGATGATGAGATCCTTTATTTAGAGCCTGACTATTCCAAAGAGGCACAGATCGATGCTCTCCTTAATCTGGAAGAAGGAGAGATCGACTCTGGTGATGACTGGAATGATGATGACGATGATGTGGTGATAGAGATTCCCAAGGGCGACGGGGAAGGAGAGTACGAGTTAGAGGATGGTGAGATCTTTGAAATACCATCGCTCGAATCTCTGCTCGACACAGGCTCAGTTGACATGGCAAGTAATGTTGAAGTTACAACTGAAGCCTCCCCGGTCGACCCTATACCTGTGGACCCCGAGGCACCAAAAGAGAAAGACAGGCCTTCTGCATCTACAAAGGGTCCAGCTCCCGTGTGGCAAAAGACGTCTATCACAGACAAGCACGGAGCGACAGGTATGATCTTGGCTGTTAGGTTCGAGGAGGACAAGCAGCTGTTCGCCATCAAAAGATCTGGGGGGGTTCAATACTTGAAACCCACCAGTGAGGCGTTCAACTCTTTGCCCAAGTACGACCTAGTTAACCTTGCAAACCGAGATCTGCTAAGTCACTCGAGTAATGCAGTTGCAATGGGTTTGTGGGTAACACTACAGCGGGAAGCAAGATCAGGGAACTTTGAATATCTTAAGCCTCAGGTGCCCAGAAGAGTCAAGGATAAGCACGCTGTGCATCCTGTGACTAAGAAGCCGTTAAAGAGATTAGTATACAAGCCAGTGCGATGTGAAACTAAGATTCCCCTGAGCAAGTTACCTCAGGATATTCTTGGTGACATGTGGTACTGGTACGTTGATCCAAAAACGGGCGAGGCAGTGGTTATGGGTAAAGGTATGTCAGATAGTGGAAACATAGTACCAAAAGAAGTGATCAGGGTTTTTGATGAAGTCTGCTTCATCAATTTCTCTGTGAACGATCTGGAGATACTAGCAGACAAATTCTGCATCCACACTGACGAATGGACAAAGCTTCTCTCTGATAAATATGACAAGGTGATTAAGTTCTGCCTTGACTACAAGAAGAAGATGGAAGCTAAGGAACAAGTGCTGTGAAGACTGAAGATTGAAGACTGAAGACGATGAAGATCCCGAGCTGTTGTCAAGGGGGAGTTTGTTGATGCACTTTCCGGTGACAACACTCTGGATAGAGTCTTAATTTTGTATGTCTAATGTCTGTATTTTGTCTTTGTATGTTAGAGTCATTATGTAAAAGTTTATCGAGTTGTATTTACTTTTACTTGATGTTGTGTTGATTTCTTATAAGTGTTTTGCGCACTTACATGTGCGCAGGAGAAAGCTCCTGCGTACTTAGCAAGTACGCAAGAACACCTCTGCGTACTTGTTAAGTACGCAAGAGCAATTGGTGCTGCGCACTTGTTAAGTGCGCAGGCATCAGGTCAGTATAAATAGGATAGGTTCACAGAAGCTAAGTACGCAGAACCAGTAGTTGAGTCGAACTCAGTTTTGCTAAGTACGCACATTCTGTAACCGTCGAGTGTTCATAATACAAAGAACGTTTGTTGAGACTCTTGTGTTCGGTTTACTTTGTTTAGTAAGACTCTCCACCTAGTCACGGGTATTCCGCACCCGGTTTGACTAGTAGACCACTTGCATGTGACGATCCGACACACGCGAAGGGACCTACAACATTGATTACATGAGTTATTTTTTTTTATAATGCCTTAAAGTCTCCAATTTTAGGCAATCAATTAGCTGAGCGTAACCGTTGGGAATTTTGAGTAGTACTACCTGGGTTGACAACCCCGCTCATGGTTTGGTCGCGCCAACCAGACTTGTAGGGTCACTTGGGCGCAAAGTTAGCCCATTTTTTTAGGCGGTTGTTTGCATTAGACTTCCGTATGGGGTACTTTATTTTTTTGTCGAGGCTTTGATTGCGGCTCATGGTAATATGTTGTCTAATACATGTGTACTCGATCAATGGATTTTTTATCACTTTGGATTTTTATCCGAAACTTTTTATAGAGTCGTAAAACCTGCGAACTCACCAACTATTTATATAGTTGACCCGTTTTCGAAACATGCTTTCAGGTAAACAGAATTGAAGAAGAGATTTTTATGAGGGCTCGCTTTTGGATTAGAACTATTGTTTCTAGTTATGATTATATATTTTGGTTGTAGTCAGGCATTTAGACACTTTGTATTGTTTTAGAGATTTTTCTTGTATTTGTACTTTCGTTAGAAGCATGTAGTATGGTTCAATGTAATGCACAATTTTCCTTTAAGTTTCTCTTGTACTTGTGTTCAATGCGATATACCGGTTACATCCCATACTTCCGCCTTGTTGGGGTGTGACAGACTTGGTATCAGAGCACTGGTTATAGAGAATTAGGTTTGTCCTATACTAGACCTAGACTATAACTCTAAGTTTATTGCATTGAACCGTAGGAATTATATGTGCATTGCATACTACCTCTTGCTTATCTACGACACATTGCTTCGTCATAATCATGTCGTCGTCACAACACTACGCTTACTCTTTGATGATTCCGGTTACGTTTGCGGTAATCTATATTCGCCTCTATCTGTCTTGGTGTTACCTCGAGTTGTACCTGTACCCACACCGCACCTGCATCTACTCCAGTTCTGGAGTCGACTTTCTTATTTAACATCTATTATTTTCACTTTGTGCGATATATACTTGCTTTAGTAATCTGTTGGATTGGATGGCTAGAACTTTCGCCATGAGATATGGCAGCCATAATTGCTCGATTTAAAGGGAACCCGAGGTGGAGAAGCAGGACTAAACGGAAGAGAACTCTATGGGTCAGGAGACCCATAAACTTTTTTTTGTTTATTTTGTTGGATCATTGGATCCACGTATATGTACAAATTTGTAGCATGACTTGCTCGACTCTGATTTGGGGATCTCTGCCCTATTATTACTGCCTGACTTCCACCGCACACTTTTTCTTTGTTAGAGGACGCTGGTTGTGCCCCTCTATCATTACCTCCATCCAACAACAGCCTTAGTCTTCAGATCCATGAGTATTCGTACAAATAATTAAAAGTGATCAGGTAGAACATCCACACTTTTACGCGAAAGTGCAACACGATGACATGATCCAATGAACATTCCAGTTACTTTTTTTTAGCAGAGAGCTCGAGATAGAGGAAACACTGTAGGGACCATGCAAAGTAAATTATCATTACGGGTGCACACGTAATCATAATTTGTAGTGCATGAGAACTCTAGTGAGCCTTACTGTCTGAGTTAATGTTCATGATTAATCTATATTTCTAACCCCGATTCCCAGTCATTCAAATATTGATCGATACTATCGTCACCTTAGGGTTGAGCCAAAGATATCAAATGATGCGATGGGCTACCTCATGTGACATGGGAATTTATATCGTCATTTAATCTTTGAATCGTAATGGATCCGAAACTCTTATCAAGTTTTATTGTGTCACAACCTGACCAGTGGGCTAGGCGTAACGATCGAATACCAAAACAAAACACAGCGGAAATAACGTGACATATAACTTAATAATGTCATTGGTCTAACTAAGTCAAAATATACATTTACAAATGTTCATATTAACTATACACTAACTAAAAATATGATAAAATAATGGATTCTATCTTCTCATCAAAGCTTTCTCGTGTGGAATCTATGGCTCGACATAAGTCTTCTAAGGAATCATCTATCTTCAAGTAGGCTCGTGTCTAGGTTGTTAATTTCCAATCTCGAGAATGGTACCTGAATACATGCTTAAAAAATATTGTGTCAACTAAAAAGTTGGTGAGTTCACGAGTTTAGTTAATAGAGCATTTATATTGAGAATCCAAATATGTATGGTGTAAAATTAAACAAGTTCACAATCAACCCTGTGCCCACAACCTATGGACATCTAGAAATAATAATATTCCCCTAACCCATACCCCTTATTGTTATGGGTCTAATTACTCATGCCTGCCAACATAATTTCCAAACTGTTAAACGAATATATGTCACAAGATATTTATCATCATTATATGATTATCATCCCATGGGAGGTTGTCCCGGTTACGTCGAGCCCATGGTGTGCGTGGGTTTCACCAGATAGTACTACCCATATATTTGTTGGCTCCAAAGGAGTTAATGATTGTGTGCTAAAGTTCGGGGATTCGTTATGGCAGCTAAAAATGGCCTTATTTAATTAATACACCAAGTATGTAAACAAAATAGAAGCATGTAATCACCCCAAAAGTTTTAAGTAAAAGAGGGGAAAAAGCACATGAACTCACCTGGTAATCTTGTATGTGTCCAAACAATATGCTAAAGTTACGAGCTTGCTATCGTGTGTGTAGACTTTAAGACGATCCTAATTATAATTGTGACATTAGTATATTATACTAGAGTAATGTCATTAACTGTGTGGTTGAGCTCGACCGATTCAGTAAGGTGTTGGGGTCGTTTTGGTAGAAGTCTCGGGTTGTAAACCTCCATTTATTATTCTAATAGTTGCACTTAGTATTCGTGTATGATGGTAGGACTTATGCATATGCTCTATTATAAGTAGAAGACAATGTTTCGACCCGTATCAAAGTAATACTAAGTATTATTTACACGATATATATATGTGTGTGTGTGTATTATTTATAACAATAATTATATTTTAGTAGTTGTAAGTGTTTCAAAAGTAATAATCAAGGTTTATAGTTACATATATATAACTAGGCACAAAAGTGATCAAAACATATTTGTATATCATAATACCTAAGTATTGAAAAAAAATAGTTATTGTCGTATTATATTAAAATATAGTTATAATGCTTGTTTTGTAAGTATTGGTAATAACTAAGTTTATAATTGTATAAAGCCACATAAGGCATATTTATATAGAAAATAAGTATTTAAAGTTTTATAGAATGTTTATATATATATATATATATATATATATATATATATAATATCTTGTCAAATATCGTTTTTGATAACTATTGCTAACTAAGCAAAATAAAATTTGTGTATGTATATGTAATAATAAAAATAGCATTTTCTTTTAATAATAATATCAATAAAAGTCACAGTAATACTTATATCATATATATCTAAAACTTATACAAATAATAGTAGGAAGAATAGTACAAATATTTCTAACATTAATAATATTAAAGCAAAATACATTATAAGTACTACAAGTTGAAAATAATATTTATAAATAAGTTTAATAAATACAATATCATGTATTAGAAATAATATCAATGTTGACAATCGTATTAATATAATAATAAAAGTTGTAATAACTAAAATATCGTTTAACAAAAGTGTATCATATTAAGTAAAAAAAATATTGACTCATATGATGCTATATAAATAAATCTTAAGTAGTGATAGTAATAATGAAATTAAGTGTAATATTAATAAAAGATTATATGAGTATTAGATTGTAAATAATAATTTATAAAGTTTTTGTTATAACACTTTTAATAATAATAATCTTTGCTCTTATTAATATTATTTAGTTTTAAATAAATATGTATAATGTTTTACTCTAAGTAAAATAATAATAATAATAACAATAATATTATAAGGCTTTTAATAATAATAATACTAACCTATAATAAAAATAATGCCTTTTAACAAAAATAATAACTTATATCATATTAATATTAATTAGTTCTAGACTAACTATCTTTAATATGTATGATTAGAAAAAAACTATAATAACAAAAACACTATATATTTAAAATACTAATATCCATAAATATGGGTGTATAAAATTAAAAGTCGTATGGTTATAAATATAAATATATATATATATATATATATGATATTATAACTTTCATGTATTATAAAAAAATCGCCTTAATTTATATTTATTATTATTTTCGTTCATATATATGGAGTTGTAATAGTTTTTATAAATCTAACTTCAAAATAATATAATTTATAATTATATATTTGTGTAAATATACGTATTATATTTCTAAATAAAGCGTTTAATTTCTATAACTAAATGTATATACTTATGTTTATATATTCGGTTTTTATAAATTTTGTTTTATAAATAATTATATAACTGTATAGACATGTATATTTATCTACCTAAGTAATATTTTGGATTTATAATTAAATGTATATATATGTGCACATATATAGATTTTAGAGTAAACTGCCATTTTCGTCCCTGTGGTTTGGTCAAAATTACCACTTTCATCCAATAGTTTGTTTTTTTGTATCTGGGTCCTCATGGTTTTAAAATATTGCCATTTTCATCCTCGTGGTTTTAAAATATTGCCACTTTCATCCAGTCAGCTAACACCGTCCGTTTTTCTCAGTTAAATGAGGGGTATTTCAGTCCTTTTACTTATTTGTTTTATTTTTTCATCTTTTTTACTCTCACTTTTTAATCATCCCTAATTTAACCTCTAATTTAATCATCCACCTGCTGGCCTTCTTCCTCTTTTCCTGACCAGTTTTCGACGAGCACCACTGGAACACCTCCGTCGCTTGTTTCTATGATTAAAAAGTGAGAGTAAAAAAGATGAAGAAATAAAACAAATATGTAAAAGGACTGAAATACCCCTCATTTAATTGAGAAAAACGGACGGTGTTAGCTGACTGGATGAAAGTGGCAATATTTTAAAACCACGAGGATGAAAATGGCAATATTTTAAAACCACGAGGACCCAGATACAAAAAAACAAACTATTGAATGAAAGTGGCAATTTTGACCAAACCACAGGGACGAAAATGGCAGTTTACTCTAGATTTTATATTTTCTCTTTGTTCGGACAGAGACCCGGTTATTACAAATACACGAACGAGGTTCGATTTTACATCTAAATCCCGAGTGGTCGGGATCGAGTCGGTTTATCTCAACTAACTATTACAAACGTTTACAACTTTACAAATTACAAAAATAAATACAAATTTAACGGGCGTTTATACCTCACTACTCAGACACGAATCTGCTCGTTTGACGACCCGTTTGAATCGGGTTCGCATCCATGTCGTTTCCTCGCTCGCCGTTTCTGCCGTTGACCGTCTTTGACCCGCATTGACCAGGTTAACCTGAGTTGACCGAAACCCGGGACTGTCAAGAACGACCCGAAAAGTCCCGCCTATTCAGGTGACATCTCGTCTTCCTCATAACCTGTCCAAAATCTCTCATTACACACAAAAATGGAACCCGGCCACCGCAATCACTCGTTTCAAACGAAAAACCACCGGGAGTTTTTAAACGGAAGAAACCATGCTTAAAGAAAATGGTAGTTCTACATAAGGGAACAACACGATTCTGGAAAAAGGAAACTCACCGGGAAGAAGTAGGTTCGCCGAAAACCTAACGCCGCCGTGAGGAGGCTCTAGCCGTCGCCGTCACCTTCTTTCCTGATGTCACCGTCGTGCGCCATTCTTGGTCTACCCTCCCCAAGGAAGAATTCTATTTAAGAAACCCTAGCCACCGCCAGAAAGATGGCTCTGAGGAGAGCTAGCCGGAAAACCGATCCCAGCCGCTGCAGACCTGTCGCTGTTGCCGTCGTCCCCACCAGCACCACCATCATTCCTGCCGCCGGGACTCTTTCATCCCTCTGACCTCTCCCTTTCTCCCGTAATGCGCACTCTCTCTCTGGAAAGTGGAGGCTTTTTGTGTTTGTGTGTTTTGGGATGAGTTAATAGGAGGATGGAAATGAAATAATAAAATAGTTTTAAAAAAAATCATATTTTTCTTAGAGTTGTGAAAATCTTGCGCAGAGATTTAGGGGAATCAAATCCTTAAAAGGATTTCGTATGATTTTATAAAAGTCAAATAATGATATTAAGATAAAATGAATAATTAAATTAGCTAGATTTACAGACGAAAATAATACTGGTTTTGGTATATTTGAAATAAAGATTTAGATAAGATTTGTCTAGAGAATCATACGTTTGAATGATTTTACCTGATTTTATAAGATAGTTCTTGGGAAAAAAAAGAATATATATATAAATAATAATAAAATCTTGAGTGTTCTAGAACTTGACAAAATAACGGTGTAACCTGGACTGCTCACTCACATATCGCGTGTTCACTCGAGTCTCCGCCTCGCTCATTAAATCCGACCTTTTATTCTATGATTCTAATAAAAGTTAGACGCGTTAATAAATATAATTTAAATATTCATTTCGTAAGATTTTCTGTTTCGGTTGCTGTCCAAGCCGGTACACATCGACACTGAATGTCTCGTACGGGTTCGCCTAAATAAATGTTTCACGGTTTGTTTAAATAATATTATTAATAGTAATATTCAATAAATATAAATAATGATTTAATTTATTTACTTAACCGCGTAGTTCTAGAATAGTCGGATACTACTCCTGTACTGCGTGTCTAATCGCGTATGCTTAAACTAATGATCCGCGCTCCGATAATTTCTACTATTTATTAATACTAATATTATAAACTTTAATAATAACTAGTTATATATTTTATTATGTTATTTCTAAAATAGCCGGTATCGCTCTTGTACCGCGTGCTCACACATGTCTGCTCCGGTTAAAGCGTGTTGCATTCCACATGTATTTATTAATTCTTAAAGAGTAATAATATTGATAATTTAATAAGATAGATATAGAACAAATACTTGTTTATGTTATTTAGTTATACCGGATATAGCAAGACCCGCTGATGTCCACACCGGTGTTTGTCACAGTTTTGCATCCAACGTCGCATATATAGCGTATAAATTCCTAGCCAGTCGCTCGAATTAAATACTAGTACTTATTAGTTTTATTTTTCTGTGGTTTGACGTCTAAATATTTTATCGCGTCGGATAACCGGTATTAACTCGTACAAGCTCGTTAGTCGTTCTAACAGTTCTCCGTGTATACGGTTTAGTTCGTAACTATTATAAGTTATATCGAATCATGTAACGATCCGTCAAACAAAGGTTTATTAGTTTGTTTTGGACTGGGTTCGCATACTAGGCCTTTAGTTGGGCCGTTAATGGACCGAGTCTGTTCATCTACAGTTAGGCCAAGCCTAATGGGCCTAGTTCATTTGTGTAAGCACAATGTTTTTATTGGGTTCTAAATGGAAGCCCAAAGTGTTCGAGTTTGTTATCCAAGAGTTCAAGTATAAAAATAAGTAGCACGTAAAAAAAAATCAGGCCCTAAATTTGGGGTTGTTACAGTCTCCCATTGTTAAAGAAATTTCGTCCTCAAAATTTAAGTTTTTGTTATTTTTTTTTAAACTGATTATGAATTTCGACAGTACTGTATGTTTTTAAACCACTTGACGAATTTGGAGGGAATAGAGATTTTTTTTATCAAGGTTCCAAGGGCAAACAATGATAATCAGAACTTAAAAGTTTAATTGGACAAGACATGAATAGCCTTCAGCTATTTGAGAGTCAAAGAAAACAACTCCAATGACTTGTTGAAAGGAAACAGACGGTTGGTTTTATCATATGAAGTCGTTATTCTAGCTAAGGGGCTCATAGAGACTTTTAAAGTGTAGGCTTAGGTAACTTAATGAAGCGACAATTGATCTTGAAATGTGGTACGATGTGAGATGTGTGTGATTTATTATTTTCAAATGAGAGAAAGAATAGGTACCGACATATGTAATGGTTTGAAATAGGTCATGAAAATCAAAGATGACAAAGGATGTTATAGACAATCCATACTCGGGGGGGGGGGGGGGGTACCACGTAATTATAAGGGTTTAGTTCTGGATGGTTTGAGATAATCACCACAGCTAAGGGATGGAAATGATGCAAGTATATGTTGGAACTCTTAGGCAAAAGATCACATACGATATGCTGATTATTTCTCCGAGATATAGGTTATGGGATGGTTTGGGTGTGGAAGTTAGACAAGGGTCAAAAGGGATTAAACGAATAACTTACTTAAAAGACTATACAACAATTCAAAATCAAGTAGAGGACTATTTATCACAAGTGGGTCTAAAAGGAGATCAATTGGGTAGGTCACTTGTAAGACAATATATAATAGTTCGAAATCAGGCAACGGGCCATTTGTCGCAAGGAGTTGGCATCTTGATACGTTCATATTTACATAATATAAGAGTCTTGTTGATATAGAACAAAAGATTCTCACTGAAATGCGATCTGTTGAGAGGGTCTATCGGTTCAATCTGATTTTTCGGGAGTAAGTATGTCATTTTCTTCTGCAGCGTCCTTGGTGTTGAGGGGAAGGTGATGCGTGCAAACTATATATATATTTTTATAAGTATTTTACACAATTAGTTTTAAAAAGGGTTTTCACCAAACACTAATCACACACACCGAGCAATGTACCCGTCTGATAGCAATATAGTAAAGGTAAGAACCGGATATCAATCCGTGGACACGGTGGGATGCGATAATAAACCGGGACTAAGATTCAATCAAGTATGGGTAAAAGATGTTTAAGTTGATTTTTAATTAAACTACTATGCAAGAATATAAAACTAGACTAAAGTAACAAATCAAACAATCCAGGAGAAAATATCACTTCGGTGTCGAATCCATTTAGAATACATTCAATACACTCATAGAAACATGGCAAATACACGATATATAAATTGACTAAATTCTCGTCAAAGATATCTAATCAAATGACTATTCGGAAAGCTAGCATGAATTACACAAACTAACCACCTAAAGTCATACAATGAGGCTCACATGTTTAATAATCATGTTAATGTTTATAAAGATTGAACTAGCTTCCGATTAAGGTACACTAATCCAACAACTAGTTGGAAAGATAATATGAACAACACACTATCCACCTCAAGTTGATTAATTTAGACAACAATATACATTTCTTCAACATACAATGTTCATATAAAGATTATATAAATTAGGAGGATGTGTCAACAATTCCTAGATGAACACAATACTAAATATGACACATCATAACAAATACTTTGTCTTTCCAAACATAAGCATAAGGTTACACATACAAATATAATGATTCATACACAAGACTTCATTCACCATCCCTAGTCAAATGCCATAAACTAGTATAATTACATACACCAATCCATGAATATAAGCATAAATCATAAGTTTTCCAACATAATATGACATACACAAATACAAGTCTTGTAAATAACTCAAAATACGTGAATACATAATTTCTTCAAAGAATAATCATACGGTTGTCATAACATTAACACAATAATTGCCAATAATCCATGAATGTTGTCAAATGTATCTAAACTTCATCTAAACCAAAGTGAACAGGAGTTTTAGCTCATCATGAGCATCAAAATTACAAATAAGCAGGGAAAAATAGAGGAAAACATGATATGAAAACAAGAATCAAACCACTCCTCCAAGCCTAGATGTTGTTGTTGATGTATGATGATCCTCTTGATGTTGTATCCTCTCCAAGAATCTTGAAATATGGCTGGAACAAAGAAAACTCAAGCTGGAACAGTAGGTTTTTCCCCTGGGTTGCTGAATATCTGAATGAGAATCAAGTTCTGTTTTAATAGAAAAGGGGAGGCACGACCGTGCCAGGAGAGAAGGCACGACCGTGCCTATGACAGGGACGCGGTCGTGTCTAGGTCTTGGCACGACCGTGTGAAAGAGGTTTGACCGATCCGTAGCTTCCATTGGGTACCACTGATCGAGGACGTACGGCTGTTTAGACTCACGAGATGACACGCGACTGTGGGCGGCCAAGGCACGGTTGTGCCTTGGAATTTGGCTTGGCGCGGTTGTGCCAGATGTGGGCGCGACCGTGCTTAGGGTTTTGGAGCTTGGCACGACCGTGCCAAATAGGGGCACGACCGTGCCTTCATCACAGAAACCCTAAAACTTCACTTGTTTATCCAGGAATCTTCTTGTTTATTCACCAAGCTTCACAAAAACCTACAAACACAAGAAATGAAGCAAATAAGTGTCTAAACGTTGAATATAACCAAGAATTGATCATTAAATGAACGAAGTTTTGTGCCAAAAAGATGTGTAAATACTAACAAATCAGAAGGCTTGAGGCGTGTTGATAGTAGTTGTCTAGGTAGTGAAGTAGACAATTATGACATGGAAGGAAATTTCGTGGAAACAGGGTTCCTTAAGATTGAATCTGGCTTGTTAAGATTATTTCATTGATAACCTTTCACATGACATTTGTCGATGATCGGTGTAGGGCTAGATCTTTACAGGTAGATGTCGATTAGTCAACATGGAGATAACAGAATTTAACGAAGTCGTCAATTGTGGAGTCGTCGAATGTCTAGGGTTTCTCTGAAAGGATGCATAGGCATTCAAATGGGATGAGAAGAAATTTGAAAATGGGGTTGAAAATAATTTGTTTGTTGGAAATTCCTAACAGTCGAAAGGGTTTATAAGCCTTACTCGAAAACCGTACGTTTATAAGCGTTCATTTCATTATTTTACACATTTGTAGGCACGTAAGACCTCTTATATGCCCAAACCATTAAAGATACTAATTTTACAGATTATTAAGTTCATAAAACTGACTCATAACAACTTATGGCTCAAAACTTGAAAGATAGCAAAACCATCGAAAAACCATCGTGAAATCGTCGAAAACGAATTTCAACAATCTTGTTTACTCAAAAATGATATTTTTACCAACCAATTTACAAACTCAGAATTCTCCAAAGGACATAAGTCCTAAATAAAGAGTTTCCCAAAAAGAATCACCCATAAACGTTTTTCTAAACGACCGCACGATTTAAAACGAGTTTAAAATCCATAAATTGGGAAAAATAGTTAAACACCTCATCAAATTATGAAAATTTACAGGAGACTTTATAATATTAATCTAAACCTAGGAAAAACATTAATTTAGGTGCAGGTCTCCAATTACTATGAAACATGTTTAACGTATGTAAAATAAATCGGGAAATATTTGAATTTTTAATAAATAGTGAATCTGATCAAAATCTGAGTTTTATAATTTTTAGGACTTACATATATTCTATTAAGACTATATAAAATATAAAATATAATTTATAAGTTTATTTAATAATTATTGGGAATTTAGTTTATTTTTAGACAATTAAATACACTAAAAATATAAAAATACAGAAAATAATTATATAAAATTATTTTTATACCTTATGAGTCATAACCTACCATATAAAAATATAACTTAGAAATGTTGAGGTAATTTTAATTATTTAAGAATATATATCATTTAAACGCGATACAACAATGGTTAATTAAGTAAAAGTAACAAAATAATATAATAGTTATAAACTTTTATTTTTCTAGAAAATTTTGTCTTATATAGCTTAAATAGTATGGGTTTCCAATGAAAGTGAAAATGTTAATTTTATCAAGATTTATGTAATGGCTTTGATGTATATGGTACTAGTTGTTGGACTTGGGTGTACAACAGGGATTCAATGTCAAGATGAACGTTCACATTGTGAGGGGTGAGAAATTGTTTTTGAACAACATAGAAGTCCAATCCTTCGATCTTCGCTCCAATATATTAAGGGTAGAGGAAGGGATTACAATTGTTGTCACCTTCAGCACCAGTGGGGTCGGCTTCAGTAAATTAAGAATAATAGATATGATTACAATTGAATAAGGAAGGGATTTTCAATTGTTAATAGAAGGGATGTATTAAGAGTGACTGCTTCATCAGGTGTCGTCTAGAGACATGAGATAAGAGAATAATCTTCGTTGTTCCGGGTTAACTGATGCTTTCGCCAGGCTTAGTCCAAATTTCTTTCGCTTTTTCAAGATAATAGGAACATAGATAGGGAATCTAATTAATGAAGTAATGAAGTTAGAATATGACTAGCGTTTGATAATGGGTCAGCAAATGTGTTGTTAAGGATAATATAGTTGATATATGAGGATGTGAAATTGAAACAACGTGGTTGCAACAATGTTGTTCATGAGTGATCTATGATAACTTATATAATAGAGTCAAAGGAATTAAAAGAAGAAGTTGCTCAGTTATCATGAAATAGCACAGTTGAGTCGAGTTTCTAAGGAAAGTGTTGAATTTAAAAAGATACAATCGTTAATTTAGTTGATGAATGTCTCCTCGTCAAGGGTTGTTTTAATTTAAGAAGAGTTTTATGTTTGTGGCTTACGCATATGGAGACCCGGTAGGATTTCCTAGAATTCACATGTGCATGTAAGCTCTCAATTACGTGATATCAAGTGTAATTGTTAACTTACTCACAAGATCACTCTAGTAGTCTCCTAGCATAGTCATATTGTATGCGTGTACCAAGGTTATTTTAAGTTTTGGTGTGAGAGTAACCATCCTAAAGTGTACTTACAAGTCAAGTTCTTAAAAGTCATGTCTCGGGTACTTAGGTTCTCCTAAAGTACTAAAATTGTAATCAAAGCCATACTAGTTTCAGAGTCCTAAAGGTGAAGATCCTTAAGGTGTTCTCGGTTAGAGCCTAGGAATCCCAAAGGAAACCTAATTCGCTAAAACCGCTGGCTCTGATACCAATCTGTCACAACCCGACCAGGGGGCTAGGCGTAACGATCGAATACCAAAACAAAACACAGCGAAAATAATGTGACATATAATTTAATAATGTCATTGGTCTAACTAAGTCAAAATATACATTTACAAAAATTCATATTAACTATACACTAACTAAAAATATGATAAAATAATGGATTATATCTTCTCATCAAAGCTTTCTCGTGTGGAATCTATGGCTCGACATAAGTCTTCTAAGGAATCATCTATCTTCAAGTAGGCACGTGTCTAGGTTGCTAATTTCCAATCTCGAGAATGGTGCCTGAATACATGCTTAAAAAATATTGTGTCAACTAAAAAGTTGGTGAGTTCACAAGTTTAGTTAATAAAGCATTTATATTGAGAATCCAAATATGTATAGTGTAAAATTAAACAAGTTCACAATCAACCCTGTGCCCACAACCTGTGGACATCTAGAAATAATAATATTCCCCTAACCCATACCCCTTATTGTTATGGGTCTAATTACTCATGCCTGCCAACATAAGTTCCAAACTGTTAAACGAATATATGTCACAAGATATTTATCATCATTATATGATTATCATCCCATGGGAGGTTGTCCCGGTTACGTCGGGCCCATGGTGTGCGGGGGTTTCACCAGATAGTACTACCCATATATTCGTTGGCTCCAAAGGAGTTAATGATTGTGTGCTAAAGTTCGGGGATTCGTTATGGCAGCTAAAAATGACCTTATTTAATTAATACACCAAGTATGTAAACAAAATAGAAGCATGTAATCACCCCAAAAGTTTTAAGTAAAAGAGGGAAAAAAGCACATGAACTTACCTGGTAATCTTGTATGTGTCCAAACAATATGCTAAAGTTGCGAGATTGCTATCGTGTGTGTAGACTTTAAGACAATCCTAATTATAATTGTGACATTAGTATATTGTACTAGAGTAATGTAATTAACTGTGTGGTTGAGCTCGACCGATTCAGTAAGGTGTTGGGGTCGTTTTGGTAGAAGTCTCGGGTTGTAAACCTCCATTTATTATTCTAATAGTTGCACTTAGTATTCGTGTATGATGGTAAGACTTATGCATATGCTCTATTATAAGTAGAAGACAATGTTTCGACCCGTATCAAAGTAATACTAAGTATTATTTACACGACATATATATATGTGTGTGTGTATATTATTTATAACAATAATTATATTTTAGTAGTTGTAAGTGTTTCAAAAGTAATAATCAAGGTTTATAGTTACATATATATAACTAGGCACAAAAGTGATCAAAACATATTTGTATATCATAATACCTAAGTATTGAAAAAAAAAATAGTTATTGTCGTCTTATATTAAAATATAGTTATAATGCTTGTTTTGTAAGTATTGGTAATAACTAAGTTTATAATTGTATAAAGCCACATAAGGCATATTTATAGAAAATAAGTATTTAAAGTTTTGTAGAATGTTTGTATATATATATATATATATATATATATATATAATATTTTGTCAAATATCGTTTTTGATAACTATTGCTAACTAAGCAAAATAAAATTTGTGTATGTATATGTAATAATAAAAATAACATTTACTTTTAATAATAATATCAATAAAAGTCACGGTAATACTTATATCATATATATCTAAAACTTATACAAATAATAGTAGCAAGAATAGTACAAATATTTGTAACATTAGTAATATTAAAGCAAAATACATTATAAGTACTACAAGTTGAAAAAAATATTTATAAATAAGTTTAATAGATACAATATCATGTGTTAGAAATAATATCAATGTTGACAATCGTATTAATATAATAATAAAAGTTGTAATAACTAAAATATCGTTTAACAAAAGTGTATCATATTAAGTAAAAAAATATTGACTCATATGATGCTATATAAATAAATCTTAAGTAGTGATAGTAATAATGAAATTAAGTGTAATATTAATAAAATTTTATATGAGTATTAGATTGTAAATAATAATTTATAAAGTTTTTGTTATAACACTTTTAAAATACTAATATCCATAAATATGGGTGTATAAAATTAAAAGTCGTATGATTATAAATATAACTATATATATATATATGATATTATAACTTTCATGTATTATAAAAATATCGCCTTTAATTTATATTTATTATTATTTTCGTTCATATATATGGAGTTGTAATAGTTTTTATAAATCTAACTTCAAAATAATATAATTTCTAATTATATATTTGTGTACAAATTCGTATTATATTTCTAAATAAAGCGTTTAATTTCTATAACTAAATGTATATACTTATGTTTATATATTCGGTTTTTATAAATTTTGTTTTATAAATAATTATATAAGTGTATAGACATGTATATTTATCTACCTAAGTAATATTTTGGATTTATAATTAAATGTATATATATGTGCACATATATAGATTTTATATTTTCTCTTTGTTCGGAAAGAGACCCGGTTATTACAAATACACGAACGAGGTTCGATTTTACATCTAAATCCCGAGTGGTCGGGATCGAGTCGGTTTAGCTCAACTAACTATTACAAACGTTTACAACTTTACAAATTACAAAAATAAATACAAATTTAACGGGCGTTTATACCTCACTACTCAGACACGAATCTGCTCGTTTGACGACCCGTTTGAATCGGGTTCGCATCCGTGTTGTTTCCTCGCTCGCCGTTTCTGCCGTTGACCGTCTTTGACCCGCATTGACCAGGTTTGACCTGAGTTGACCGAAACCCGGGACTGTCAAGAACGACCCGAAAAGTCCCGCCTATTCAGGTGACGTCTCGTCTTCCTCATAACCTGTCCAAAATCTCTCATTACACACAAAAATGGAACCCGGCCACCGCAATCACTCGTTTCAAACAAAAAACCACCGGGAGTTTTTAAACGGAAGAAACCATGCTTAAAGAAAATGGTAGTTCTACATAAGGGAACAACACGATGCTGGAAAAAGGAAACTCACCGGGAAGAAGTAGGTTCGCCGAAAACCTAACGCCGCCGTGAGGAGGCTCTAGCCGTCGCCGTCACCTTCTTTCCTGATGTCGCCGTCGTGGCCATTCTTGGTCTACCCTCCCCAAGGACGAATTCTATTTAAGAAACCCTAGCCACCGCCAGAAAGATGGCTCTGAGGAGAGCTAGCCGGAAAACCGATCCCAGCCGCTCCAGACCCGTCCCCACCAGCACCACCATCATTCCTGCCGCCGGGACTCTTTCTTCCCTCCGACCTCTGCCTTTCTCCCGTAATGCGCACTCTCTCTGTGGAAAGTGGAGGCTTTTTGTGTTTGTGTGTTTTGGGATGAGTTAATAGGAGGATGGAAATGAAATAATAAAATAGTTTTAAAAAAAATCATATTTTTCTTAGAGTTGTGAAAATCTTGCGCAGAGATTTAGGGGAATCAAATCCTTAAAAAAAGTCAAATATGGATATTAAGATAAATTGAATAATTAAATTAGCTAGATTTACAGATGAAAATAATACTGGTTTTGGTATATTTGAAATGAAGATTTAGATAAGATTTGTCTAAGGAATCATACATTTGAATGATTTTACTTGATTTTATAAGATAGTTCTTGGAAAAAAAAAGAATAGATATATAAATAATAATAAAATCTTGAGTGTTCTAGAACTTGACAAAATAACAGTGTAATCTGGACTGCTCACTCACATATCGCGTGTTTACTCAAGTCTCCGCCTCGCTCATTAAATCCGACCTTTTATTCTATGATTCTAATAAAAGTTAGACGCGTTAATAAATATAATTTAAATATTCATTTCATAAGATTTTCTGTTTCGGCTGCTGTCCAAGTCGGTACACGTCGACACTGAATGTCTCGTACGTGTCCGCCTAAATAAATGTTTCACGGTTCGTTTAAATAATATTATTAATAGTAATATTCAATAAATATAAATAATGATTTAATTTACACACTTAACCGCGTAGTTCTAGAATAGTCGGATACTACTCATGTACTGCGTGTCTAATCGCGTATGCTTAAACTAATGATCCGCGCTCCGATAATTTCTACTATTTATTAATACTAATATTATAAACTTTAATAATAACTAGTTATATATTTTATTATGTTATTTCTAAAATAGCCGGTATCGCTCTTGTACCGCGTGCTCACACATGTCTGCTCCGGTTAAAGCGTGTCGCGTTTCACATGTATTTATTAATTCTTAAAGAGTAATAATATTGATAATTTAATACGATAGATATAGAACAAATACTTGTTTATGTTATTTAGTTATACCGGATATAGCAAGACCCGCTGATGTCCACACCGGTGTTTGTCATATTTTTGCATCCAACGTCGCATATATAGCGTATAAATTCCTAGCCAGTCGCTCGAATTAAATACTAGTACTTATTAGTTTTATTTTTCTGAGGTTTGACGTCTAAATATTTTATCGCGTCGGATAACCGGTATTAACTCGTACGAGCTCGTTAGTCGTTCTAACAGTTCTCCGTGTATACGGTTTAGTTCGTAACTATTATAAGTTATATCGAATCATGTAACGATCCGTCAAACAAATGTTTATTAGTTTGTTTTGGACTGGGTTCGCATACTAGGCCTTTAGTTGGGCCGTTAATGGACCGAGTCTGTTCATCTACAGTTGGGCCAAGCCCAATGGGCCTAGTTCATTTGTGTAAGCATAATGTTTTTATTGGGTTCTAAATAGAAACACAAAGTGTTCGAGTTTGTTATCCAAGAGTTCAAGTATAAAAATAAGTAGCACGTAAAAAAAAAATCAGGCCCTAAATTTGGGGTTGTTACATATTGTGCATGGCAATTTAGACCGAGACACTGAAGAGATCTGTTCTCAGTTGATTTAACCTCGGTATTTGGACCAGATTTGGAAATTATTTGTTAAGTATTGCTTCATTTTTTAGATCCAGCTAAAGATTTTCTCATTTCAATTTTGTTATATGTTTATCAACGCATGTGACGACTCTCAGTCTAGCGTGAATCAGACCTCGACGTTTCTGACTCCCCTAATAGATCTTCATGTAACGTTCTCGCAGTTCTGAAGGAACAAGAGAAATTCGAATTTGATCTAATCAACTCCTTACTGAATCTTAAGCAACGAAGATTTTCTCTCATCTATTTTACTTGCTAAATCATATCCCTTGAGATTTTACTGGCCACGTAAATTCAGTATGGGACTTTACAACGCTCGACACTTGCAGTAAGTGTACGACTATCATCGGAGGTCTCAGTATAATCTCGTATTTTATCTTATAATCCAAACATATTCTAACATCGATGGAGAAATTCTTTAATGAAATATAAGCTTCTTTTTCTTAGACAATATAACCTTTCTATACGATCGTTCGTATAAATCCTCATTTCGGTGTTTGTCATTCTCAGTATACTCCTGATAAATATTTTTAATAATTCAGTTTTACACCTACTTGAAATTTCCATTGCAAGTGCTCTGCACTCACTATGGTAATTTGGTACACTCAATCCCCGATTCTCTTAACTGCGACGCTTATATTGTGGAACCTAACTTGAGAAACTTGTTACTTAGGAGGAGCCATTTTTACAACGTTCATTGTCGTGTTTATTTCTATCATCTGTATTCTTACTATGATCACTGAGCGGCTTGTGCTCAGGTTTCTTTTGGTTGGATTTATAAAAAAAATCAGGAACTAATGCCCTTTTTGGTGAACATTGCTATGTATGTTTTGCAAATCTTGATTTCTCCTGGTGCTTCGATGTCTTATTGAATACCATTTTGATGGAGAAAATGAAACTTTATGTTGGAATGATTCTTTGTGTACCGAAAATTTTGTTAGTCATCATTCAAAGTTTATTTATGGTGATTATCCTAATTTGTTACTATGCGTACACTATCCCTGTAGATTCGAATAGGATAGTCTCATATCCTTTTTGTACTTGCTCTCCCTCAAATGGTCATTTTGTTGATTGGCTTTCTGATTTCCAACTAGGTAGAGACGTATATGCACCCCTTACTCTCCGTCTCCTATAGTTAGAAAGTCTTAGAGCATATACGGTTAAGAAACGACTTCTTAACACATGCCCTGAAGGAATACGAATCTATGACATTCAAACACTCATTCCATCAAATTTATGGCTTAAACCCTTATCCAAAGGATTTTAAGGCTATAACCGATATTAGTGAAATACTAAATGGTAAGTCATAGCAACATCGTTCGAAAGCCAAGAAAGTTGCAGGCATACTGTACTACCAGTTGTTGGCAGATAATCAATTCGACCATCTTCAACGCGAGATCTAAGGACAAACTCTGAAATCTTATGTTCCATTTTCACCGACTTTAATGGAAAGCGAGGACCTAAGTTGAAATTTGAAAACCTTATCATTTGAAAGATGTGTCCTAAAATCATAGGAGGGAAATTTTGAATTTATTTCTATGTTCTACAATTCTTAACCAATTAAAGTTGTACGCTACCACGAAGAGGAACAAGGGATGAATCATAGTTTACTCTGCTCTCTTGAACATCCGCTTGGGATTGCATTATCTTTAAGGGACCTATGAGCATGACGTCCTCACATTTGGCAAATTCCTGAAGATTTACTTGATCCTCTCCTATTTTTTTTACGTCTACTTTATGAGAATCAAACCCCAGGCTAAATTGACAATGATATTATATCAAAGTCTACCCATTTTGTGGGTTATCAAGCTCATAATCATTTTCGGGGGACACTATTTTTATGAGATTATTTCCACAATGTGACTGTTTATTTCCTCATCTAGCTGAATAGCAGATTACTTTCGAATCATTTCAATACACATCAAGAAAGATGCAGACGTCTAATGTTATCCTATCAAATTTGGCCGACTCGATATGAAGAGTAGACCATCTTTTTGATATGGACTTCTTGTTAAAATTTCAGAATTCCATTTCTGACCGTTAACCAAATTCGATTTCTGGTGTTAGTCAATTCAATGTCCAAATATTGAACTTGCACCTAGTCTTTTAACTAATCTACTTGACTAGATCGTTCTGGATCTTTAGTCACTTTCTCTTTCTAGATCTTGTGGTGATTTGATTTTTAGTATAACTCATTGCTAACCTTGGGCAATATGTATACGAACCTTTAGTTGAAAATCATCAAACATGGTTATATTATATCGAGACTAACACGCGAGTTAGTACCGAATCCTAATGCTTTGTGGTTAGGTTACATAGCACCGGGTCATCGCTGACATCTATTTTATGATGATGACTCATTTGCTATAACACTTCATAGGATTGAGTAAATTTGACTCTTAGCAAATTTATCTCGACAGAATCCTAGTATAATCTTCTATGTTTGTTAATCTTTGGTTTAACGACTCGAGTTTGGTACAATCATATTGGTACTCATTATATACTTGCTTTGTAAACCTTTAAGCTCAGATTACTCGTTATTAATTCACTCTCTAATGACTAATCATCACTCTTGAATTCTAGTACAAGAAGTGTGAATCTCGTCTTTTTGTCATGGTGATTTTCAAAATTCCCTTGTATCTACTTATACGGTTAAGTTGTATACACACCAACCATGTTGTGTCGCCTTATGACGCGACCATTATGAGTAATTACTATTACTAATAATAAGTACATACAACAACCTGAGATTCCACAAAGGGATGTGGGAACAAATTTCAATAGATTTCGTTACTAGGCCTACCTAGAACATTGGGCGGCTATGATTCATTTTGGGACGTTGTTAATCAGTTAACGAGCTTTGCACATTTTCTACTTATCCGAGAGGAGTTCTAGATAGAAAAGCTAGCTCGACTGTATAGTAGTGAAATTGTAACAAACATGGAGTGCCTGTTTCCTTTATCTTCGATACGGATAGTCATTTTACATCCCATTTCCGGCAGACAATAAAGAAAGCTTTGAGAACGCGCTTAGATATGAGCATCGCTTACTATTCTCAAACTGACGGTCTAAGTGAACGAACTATTCATACCTTGGAGGATATGCTCAGGGCTTGTGTGATAGAATTTGATGGCAATTTGGATACTCTTTTACCTTTGGTTAAATTTCCTTACTCTAACAGTTATCACACTAGCATTAACTGAGCGCCATTAGAAGCTCTATTTTGACACAAAGGTTGGTCACCATTTTGTTGTGTTGAGGTTGGTAATAATCATTTGATTGGTCTTGTTGTGTACAAACTGAAACTACCTCAGGAGCTTAATGGTATATACGATGCTTATCGTATATCAAGTCTCAAAAGGTGTTTAGCCGACGCATCCGTAATTATACCACCTAAAGAAGTTCATATTGATGAAAAGTTTCATTTTAACGAGGTGTTATCTATCTATATTCTAAGTACATGATATGATCATCTTTCATAACCTATATTATTTGTTATCGCTATGACGCATTTTTATTTCAATGAGTCGTGTTGATTCTACCGATTCTTTGAACCTTAATAGCAACTCCCCTCTTAAAATTTTATGATTACTATTTATAATAATATTCCTTAATGGAAACAAGCAGAATTATACTTTTCCTTGCTTATAAAAGGATACTAAATCACGGGGATTTTGTAACATAATATCATTCTAGATTTGTACCAACTTGGTATACCTGTATATATAATTTCTATGGCGGATTTGTTAATATTCTGAATAACATCAACAGTGTACCGTTTGACTGATTCAGTAAATCAATGATCTATAGATTCTTTGGAATTCGAAGGATTTTTCTCTCATTATTATTCAATTTGCTTTTGAGCCTAACTAGATGTAACCTACTCTCGGTTATTCTTAGATCTCGATTTGTCAAATCTCCATGCTATATCCAGGAAACTAGATTTCCCTTGATGATCATACATGAATTAAGTTACGAAAAAGAACTTGTCAACTATTATACCAGTTGAATTTCAGGACGAAATTCTGTTAACTGGGGGAGAATGTGACAACCGTGACTTTTACGGTCAACACCTGTGTTTGACGAGTTCGTATAATAATAGTATTATTATTATGTTGAAATATACTTTCATACGAAAGGAACTCGTTAGTGAACGAAAGATAATTGCAAGATTTATTTTGGTGTTATAATGTCAAAAAGTTGATCAAGTTCAGGTCTATACGTGTTAACACCCGAGTCGAGCAGTTTGTAAAATTCAATTTAAATCCGAAAGGATATATATTTACGAGACGCAAGGACTCGAGAGAAAATATTAAATTCTAACGAGTTATTTTTGGGTAAAATAACGCCACTATTTTTATCGGGTTTGTTTAAGCGAAAAACCGACACGCGACCGGAGACCGCATGGGCTATTATTACTCCATCTTCATCCACTTTCTTATTTTACAAAAAAAATCAGCAAAAGTTAGAGAGAGAGAGTGTAGAGGGCTGGAGAGGTTTCCGGCGAAGTAGTGGTGGTCCGGCGGTGGTGCGTGGCGGTCAACGGTGGTCCGGCGCGGGGGCCGGTGGCGGCCGAAGCCCGTTTTTCCCCTAGAACCATTTCTCGACGCTACGAACGCAATGGTGAGCTCAGATTTGTCTAAATCCTTGCTTAAATTCGTTAAAAAGAGTTTTTAAATTCTGTCCAGAAAGTTTTATGTATGCGCAGTCTTAAAGATCGGACGATCCCCGGAAATCCGACCGTTAGAAATGCATAAATTTTGGATATGATCTTGTCACACATAGACGAAAAACCCTACCGGAGGAATTTTTGATCAGAGCTCTCTAGGTATGCTTTTCATACCCTCGAATGTGACTGATCGGATTTTCGGATTTGAAAAACTGGGTCACAAAGAATCGTCGATCCCCGGAGATCCGAGCGTTGGATCATGACGATTTTTGGACAGTAGTTTCTTGGCATAAATATGAATGTTTTCAATATAGGAAATTCCGATCAGATGTTGGGAAGTATATTTTTGAATACGAAAAGATTGTAACAGTTTCTAGGATCGAAAACAGGAAATTGATCGGGTTGCATGGCCATCGAAACGACATTGCATGTCAATTTTGAGCATGTGGGAATGCTCGGGAGATAAAAACGATCCTAATGGTATTTTTGGTTCGTATTGCATGTGAAATACGGGAGGTTCCGCGTACGCGAACTATTTATATGAAATGTATAAACTTTACCCGTTAAGCTTTGATTTTATGTTAGAGTAGTTTTAAGAGTCATTGGTTGAGAATTGAACCCGAAAATATTTAGTATTGAGATATTTGGTATTTTTAGTGGTTATTAGGTTATACACCCAACCCTGTTTCACGTGAAACAAATAATGAAACCAATATATTTATTTTTATACGACAATTGTTTTGATGAATTTTTAAAAATTATTGATCTAGCAACCAAAAGTGGTTTTAATCAGTAGAATATGTTTTAAAATGAGTATCTGGAAAATTTGGTTATCTAACTCTTTATAGATTATTTATTAAAATTCACACAAGTTTAATACATGGAAATTTGGAAAAATACTTATGAGTATTGAAAAATTCTAAAAATTGGCAGTGATAGTTATATGATGGACTAAGACTCCTGTCCAAACTTTATGAAAATTTGAGTTGTTTAAGTATACGTTTAGTATTTATAAAATTTAAACAGATGATTTAGGGTTTGTATACCTCTGGATAAAATCAGGACTTGAAACTTGGTATGGGATCTTATATTGACTTAAAAATAATATGGTAAATATTTGGTAAAGTTTTGATGTGTTTAGCTATTTTTTCCGAATTTGTAAAATTTTAACAATATTAAATTCATATTAAATAATCTCGATATTAAAAAAATATGAAAATTTTTCAGAAATTTTTATTTATATACATGATCAATTTTTATAAATTTTAAGTAGTAACTTTATGTCTAATTATGGTTTTGGAATTATGGTCCATTTAAATTTTATAAAAAGTTATTAATTTTGGAAAATTTTTATATAAAATTAATTTTATAAAAATTCTAAGGGATTTTGGGCAGAAGTATAACCCCATTTAAAACATAAAGTTTGACTTTTATATTGGGTGCTAATATCACACTAAAACCCTAATTTCGGACGAATCTGATTTTCAAACTGTAAACCGGGCTTAACCCGCGTAATCGCGTTTTTAATCATACGAAACCGTGACATGAGATTTTATCAAATGTGACTTTTTAACTAATGATGTTATTTATTAAAATCTAAAACTTAAACTTTTAAGGTTATTAATTCATATAAAAACCGGTTTTACAATTCTTAACGGTCCGTACGCACGTGCACGGGTTTTGGGTATGCAACCGATTACATAGCCACTTTTTGTTTTGTTGACTTGGTCACAACCTTTAGGAGTTCTGAATGCATCGTTTGTGTCCACTTGACTAGTAGGACCCTGTTAGGACTCGGATTTTATCCGTTTTTGTCGACTGTGTCGCATCACTCGCCCGCATTGTCTAGGTGAGTTTCGCGGCCCCCTTTTTACTTACTGTTTTACTGTTTTTGGGGGAAAGCTATTTTATTTTTTTTAGTCACATGTTACATGATACATTGATTACATGAGTTATTTTTTTTATAATGCCTTAAAGTCCCCAATTTTAGGCAATCAATTAGCTGAGTGTAGCCGTTGGGAATTTTGAGTAGTACTACTTGGGTTGACACCCCCGCTCATGGTTTGGTCGCGCCAACTAGACTTGTAGGGTCACTTGGGCGCAAAGTTAGCCAATTTTTTTAGGCGATTGTTTGCATTAGACTTCCGTATGTGGTACTTTATTTTTTTTGTCGAGGCTTTGATTGCGGCTCATGGTAATATGTTGTCTAATACATGTGTACTCGATCAATGGATTTTTGATCACTTTGGATTTTTATCCGAAACTTTTTATGGAGTCGTAAAACCTGAGAACTCACCAACTATTTATATATTTGACCCGTTTTTGAAACATGCTTTCAGGTAAACAGAATTGAAGAAGAGATTTTTATGAGGGCTCGCTTTTGGATTAGAACTATTGTTTCTAGTTATGATTATATACTTTGGTCGTAGTCAGGCATTTAGACACTTTGTACTGTTTTAGAGATTTTTCTTGTATTTGTACTTTCGTTAGAAGCATGTAGTATGGTTCAATGTAATGCACAATTTTTCTTTATGTTTCTCTTGTACTTGTGTTCAATGCGATATACCGGTTACATCCCATACTTCCGCCTTGTTGGGGTGTGACACCAACAGTCTTATGGATTACTACACCTAGCAAACCACTCAGATCATAAGCAATAAGCAAACAACCTAAACATGCAACTATTAGTGAAAGACATTCAACAAGACAACATGAGGAACATAAGTCAAACCATAGATCATATCTAAGCATGCACTAACATCATAATTATTAACTCAAGACCGATTACAAAATCATTAAACCATTCAAACGAATCCAAAACCGATAAAACTGAACTTTAGTAAGTATTCATCATTTGGCCTAGGCAATATTATAGTTTTAGCCTAGGATCAAGTTTAAACAACCAAAAACAGAAGTGAAAACAAGATTCATGGTTTCAAACATTCAAATCAAAGATAAAAATTCAAACTTGGAAACTCGAAACGCTTAAACAACGAACCCGGATCTCAAAGCCTTCACCTTTTCACTCCGATTGACTTCCTTCTCCACAAAATCGCCTCTAAAACCTCTCTGGACGGCTAAAGATCGAACTCCTCTCATAATGGGATTAAAATTCTATTTAATTTGAAAAACTAGGGTTTTGCGGAAAATAGCTCTCTCACGTACCACGGGACATTTGGGTTGGTGTAGGTCCTCATGGCACTTCTACGGATCGTTCTCGTGACAAGATGTGTCGTTAACTCGGAGTGCGGAATCCAACGAATCAACGATTGCATACACAAAAGAAAATATAGACAATCAAGTAAATAACATTCAAGCTTGTATTCCAATTCTCAATAGAGTTTACAGACTCAATCAGACAATTCTGTTTTCTTTCTGTTCGATTCTCTGTTCTTACAAACTGACTCTGAAAACTCTATTTATAGACATCTGACCTGTATGAGGCGAACTTAACAGACTAAGCGAACTTAACAAGTTCGCCTCAGATAGACTTAAGCGAACTTAACAAGTTCGCCTCTGTTAGACTAGGCGAACTTAACAAGTTCGCCTCTAGCATAACTTGCATAAACACTTAGAACATATTACATTACAAAAACATAAAGACATTAGATCTAGACTAGGCGAACTTACCTACAGACTCCCCCTTGACAATAGCTTGATCTTCAGTCTTCTGTCTTTATGATGAGCTCTTCCAATTATCCGATAATCTGCTACCTACATGCACTCCATATCTTCTACATATCTCCAACACTCTCTTGTACTACAATCCTTGTTCTCTCCATTCATCAGTGAACATGATCTCATTCTTTCTCAGCGTCCTCTGATCTTTCTTTGAAAAATTAATAAGATTCATTGCGTCAAAGAAACACACAATGACCTTATTGTCTTTATCTTCACCCCTTTCTTCACCATTCTTAACATCTACATACCACCATTTCATATTCCCAAGGAAATCTTGAGGAATCTTCTTCAATGGTATCCTGTGTACAGCACGTACTGATTTGAATTTGTACTTCCAGGTCACTTTCCCAGTCTTTTGATCTATGTTCTTCACTCTCTTTCCTTTTTGAGGCTTTAGCCTTTCATACTTCCCCGAACCACCTTCTCTCTTGATCAGATTTGCTATCACATAAGCTAATCCAAACTTGGATCTATTAATAAGTGGCTTTGAAGCTAGACCATTCATTTCACACCTTGGCAAGGTATTGAAATACTTGATCCTCGGGTTTAAGTACTAAACACCATCAGATCTTTTAATAGCAAATAATTTTGTGTCATTATCATAAAACCAACTTATGATTCTTCCTACACACATCTCTTTATTCACATAGTTTTCTTTCTAAGCAGGTTGTGCTCGAGACTTGGGTAGCACCTTCATCCAGCTATTCACAACTTCTCTCCACTGATCTCTAGTCATACCTGTATTTCTATACATCACAGGTTCTTCATTCACCTTTGGAGACTCAGTGTGAGTAGTATCAGTTTCAGCATCTTTATTGGATTGAATGTTTTCATCATTAGTATCAATCTTAGAATCAACAGTATCTTCAGGCAGTGTGATGTCTTCAAATGAGTCCATAGAATCTGTTGCTCCTTCATAATTAAACTCAGGAATAACATCATCTTGGATGAAGTTATAAGGGACATTAAGACCATCACAGCCTTCATAAATCACTTTATCTTTACCTTTCTCTATCTCTATCTCCACTATCTCTCCTTCTTCTATTTCATTATCCGACACATCATCTTCTATGTCATTGAATAATTCATCAATGTCATCGAGACATGCTATCTTTTCAGCTTCTTCCTCCTCAGACTCTGCAAAGAACTCCAATAGACTTTGTTTCCATCAATGGATTGTGATGTCGACTCCCCCTGAACTTTAGATATAGGATTAACGTCAGCGTATTGACGATCACCCTCAATATTACCAGAAGGATCATTGTCTTCATCATCATGTCTTTGAATAGACTCAGTGTGACATGTATCATGTATCCTTAACTCCCCCTGAGCGTCAAGACGCTCAACAAGTTTGGACACTAATGCCTGCATGACAGCAATCTGCGTACCTTGAGTCTGAATCACCAGCTGTCTTTGAGTATCAGTAGATACAAGAGTATCCACCTGTGTTTGTAAAGCAAACACTTGAGATTCAAGGAAAGTAATCTTATCAAAATCAGAAGGCTTAGAAGGACCAGCCAAAGATTGAGGAACTGAAGGACTAGGAGTAGGAATAATCACAGGAGGAACAAGAGTTAGAACAGGAGATGGATCTTTAGAACGTGGAGGTGTAACTATTAAGGAAGCAACAAAAGTAGCATCCTCAACACCCTGTGAAGATTGAGCAGCAGCAATTGAAGCAGACATAAGCTTCTGAGTTTTAGGATCCGGATTAAAATCACTATCAGAACTCTCATCCACCAATGTTCTTTTTCCAAGTACTGATTCGGAAGGAGTATCCCGAACAGACTTACGTCTTTGTCTTTTGGCTGTAGATTTAAGACGTTTACCAGCATTAGCCAATGGTATACGAGCCAACCTTTCATAATGATCTGAGGAAAAATCTCTAGATTCATCAGATTCGGTTTCCTCAAAAATAGGTAAAATCGTATAACTTGAGCTAGAACTCGACTCATTATCTGTTACCACATTCCCTTCAGCTTCATGAATGGGCGAGTTCACAGCTTCATCAACAAAATCATCCATATTCATCCCTAGATCTTGTTCATGTTCATGAACGACCTCTTCTGGAACATGTTCATTAACAGGTATATCAACCTGAGCTTGTTGAATTGGAACTTGTTCTTGAATAGGAATTTGTTGTTGTACGGGAACTTGTTGTTGTTGAACTTGTACTTGTTGTGGAATAGGTTGTTGTGGTTGTTGTTGGACATTCGGACCTTGCACTTGAGCTATCTCATCAGAATGAAACCAGTTGTCATTCAGTGGTTCAACAAAATCATGATTGATTAAGTGACCAAACAATGGAGTATTAACAGGAATCAACGCTGCATTCTGTTGTTTCACCTTAGTGCAATCAGTAAAGATACGCTTGGACATCGGAGTCAAAGTTAATCGAATCGGATGCTGTGGGAGATCAGGAAGAAGATGATTCAAAATCATGTGGATGAACCAAGGATACATAAGAAATCCTTGACCTTCAGCAGGTGTGATTTGCATAACCATCTCTCGATACACATAACGAGCAAAATTGAATCGATTGTTCAAAGTCAAAGCTACCATAGCAGCTTGAAGAGTAGTCTTTAAACCATCTGTACCAGCTTTACGAGGAGAGAGACATTGTATAATCACATGCATAAAGTATCTCTATTCACCCACCAAACCACCTTTACGAGCTTGTGTATCATTAGGTCTTCCACGGTAACCCATCCTCTGAAAGCATCCCATAATTAATGTATTAGGATATGATATAGGATCATCAGCAGCACCACCTAGAGCAAGAGCAGCACGAATAGTTTCTTCAGATATTGCAATCTCCATATTGTTTACCGTGGCACGAAGAACATGAGGTTCTACGTCAGTATCTGAATAAACTGTGTCCCAAAATTGCTGAATATACACCAGACTAATGTATGGATCTGCAGATAATGCGACACGAAGTCGTGAACGATTCAAAAATCCAATAATTCCTTGAAAGTTTACTGCCTCTGACATGTTAGGAGCTAACAAAGCCACCTGGTTATGTTTGTATTCGACACGACGAGCCATCTGAAAAATATTTGGACAACAAACACATTAGACAAATAACAAACACAAAACAACACGAAAAACAAATTTGAAACAAAAACAAAACAAAAAAAATTTAAAAAAAAATTACAAACACAAAAATTTACAAGTCCAAAACTCCTTCTGACCCCTAGGCGAACTTAATAAGTTCGCTTAGTGCTAAGTTCGCCTAGACAAGTTCGCTTGAACAAGTTCGCCTGAACTGTCTGACGTTTCGAATTCCAAACCAGAAATCAAATTTCGTTTAATCGATGATTTAACCAAGAATTAATCATAGAAATGACAGTGACTAGTACTCTCGAAACAAATACAACAATCAATTTTAAGATTTAAGTCAAAATAAGCATCAATTTTAGGGCAAACAGTCACGCTATCAAAACTGACTTGAAAAAGGTAAATATCTCACGATTGAGCGGATGAAAATTGATGAAATTACCTTAGTCACGTTCGCAATTCAATTTCGAATCAGAAGATACCGGTAAACAACCCAACAACCTCTTAATTTGAAAATTTCAAAAAATTTTAACAAAACCAGACAAGTTCGCTTGAACTGTGAAGAAGATGAGTGAATAAGTTCGCCTGAACAAACCCTTATACAGATTAAGTTCGCTTATTTAGGCAAACGTGTTAAGTTCGCTTAACAAGCCCTAGGCGAACATAATAAGTTCGCTTCACCAACATCAGGCGAACATATTAAGTTCGCTTCACCAGAGTTAGGCGAACTTAATGAAATTCAACTTTTCCCTTGATCAAATTTTTACCAACTTTCAGCCCGTCACTTCTTGAACTTCCGTCAGCAGCATGTATTTGATCCAATCCCGAACAATTTAATAAAAGACTAGAATTTTCATGGAAAATAAAAAACACAATCTCTTTGAATTTTATGTATACAAACGGAATCACATATTTTTAGATTTTTATCTGTACAAACGGAAACACATATTTTTGAATTTTTATCTGTATAAACTGAAATCACATATTTTTGAATGAACATCATGAGTAAAAAGATCATATCAGTATCCGAGTAGTTCATCACATATTTTAGCAATAACCAAGGGTAACCTATGATATGAAACAATCCAACTCATCTTGTACTCTATGTATCTTTTTCAGTATTTATAAATCAATCAATTTGAATAATATTTGAAATGATACGCGATAAATTTCAAAGTAAATAAGATCAGGTTATGAAATGCTCAATTATTCATACCGAATTTGTAATATAAAGCATGAATTCTTAAATTTGTCAATATTATATTATTTGAATCTATAAGCGTTTATTCTCCAAATTCATGTGATTTAGTACCATTTAGATGAAAAACATCATGTACCCCACATATATGCCAAACAGAAATAAAAATTGCACTATCTTCAAGACATATACAGTTTATTTTAAGATTAGATCAATTTCCAGGATGAAATTATCTATTTTAGCATAAGTATAGAAAAGCAGATCCCAAAGGATATAAGAATCATGATGATTCAGAATCAGAAGATTCTAATGAATTGGCTGTATAATGAGAATCAACAGATTCAGGTATGAGGATCCAACTATTATCTGGATAAGATTCAATGGAGTCAGACTAGATGATGTATCTAACTGATCCAAGGGCGAATATATGTTTCAACAGATTTTGAAAGCATATCTTAGTTCAACAATACATTGCATGTTTTTCGGGGCATGGGCAGTAATGTGAACTGAAATAGATTTGTGCTAAAGATATAATTCGATATTGGTCTCATGAAATTCTTTAAAAACCATATATTCTTTATCTGATAATGATCTTTTACACACACACCCAGGCATATAATGGATTCAAATCACAGATGTAATCATATCATATTTAATTTTCACACTACTATTAGTTTCAAAACGATTCTAGTCTATTGACAATTCAAGTTTCAAAAATCATACACAAATTTGAAAACAGATTATCAAGATTAGAGCATTCACAACACTATCATTTCTCATTTATGCAGACTTTGAAATTTAGATCAAATCAACTCAGTCTAATCAATCATAAATCAAAGGTCTACTAAGGTCGTGTGAAATGAGCTAATCACTGATGTACTATCATTTCTTCTCTAATCTTTAAATGATGTCAAATTTTATATTTTTCACTTTGTTTTGACTTTTTATAAATTAAGTACTTTTTGACTGAAAATTTAAAATGCAGAAATGTAATAAATCAATAAAAGAAATGAAAAACAAAATTTTCCATGAAAATCTGATTTTGAAAAGCTTTTATTCGGGATTGATCATACCTATCATTTTGATTAGAAATTCAAACCTGGTACGATCAAATGCCTTGGTAAACAAATCAGCAAAATTATCATCAGTGTGAACCTTTACCAGCTCAATCAACATTTTCTCTGCACAATCACGAATAAAATGATATCTAATCTCAATGTGCTTTGTTTTACTGTGCTTAACAGGATTATTAGTTATAGACATTGTAGCATTATTATCAATAAGCATAGGGGTTCCTGTGAAATTCAAACCGTAATCTATTAATTGCTGTTGTATCCACAGGATCTGTGAACAACAACTTGCAGCAGCGATGTATTCTGCTTCACATGTAGAAATGGAGACTGTGGTTTGCTTTTTGCATTGCCAGGGGACAAGTCGATTACCCAAGAACTGGCAACCACCTGTTGTAGATTTCCTGTCCAAACAACAACCACCAAAATCAGAATCAGTATAAGCATTGAAATCAAAGTTAGAACCATGTGGATACCATAGTCCCAATCTTTGTTTTCCTTTCAAATAATGAAAGATTCTTTTTACAGCTATTAAGTGAGATTCTTTTGGTTTTGTCTGGAATCTGGAACAGATGCACACAACGAACATTATATCTGGCCTTGAAGCGGTTAAGTATATGAGAGATCCAATCATTGCTCAGTAAAGTCGACAATCCACATCTTTTCCATCCGGGTCAGAATTCAACTTATGATTGACCGGAATCGGAGTATCATATGGGGTACAGTCCTCCATCTTGAACCGGCTCAAGATGTCTTTGACATACTTGGACTGATGAATAAAGAAACCATCTTCCTTTTAATTTACTTGTAAACCTAAGAAAAACGATAACTCTCCCATAGCCGACATTTCAAACTTCGACTTCATAACACTCTCAAAATCTTTGCATAACCCTTCATTTGTTGAGCCAAAAATAATATCGTCCACATATATCTGCACCAGTAGGTAATCTCCCCCTGATTTCTTTATGAATAAGGTCGAGTCAATCTTGCCACGAACAAAATCATTTGCCAAAAGATGTGTAGACAACGTTTCATACAACGCTCGAGGAGCCTGATGAAGACCATAGAGGGCCTTATCAAGCTTGAAAACCATATTCGGATTAAGTGGATCTTCAAACCCCGGCGGCTGACAAACATAAACCTCCTCCTTGACCTTTCCATATAAAAAAGCACTTTTCACATCCAATTGAAACACCTTAAAAACTTTATAAGAAGCAAAATCTAGAAACACCGTATAGCTTCAAGCCTCGCAACATGCGCATAATTGTCGGTGTAATCAATTCCCTCTTGTTGATTGAAGCCCTGGACAACTAATCTTGCCTTGTTTCTTACCACGACACCTCGATCGTCTTTCTTACATTTAAACACCCATTTAGTACCAATCGGATACACACCCTTCGGAAGATCTACAAGATTCCAAACCTTAAGTTTGTCAAACTGAGCAAGTTCTTCATGCATGGCCTCTATCCAATTGTTATCATTTAAAGCCATTTCAACATTTTTGGGTTCGACCTGAGAAATAAAACATGAATGTGAGCAATCATCAAGAACACCAGAATCTTTAATACATGTATACAAACAAGTATTGTCAACAATAGAACGTGTTTTCACTCCATCCCGTAAATTCTCGATTATATTTGTTACTGGATGATCTTTGAGTTCCTTGATGGAAGCAACCTCAGGAACCGGCAACACTTCAACATGAGTTGTATCAGATTGATAAGAAAAATTATGATTAATTGGAATTTCAGAGTCTAAATTTGTAGGAATCTCCCCCGAATCCTGTGTCAAAGGTAATAGATCATCACCCAACAAAGGATCAGCAGAAGAATCTTGAAAAATAGAATTGTCTTCCTCACTCTCTGAATCTAGTGGTCCCGAACAAGAAGCAACATTAGGATCGGGAGCAGAAGTAGATGAAACCGATGAATGTGGGACTGCATTTGGTAGAAAGCCATTGTGTTGTGCATCCTGACATGAATCATAGAGAACAGCAGCTTCAGCAGGAGAAATATCATATGGTAAATGAAAAGACTTGAATAAGTTTTCATAATCAAATGCCCAATCTGGTGCAATCGCCATTTGAGGTAAAGACCAATTTGAACAGTCAATATGGAACCATTCTTCAACTTGGCACGTCTCTTTGTTATAAACCCTCTTGGTAGTCGAATTGGCAACATACCCCAGAAAAATCCCTTCAATAGCCTTAGCACTGAATTTTGTTGGGACATCTCGAACTTTCAACAGGGTGCACGGATTACCAAAAGGTAGTAAATAATCCAGATTCGGCTTTCGATTATTCAGCAATTCGTAGCAAGTCTTGTTTTGTCGCTTGACGGTCAAGACCCTGTTCAAAAATGACACGCAGTATTCACAGCTTTAGCCCAAAAAGTAACTGGGAGCTTAGAATCTGCAAGCATCGTGCGTGCCGTTTCAACCAATGTCCTGTTCTTTCGTTCAGCAACACCATTTTGTTGAGGAACACATGGCGCACTGAATTCATGATGAATTCCCTTTTGTAGACAGAATAAGCCCATCTTGTTATTCTTAAACTCGCTGCCATTGTCACTCCTAATTCTTTTGACCTTCAGATTGAACAAATTCTCCAAACCCAGAATTAAGTATTGTACCAACTCAGTGGTTTCAGCTTTATAATAAAGAAACTTAACCCATGAAAATCTAGAGAAATCATCCGTTACTACCAAATAGTACGATTTTCCACCAATGCTCCTGATACTAATCGGACCGAACAAATCCATATGAAGCAACTCCAAAGGAGTTACGATAGAATTCTTCGATTTAGATTTGTGTGATTTCTTTCATTGTTTCCCCTTCTTGCAAGGAATACAATGATCAGGAACTGAGAATTTCATCTTCGGAATACCAAGAACCAGATCATTCTTAACATTATAGTTCATCTTCCGATAGTTGATGTGAGCTAGCTTCCTGTGCCACAAAATAGAATCTGATTCCGACGCATTGGAGAGTAAACATGTAGGAATTGAATCCGTTGTACTAGCAACACTCATGTCAAGGACATACGTGTCATTTCTCCTCGGGGCCTTCATGAGAATCCATTCGTCAGGAATAACGAAACCAGGTTTCAAGATATAACACTCAGCATCATTGAAATGGAACGAAAACTTCTTGTCACAAACTTGTGATACACTCAAAAGATTGTGTTCAAGCTGCTCCACATAATTCACCTTCTCAAATTTGACTTTATCATTCTTTAAAGTACCCTGTCCAGTTATGTACCCGCCTTTATTCCCCGCAAAAGTGACATAACCTCCATCAATATTTTTAACATCTTCAAGCAATCTAATATTCCCTGTCCTATGTCGAGAGCAACCACTATCCACAAACCATGTATTGTTGATAGTCCTCCTTGGTTGTCCCTACATAAACAACGAAAATCAGTTAGAAATAGAACCCAAGCCATTGTGGTCTTGGATCATCCAGATTGATCAAAATAAACAACTTCTAGTAATTCACAATCAGTGTTATCATTAACCATTGGAGTAGAAGTTTTACCAACAGACTTTTTCAAAGGAGACATATTTTGATTATTTTGAAAAACATTATTTGATATATTATTATCAGATTCAGATGTTTCCAAAATTTTCTTCAATTTTCTGATTCGTCTTCTCCTTTGTGGTATAGACAATTTAACTTCAGATTGAGAATCTTTTGAAATTATAACATGAGGAATCTCAAGTTTCTCTTGACAAACAAATGATTTAGAGTTCAATTTATCCTGCTGTTTAAATCCAGAGGATTTAACAAAAGATCGACAAGACATATTTTGCTCCAGACTAAATGATGACTTTCCCTCTTCTGTTCTTTTCAGAATCTTCACCACTTTTGGTTGTGAAGGAACAGTCTTCAATTTGCCCTGGTTCTTATAAGGACAATTGACCAGAATGTGACCAGCTTCGTTGCAAATGTTCTTTGAGTTTGAGGAGCCATCAGAGGAATAAGCTTCAGAAGATTGTCCAGAACAGTTTACTGATTTCTTTGGAACATAAACCTATGTAGGCACCTTTGATGAATGCACCTTTTGATGACCAGCAGCGACAAAACCACTTGACTGTAAAATTGGGGAAAGCTTAGGTGTAACAACTTTAACCTCATCAGGTTCAGTCAGAATGCATCTATCACGGGTAATAGTTTTTACAACTGTTGGTTCATCAAGTTTCACCTCTTTTGGAATACCTTCAACCTTATTTCCATCAAACACCTCATCCTCAGAATCAGATTCATAAACCATATCCTCACCAGTTACCGGGTTCACTTTCAATACTGTTTTTGGATCTATTTCCTCTTCATGTATGATTTCAGGTTCAACCACATAATTTGCATTAAATGGTGTTGGAAAAAATCCAATCCCAGCAACCCGCTTAGTAGGATCAACATTTGAATTAAAATAATCCAAAACAACAGAAGAATTTGCAAAGTTTTCCGACTTTCTATGAAGTTTGATCACCTCAGACTCTTTGTCATAAATTTCTTTATTCTTTTGAGCAACAACTTCATTTCGTTTTTCTATCTTAGCATAAGCCATATCCAGATGATAAGCTTGTTCTTTATATTTTAATCCCAGAGAATTTAAATCTCTTTTCAAAGACTCAATTCTATCGATACATAATTTATCATTATCTTTCAGTTTCTGATTAACAGAATGCATCAATTTCATATCACAAATCAAGTTTGTGTTATCATCCATGACCTTTTGCAATTTATCTTTTACAGTAATGCAGTTAAAACAGTAAATATAACAAACAAAGTCTTTTACCTTTGATGGATCAGACATGTCTGCCATGAAAACTTTGGCAATGGGAATATTCTCTGAATCAGCACCATCTGAAGCATTTTGTGTTAAAACAATATCATCTTCAGCAACACCTGATGCAACATCAGAATCAATATTCTGCACTAGTTCTTTCTCTTCATCAACAATCTGCACACTTTCACCATCAGTCGAACTCTCACTCGAACCATCACTCGAACTGTCATCATCAGTCACCTCTTCTGATTTTTCAGAATGAATTTATGCTACAAAGGCTTGACTTACAGCACCCACTAAATCTTCCAGATGAATACCCCAGTCATAGTTTTCATCGTTCTGTGCAACCAATGCTGATGATGCCGATGCATGATTTGAATTTCCAGATGAACCATGTGATTGATTACGATTATTCTGAAAATTATTCTGCTTCTTCTGAGAATCAAACTCAACCATTTACTTCACACACTCTTTAGCAAAGTGACCATACTCTTGATAGTTATAACAACGCACTTTGGTTTTATCAAATCCCATGCGTGATTGACTATTAGATCCAATATACTTTCTGCCAGTTTTCTTCAAGAAATCCTTTGCTTGACGCATCAACATGGCCATATTCCATTGGATGTTCATTTCTTCCAGATCAACAGGGTCAATCTGTCTGAAATCTTCTTCAATAACCTCAGGATCATGAATTTTCCCTCCAATAAAATTCTCATATGAAGCCATGAATGAGGAAAACATAGCTAGATAATCATCAGCAACCTTTTGATTTATATGAGATCCAGAAGATGTAGAAGCTGTTGTCGCAGAAAATCTAGAATGACTAGAATGACCATAATGAATAGGAACTCCAGAACACTGATCATTAGAAGAATCTTGAGCATCGCCAGAAAAGAATGCAACTCCTGTACCAGTTTTACCAGAAGTCTTGGAAAAATACATTGAAGGATCCTGGATATGCTCCATGTTAGTTTCTTTCTTCTTCATATTCAGGTCGTGCGATTGAATCTTCCCAAGAACTTCTCAAGAGACATGGTTTTGTACTTGATATTTTCTTTTATCAAAACCGTATACACATTAAATTTTGATGGTAATGCCTCCAAGAACTTATCATTAATTTCTTCAGTTTCATACACCATAGAAGCACTCGATAGGTCACTAAGCAGATGATAGAATCTGGTAGCAAGATCATCCAAGGATTCATTTTAAAAATGTTTGAAGACCAAGAATTGCTTCTTCAGTAGCTCTTTTCTACTCTTCTTTACATCCAAACTACCTTCACATCTTTTCTGTAAAGCTTCCCACAGTTGTTGAGAAGACTTGAATTGTTTGAAACTGTGATATATTTCCTTCGGAAGAGACATCGAAATACTTGGCATCACTTTCTTTTTCCTATCAAACAACAAATTTTCTTCAGTAGTTAACGCTGACACCGGCTTTGGAACATCATCATGTCCCATCCACGAATAAGTCGGATGCGTATAACCTTCTAAAATAGGAATCCAGAGACTGGTATCGGTAAAAGATACGAACTGATCAAACCTATCTTTCCAATTAGAATAATCAGCAAGATTCAACAACTTCGGTGGTTTTTGAGATGTACCAATCTCATTATCATAATTGAACATATTCGTTAGTTGTACCATATTTGCCATTTTCCTGAAAAATTTCCAAGTGTTGAACACTCACTACCCTTAGGCGAAGATAATAAGTTCGCTTCTGTTATACCCAAGCGAACTTAATATGAAGCGAACTTAATAAGTTCGCTTAAACCAGAAACCAGAAAATCTGATTAAGTTCACCTAAAAATAAGTTCGCCTAATTTGTGAGAAGCGAACTTAAGTTCGCCTGCACACCGACTCAGCAAGTTCGCTTGCTTCAGCAGATTCAAAATCAAGAACAGTTCAAAACAGAAACCGCGAACTAGGAATCAAAATAAAACTTCATAATTCACTGATTTGAAGGAATTAATCAAAATCAAATCGTAGGATTGTGTAATTTCTCACCTAGAACCTTTCTATCGGATCAATTTCTTCAAAAACACCAAATCAGAGCCAAATTAAGCTTGAAAACTCCATGGAAATGAAAATGTCAAAGATGATGAATTTCTTGTCAATTTGCATACAAAACCGTCTAGAATCACCAAGAATCACGAGCATAAGCTCTGATACCACTTGTAGGTACTCATGGCACTTCTACGGATCGTTCACGTGATAAGACGTGTCGTTAACTTGGAGTGCGGAATCCAACGAATCAACAATTGCATACACAAAAGACAATATAGACAATCAAGTAAATAACATTCAAGCTTGTATTCCAATTCTCAATAGAGTTTACAGACTCAATCAGACAATTCTGTTTTCTTTTTGTTTGATTCTCTGTTCTTACAAACTGACTCTGAAAACTCTATTTATAGATATCTGACCTGCATTAGGCGAACTTAACAAGTTCGCCTCTAACAGACTAAGCGAACTTAACAAGTTCGCCTCAGATAGACTTAAGCGAACTTAACAAGTTCGCCTCTGTTAGACTAGGCGAACTTAACAGCATAACTTGCATAAACACTTAGAACATATTACATTACAAAAACATAAAGACATTAGATCTAAACTATTACAAAGCTCTTGTCATTACAAAGTACGTCCTTACAGATGGGTTCCTCGCGTACCGCGAGGAACAAAATAGTCGCGGCCTCATCTGGTTTCCCTCGCGTACCGCGAGAGTTGTCCTTCTGGTCTTCGCGTACCGCGAAGGGCCCATTTTTGTAGGTCCACATGACTCATCTTAGATCAATCTCGTGACAGGACGTATCGTTAACGTGGAGTGCGGAATCCTACTGTATTAACGTATGTATATCAATTGACAATAGAAACATCAGGTAAATAATCTTTCTCTTGTATATCACCAAACAAAGTTTACAGAATACTTGATTGTTCAATCTATCTTACGCGTACAGAACAGACTCTGCAAACTCTATATTTATAGACACATGTTCTGCAATAGGAGAACTTAACAAGTTCGCTTCAAAGATGCTTAGGCGAACTTAACAAGTTCGCCTCTAATAGACCAGGCGAACTTATCAAGTTCACCTCTAGTAGAACTTGTATTTATACTTAGACAAATCTAAACAATTATATACAAAACATATAGACAATAAGACCTAAACTATTACAAAGCTTTTGTCATTCAATCTATGTCCTAACAGACCCCCCTGACAATAGCTTTATCTTCTGTCTTTAGTCTTTATGACGAGCTCTTCCAGTTATCTGGTAATCTGCTTCCTGCATGCACTCCATATCTTTGACATATCTCAAACACTCTTTTATACTGCAATCCTTGTTCTCTCCATTTATCAGTGAACATGATCTCATTTTTTCTTAATGTCCTCTGATCTTTCTTTGAGAAATTAATAAGATTCATTGCATCATAGAAACTAACAATGACCTTATTATCTTTATCATCAATCCTAGCTTCACCAGTATTCACATCTACATACCACCATTTCATATTCCCCAGAAAATCTTCTGGAATTTTCTTCAATGGTATCTTCTGTACAGCACGTACTGGCTTGAACTTATACTTCCAAGTCACATTCTTAGTCTTTTGATCTACGATCTTCACTCTTTTTAGCTTCTTTAGTTTTAACCTTTCATACTTCCCTGATCCACCTTCTCTCTTTATCAAATTGGCAATCACATCAGCTAATCTACACTTAGATCTATTAATCAATGGTTTCATAGCTAGACCATTCATTTCACACCTTGGCAAGGTATTGAAATACTTGATCCTAGGCGTTAAGTATTGAACACCATCATATCTTTTAAGAGCAAACAAATTAGTTTCATCATCATAAAACCAACTTATGATATTTCCAATACACCTTTCTTTATTCACATATCTTTCTTTCTGAGCAAATTATATAGGTGACTTTGGTAGTACTTTCATCCAACTGTTATAGACTTCTCTCCAATGTTCTATAGTCATACCTGTATTTCTATACATCACAGGTTCTTCATTCAGCTTAGGAGACACAGTATGAGTCGTATCAACATCAGAATCTATCTTGGATTGAGCAGTATCATCAGGTGTAGTGATGTCTTCAACAGAGTCCAATGAATTTGTTACTCCATCATAAGAAAACTCAAGAATAACATCATCTTGGATGAAGTTATACGGAACATTCAGACCATCACATCCTTCATATGTAACCTTAGATTTACTCTTTTCTATTTCAATCTCTACAATCTCTCCTTCTTCAACATCATTTTCCAACACATCTTCTTCATCGTCATTAAATAACTCGTCTATATCATCCAGACATTCTAATTACTCAGCTTCTTCTTATTCAGAATCTTGAAAGAATTCCAAAAGCAATATTTCTTCATTCACTCCAGAATCATGCTTGGTTCCTTCAATAGTATGTGATGTCGACTCCCCCTGAGCTTTGGATTGTAACATCCCAAAAATAGTAATTTAGTAAATAATAACGCGAAAGAGACTTAATCGTCATAAAACAAAAGAAAAACGGATGGGCTTGGGCTCGGCTCCAACGGGCCGAGGGAAGCCCAGGTATATAAGGGCCAAGACAGCCTTGAAGCTCTCATTTTTCACCAACACTTTCAAGCTAGAGAGAGAAAGGAGAGTCGGGTCTAGAGAGAGAAAGTCGACGGATCGACACGAAATTGGAGGAGCACATTACTACTGAGCTCGTGAGCAAAACCTCCGAATCATAATCACAATCCAGGTAACGATTCGACCTTAAACTGAGTTTTTCTTTGTTTTGGGGTTTCTCAGGTTTTAGCTAAATAGGAGACGATTTTATGGATGAAACTTGAAAATAAGCTTAGAACTAGCATCTAGAGTAAAAACCGCACCTTTTGATCAAAGAAAATTGTAAGATTAGCATGAACGGATTAACATGCAAGAATTTCGGACTTGTCCAGGAAACAGGTGCTGCATACTTATCAAGTACGCAGGAAGGACGTCCTGCGTACTTACCAAGTACGCAGGAGAAAGATTATGCGTACTTACCAAGTACGCAGGTACGCAGGAGAAAGATCATGCGTACTTACCAAGTACGTAGGAGAAAGATCATGCGTACTTGTCAAGTGCGCATGAGCAAGGCCCTGCGCACTTACTAAGTGCGCAGGCAAAAGACCAGTAAGTAAAGTCAGTATGTTTAGAATGATTAAACCGTTAGAGTCGGGATTGAGTCTGATGTATATTTAACTACCTAATTCAGATCGTACGTGACGTTGTTAGACATTTGTTTGGGACAACCAAGACTAGCTTTTCAGGTGAGTTCTATGTGCCCCCTTCTATGTTATGTGCAATCATTTTAAATGTTTTGGGGTTGAAGTGTATACACTAAATGAATAAATGCTATAAATGTCAATGTGATCATACGTATATATATAAATACTTATATATGAAAATGAATTATGAATAAAGTACGAAGCGTATGATTATAAAGAATGAATGAAAGAAGGACATAACGTGAATGAATGAAATCTTGCTTTATATTATATATATTGCATGTTATGAATGTATGTAAACGTTATGAACCCTTCTATGACAGCGGCTACTTCGGTAGACGGACGACCACGTGCCTATTTTGCAACCGGGACGAAAACCTTCCTTCGCAAGCTAGGACGTATATTAAGGCACTAATGGACGGTCGAAGCAATTACCTTAACTAAAGTAGAACGGTTGCATACATAATGGTCGCGTGGGAAACGAATGCCCTTGGGCAGACGGACAAAAGAACTGACTACGACGGTAGGACGGTTTAAGAGCGGACGGACAAAGGTTGCCGGACGGATTTAATGAAAGAACGGACGGTTTTCTAGAGTCGGACGATTAATGAGACGGTAGTTCTCACTGCGATGTCTTTGTGACATTCGCGACAAGTGTGATGGGTTGATCTCCCTTAAGATTATGGCCAATAACTGTTCTCCCCCCCAAAGTAAGTATGTATGTACATATGTATATACTCTAAATGAATGATTATGTGAGAACTGTAAAGTAAAGAATATGTTAAAGTACGAATATTACGTATGTTATGTATACATATATAAAATATTCATGATAAGATAAGTATTATGTATGATTGTCCTTAAACTAGAACTCACCAGCGTTAGCTGACTTTTAGTATACATTTCAGGTAAAGGAAGAATGGGTCGTGCGATGGCGTGAAGGTTACCCGACACAAGACTGACATCCCATATATATATATATATATATTAAGACAATGTTATGTAATTAACTGTTAAGACTTCCGCTGTTATGTCATGTCATGTTACGTTATGTAATGATTGAATTCGAATGTTTTAAATTCAAGCTTAGTATTTGTGACTATGTTTATGAGTAAATCCAACAAGTGAGGTTACCCAAGGATGGGGCCTTACAAGTTGGTATCAGAGCAATAGTTTGAGAGATTCAGACATCCCTAAATGTCTGGACTCAAGCTGATTATGGGACCAACGCACGAATGTCAGTATGGGTAGCCAACGCCAACGCCAGCACGGTAAGTAAGTACTAGAGTTAATACACTTGGATAAGAATAGACAACTTAACCTAGAACAAATAAATGTCAATGTCACAACCGATTTGAAGAGTTTTGAACCCGAAAAGCAATGTAAATTAGTAATCACAAACGCGTCACTGTAATTAAAAATTTACCTTGCTTGTACTGTTCTAAAACTATAATCTGAAGAAATGACATTGATGTATTCCCTTTACATATCAGAAAATTCTAGAAAACTATGGCAAGTAGAGGAAGAATTGCACGCCAAAGCGGCTATACGGGCCGAGTAGGTAGACCGCCATTGAACCAAAGACAAGAGGAAGAAGAAAGCATGCACGTGAAATACACCGAGAGAGTGCATGGCACTAAAGTGACCCCACTGGGAGGTGACAATAAAGGGGCACTACGATTGGAACCCGAACTTAGGGATGCTATTACCCGTGAGGTTGTACTGACACTGAAGAGCATATTGCCTGGTCTGTTACCCGAGACACAAAAAAGGAAATGGGAAAACGTGTCTAAGGGAACTGGAAAGGGGAACTATACAGCTGAGGCTAAGAAGCCAAGAACTGAAGAATACGAAGCTTGTAAGAAATGTTTGAAGAAACACCAATGCGAGTGCCTAGTTGATTCCACCATCTGTTATAGGTGTGGGAAGGCAGGGCACTATTCTCGCAAATGTTTAAGAGACACTAAATGCCAAGGTTGTGGACTATTTGGACATCTGACCAAGAATTACAGGAGAACCAGACAATCTGGTTCAGGAAAAGAAAAGGAACAGCCGAAGGCGAGGACTCGAGCCTACGCCCTGACTGAGGAGGAAGCAAGGGGAAACCCTGATGTTGTGTCAGGTACGTTCCTAGTTAATGATGAACATGCTGCTATTTTATTTGACTCTGGTGCTAGTAAAAGTTTTATATCCAATGCATTTAGCCGTAAACTAGGTTGCACTATCAACACCATAGTAAAGGCCTTTAGCGTACAAACTGCCGTTGGTAAAAATTCGGCAGTATTTCAAGTAACAGAGGATTGCATCATAGAAATAGAGGGTCATAAGTTCCCTTCTAGATTATTCCCTCTTACCTTAGGAGGATTCGATATAGTATTGGGTATGGATTGGCTAGCTGCCAACGAAGCTCAAATCATATGTAAACGTAAGAGGATACACCTCAAAACTCCTAGCGGCAGTCCAATTACGGTTTATGGGGATTGGAATTGCACGATGCCGAACATCATCTCGATGATCAAGGCTGAAAGTTACATGAGGCACAGTTGCGAAGCTTATTTGGCATATGTTATTGATGATAGAATGAAAATGAATGAACTCAAGAAAGTACCCGTGGTGTGCAACTTTCCGAAAGTATTCCCTGAGGATCTACCTGGGTTACCACCCGATTGGGAAATAGAATTTCAGATTGACTTATTGCCAGGAGCCGAGCCCGTTGCCAAAGACCCCTACCGATTGGCTCCGTCAGAAATGAAAGAATTGATGTCTCAACTAGAGGAACTAATAGAAAAAGGATTTATTAGACCGAGCATCTCACCGTGGGGCGCTCCGGTACTATTTGTAAAGAAAAAGGACGGCAGCATGCGCATGTGCATTGACTACCGCGAGTTAAATAAGAGGACAGTAAAGAACAAATACCCATTGCCTAGAATAGACAACCTTTTTAATCAACTACAAGGTGCGAGTTGGTTCTCAAAGATCGATCTTAGGTCGGGTTACCATCAGTTGAAAGTAAGAGAAGAAGACGTACCAAAGACCGCGTTTCGCACACGTTATGGGCATTATGAGTTCCTCGTGATGTCCTTAGGATTGACCAACACACCAGCAGCGTTCATGGATTTGATGAATAGAGTATGTCGACCCATGTTGGATCGATCAGTAATAGTATTTATAGAAGACATACTGGTATATTTGAAAAGCGAGGGTGATCACCATTATCACCTAAGAGAGGTTCTGAGGTGCTAAAGCAGGAAAGGTTGTACGCAAAATTCTCCAAATGCGCGTTCTGGCTTAGGGAAGTCCAATTCCTAGGTCATGTAATAAACCCAAACGGCATTATGGTGGATCCTGCAAAGATTGAGACAGTAAAGGAATGGAACATCCCAAAGACACCAACAGAGATAAGAAGTTTTCTGGGATTGGCAGGCTACTATCGAAGGTTCATTCAAGATTTTTCAAGAATAGCCTCGCCACTAGCTAAGTTGACACGGAAGGAAGTGAAATATGAATGGGGTCCAACCCAAAATAACGCGGTTGAGGAACTTAAGGCACGATTAACCCAAGCTCCAGTCTTGGCACTACCTGAGGGAAATGAAGACTTAGTGGTCTACTCTGATGCTTCGGGTCAGGGTTTAGGTTGCGTACTTATGCAACGAGGGAAGGTAATTGCTTACGCCTCGCGACAACTAAAGATTCACGAGGTTAACTACCCAACACACGATCTAGAGTTAGCGGCAATAGTTTTCGCGTTGAAAATATGGAGGCACTATCTGTATGGAGTTAAATGCACCATTTACTCCGATCACAAAAGCCTGAAGTACTTTTTCGGGCAAAAGGAATTAAACATGAGGCAAAGGAGGTGGTTAGAGCTACTGAAGGACTATGGCTGTGAGATATTGTACCATCCAGGCAAAGCAAACGTGGTGGCTGACGCTTTAAGTAGAAAGGAAGAATCAGCACCTATCCGAATCAAAGCGTGTCAGCTAATTATAACGCCAGATTGGATGGGTGAAATATCAAAGGCACAAGATGAAGCACTATTAGAAAGAAATATTAAACAGGAAAGAATATTAGGACAACAAGGGAATTTAGATGCAAATGCACATGGTGTACGAACTAGGTTTGGTAATATGTGGATACCTAAGATTGGCGAACTTAGAGCCAAAATACTCGATGAGGCCCATAAGTCTCGCTATTCTATCCACCTCGGGACAAACAAAATGTATCAAGACTTGAAGAAAGAGTACTGGTGGCCTGGCATGAAGAATGATGTGACCGAGTACGTGAATAAGTGCCTAACGTGCTCACTAGTTAAGGCCGAGCACCAGAAACCATGCGGTAAAATGCAGCCTTTACCAATACTGGAATGGAAGTGGGAAGAGATCACGATGGACTTCATTACCAAGTTACCGCGAGTAGCTAAAGGCAATGATACCATTTGGGTGATCGTCGACCGCTTGACGAAAAGTGCTCACTTCTTGCCAATACGTGAGACTTCTTTGTCAGAAAGACTAGTAGAAATATTTATCAAGGAAGTTGTGAGCAGACATGGTATGCCGCTGTCGATTGTGTCCGACAGGGATACTAGATTCACGTCAAGGTTTTGGAAGAAATTCAACGAAGCAATGGGCACTAGACTGAACATCAGCACCGCTTACCACCCTTAAACCAATGGTCAATCGGAAAGGACCATTCAGACCTTGGAGGACATGCTGCGGGCCTGTATCATTGACTTCGGTGGGAGCTGGAACAGCCATCTACCATTGGCAGAATTTTCATATAACAACAGCTATCAATCGACTATTGGCATGCCACCATTTGAAATGTTGTATGGGAGGAAATGTAGGACCCCGGTTTGTTGGGGGGAAATTGGACAAAAGGATTTTGCAAGTCTCGAAGTGGTCAAAGCTACTTCCGAGAAGTTTGATCAAATCAAAGCTCGAATGAAAGCCGCAAAATACAGACATAAATCATATGCGGATAAGAGAAGAAGGGATTTAGAGTTTCAAGTGGGGGACATGGTAGTGTTAAAGGTATCACCATGGAAAGGAATCATTCGATTCAGAAAACGTGGCAAACTAAGCCCAAGGTTTGTCGGACCTTTCAAGATTTTAGCGAGAGTGGGTCAAGTTGCTTACAGACTCGACCTACCCATTGAGCTTAATGGAATACACCCTACGTTCCACGTGTCGCTCTTACGCAAGTGCCTAGCTGATGACACAGCTCACATACCTTACGACGGGATCGAAGTGGATAACAGCCTAAATTATGTAGAGGAACCGATAGCCATCCTTGACCGAGCTAAGAAACGACTACGCAGTAAGTCGATTCCTTTAGTCAAAATACAATGGAAGCACATGAAAGGGTCAGAAGCTACATGGGAAAAAGAAGACGAGATGAGGGGACTATACCCTCAATTGTTTAACGTATAAGCGGTTTCGAGGACGAAACCTCTTTAAGGAGGGTAGACTTGTAACATCCCAAAAATAGTAATTTAGTAAATAATAACGCAAAAGAGACTTAATCGTCATAAAACAAAAGAAAAACGGATGGGCTTGGGCTTGGCTCCAACGGGCCGAGGGAAGCCCAGGTATATAAGGGCCAAGACAGCATTGAAGCTCTCATTTTTCACCAACACTTGCAAGCTAGAGAGAGAAAGGAGAGTCGGGTCTAGAGAGAGAAAGTCGATGGATCGACACGAAATTGAAGGAGCACGTTACTACTGAGCTCGTGAGCAAAACCTCCGAATCAGAATCACAATCTAGGTAACGATTCGACCTTAAACTGAGTTTTTCTTTGTTTTAGGGTTTCTCGGGTTTTAGCTAAATAGGAGACGATTTTATGGATGAAACTTGAAAATAAGCTTAGAACTAGCATCTAGAGTAAAAACCGCACCTTTTTATCAAAGAAAATTGTAAGATTAGCATGATCGGATTAACATGCAAGAATTTCGAACTTGTCCAGGAAACAGGTGTTGCGTACTTATAAAGTACGCAGGAAGGACGTCCTGCGTACTTACCAAGTACGCAGGAGAAAGATTATGCGTACTTACCAAGTACGCAGGTACGCAGGAGAAAGATCATGCGTACTTACCAAGTACGCAGGAGAAATATCATGCGTACTTGTCAAGTGCGCATGAGCAAGGCCCTACGCACTTACTAAGTGCGCAGGCAACAGACCAGTAAGTAAAGTCAGTAAGTTTAGAATGATTAAACCGTTAGAGTCGGGATTGGGTCTGATGTGTATTTAACTACCTAATTCAGATCGTACGTGACGTTGTTGGACCTTTGTTTAGGACAACCAAGACTAGCTTTTCAGGTGAGTTCTATGTGCCCCCTTCTATGTTATGTGCAATCATTTTAAATGTTTTGGGGCTGAAGTGTATACACTAAATGAATAAATGCTATAAATGTCAATGTGATCATACGTATATATATATAAATACTTATATATGAAAATGAATTATGAATAAAGTACGAAGCGTATGATTATAAAGAATGAATGAAAGAAGGACATAACGTGAATGAATGAAATCTTGCTTTATATTATATATATTGCATGTTATGAATGTATGTAAAAATTATGAACCATTCTATGACAACGGCTACTTCGGTAGACGGACGACCACGTGCCTATTTTGCAACCGGGATGAAAACGTTCCTTCGCAAGCTAGGACGTATATTAAGACACTAATGGACGGTCGAAGCAATTGCCTTAACTAAAGTAGAACGGTTGCATACATAATGGTCGCGTGGGAAACGGATGCCCTAGGGCAGACGGAGAAAAGAACGGACTACGACGGTAGGACGGTTTAAGAGCGGAGGGACAAAGGTTGCCGGACGGATTTAATGAAAAAACGGATGGTTTTCTAGAGCCGGACGATTAATGAAATGGGCTACGACGGTAGTTCTCACTGCGATGTCTTTGTTACATTCGCGACAAGTGTGATGGGTTGATCTCCCTTAAGATTATGGCCAATAACTGTTCTCCCCCCTAAAGTAAGTATGTATGTACATATGTATATACTCTAAATGAATGATTATGTGAGAACAGTAAAGTAAAGAATATGTAAAAGTACGAATATTACGTATGTTATGTATACATATATAAAATATTCATGATAAGATAAGTATTATGTATGATTGTCCTTAAACTAGAACTCACCAGCGTTAGCTGACTTTTAGTATACATTTCAGGTAAAGGAAGAAAGGGTCGTGCGATGGCGTGAAGGTTACCCGACACAAGACTGACATCTCATATATATATATATTAAGACAATGTTATGTAATTAATTGTTAAGACTTCCGATGTTATGTCATGTCATGTTACGTTATGTAATGTTTGAATTCGAATGTTTTAAATTCAAGCTCAGTATTTGTGATTATGTTTATGAGTAAATCTAACAAGTGAGGTTACCCGGGGATGGGGCCTTACATGGATATTGGATTCCTATCTCCTATTTGTGCAGCCTCTAAAGTTTAGATCAAAACATATATGATTCAGATATATTGAATACACATAAACTACCAACCAGTCAATCTAAGTTCATGTGTGAATGAACATCCACTGATGTACTATCATTTCTTCTCATGCTCAAATGATGTCAATTTTAAAATTTTCAATTTGTTTGGGCTTTTTATAAATAAAAAACTTTTTGACAGTAAATTGAAATGCAGAAATGAAAGAAAACAGTTAAAAAATAGAAAAAAATAAACCTCCATAAGAATTATTTTAAGCAGAAAAATTTATTTGGTTACTCATGATATATCATTTCAATCAATCAAAAACTCAAACCAGTGTAATCGAATGTAATCGAATGCCTTTGCCTTTGCCACCAACACAATACTGTACTCCCTCTATCCTGTAAACTCCCCCTCAACTTGTCAAATGGTTGCATCAACGACTTTATGCTCACCATCGTCATCCTAAGTTTCAGGTTGTTTTCTTTTGGACTTGGTCAACATATTTCAAAAACAAACATTTTGTGTGACATATTCTCCCCCTGAGCATCAAGTCGTTGAATAAAATAGATTTACCAACTTTTCTAACACCTCGTTGCTCTTGCAGATGTCATTCCCTGTCATGTGATATGAAAAACCACTATTAATAACCCAAATGGTATTAATAGTCCCTCTTGGTTAATCTTGCACATCTAACAAGAAACATTAATTTGAAATGGGGACCCAAGCCATGGTAGTTCTGGGTCGACCATCTGTATCAAAATAAATGACCTCACTCAATTCACAATCGAATCTCTCATCAATTTTTGGTGATTGCTCCGACAAATCCGAAACAGAAACTTTAGATTTCCAAACATACTTCTGTTCATTAAGTTCTTTTTGCTTAAAATGTGAAGTGTTTGAACATGCTTTGTCATTTGAAAATTGTTTTGATTGTGAAAGCTCTTGATGTTCTAAAAGTTTTCTCAATCTTTTTTTTCTCCTCCGTCTTTGAGGTCCAGAAAGCCTAACCTCGGATTTTGAATTACCAATCGATGTATCACGAGGTTTAACCACATATGGTTTAACGAAAGGCTTACCAGGAGTTTTTACCTTTTCTGGAGTAACATGTCAGTTACCTTTGGCGTTGTGAGGACAATTTATCTTAATGTGACCCACAAAACCACAGTAAAAGCAAGATCTCGTCTCACGATATTCTCTCATATAAGGAACCTTCAAGCAACAAGATGCACTTGAAGAAGATTCTCCTACATGAACTTCTTTTGATTTTATTTTCTCAGGAACTGCAGATTTTGTAATAGGTTTTGATTCAGGCTTCATTTTCTTAGGAAATACATGCCTCTTCTCTTTCTTTTTATAAGGACAATTCACCACAATGTTTCACATCTCACTGCAATGAAAACATGTACGCCTTTCCTTATAATCTCTGACATATGAAACTCTCCTTGAATTTGAAGAACTTCCAAATGTATAACCTCCAGATGATTTAGAATCAACACCTTCTTGCTTCTGCTTCACAACTTTTGATTCTTGTATCTTAACCTCATCATCAAAATTTTCATCATCACTCTCATCAGAATACACCATATCTTCACCTGTGACTGGATTCACCTTCAACACAGTCTTAGGATCTAAATCCTCATCTTTTACAATCTCAGGCGCCACATAATAGTTTCCGTTGAATGGTGGAGGAACATAACCAATACCACTTGTTCCCTTTCCCTCTTCAGTATTATTATTATAATATCCCAGTAAGAATGATGAATTTCCAATGCTTTCTAACTTTATGTGCAGTCTGATCACCTCTTCTTTAGATTTAGCAAGTTCCTTATCTTTATCAGCAACATAAGTATTTCTTTTCTCAATCTCTGCATAAGCCATATCCAGATGATATACCTGCTCTTTTTATCTTCAAGGTCATAGAATTGATGTCTCTCTTCAATGATTCAATCCTTTCAATACACACATTCTCATTATCCTTTAATTTCTGATTTACCGTGTGCATCGATTTCATATCACAAATGAGGTTGACGTTGTCATCCATAACCCGCATCATTTTGTCCTTCACAGAAACACAGTAAGAACAAAAGGTTTCAGATTTAGAAACTAACTCAACTTTTACCTCTGTAGAAGATGCTCCAGGAGCCATGAAGACATCATCATCAGCTTCACTCTTTTGATCAACATTGACAGGCTCTGCATCAATTTCTGATGCACTCAGATCATCTTCAATTGTCTGGAAGCTTTCTTCAGTCTCCACATTACTCTCAGTAGACTGAGTACGTTCACCAGAACCTACACTTTCACTATCACTTAAAACTACAGAAGAATTAGTTTCCGAATCACACTGCTTCACTAATTCTTCTTTGATCAAGGTCACGAATGCTTGAGTAGTAGCTTCACCCTTTTTCTTCAAAGCTTCCCATAGATCTCTTGAAAGTGAACACTTCCCGAGACTATGAATGATTTCTTTTGGTAAAGCCATTTGTAGAGTTGCACGTATCTTGATCTCCTGATCATACTTCTGCTTTTCTACTTTAGTAAGAGCTAACAATGGTTTAGAAGTATCATTATATCCCATAAACTGATAAGTAGGATGCTTATATCCTTCCAAAATGGGTAACCAAAAACATTCATCAGTATGTGACATGAACTGATCGAACCGGACTTTCCAGCTAGAGTAATCTGATATACAGAAAAGCCTCGGTGGCTGTGTTCCAATCTCACTATCATCACAAGAATTTGACATTTTGAAAATTTTGTGAAAATATCCTAAAAATTTTCCCTCCAAAAATCTGAATTTTGGTGAATGAAAATCCCAAAATTACTGTCTTCTCAAAAACAGTTCGAAACACTCCTTTAAAGATCCCCTCAAATTTTTATTCAAGAAAATTTTTCCTGCCAATTTTTTTTTTCTTCTTCAAGCGAACTTAGTAAGTTCGCCTGATTAAATTCGCTTGAAACTTCCTGAGCGAACTTGATAAGTTCGCTTGAACTACACTGAGCGAACTTGATAAGTTCGCTTGAACTACACTGAGCGAACTTGGTAAGTTCGCCTGATTAAGTTCGCCTGTAACTGAATGATCAAGCTCGCCTGCAACAGCTGAAATCTCAAGAAAAACAAAAACACGAACTCAGACCTCTGAAAATCATGATTTCTGATGTATATGATCAAATTGGACAAATCTGAACCGTAGAAATGTGTAGGAACTGATTAGGAACACTTCTATCGTATCAAATTCCTCAAACAAATGCAAAATCAATCCAAATTGATCAAAATTCCTCCATTTTTGTCAAGAACACGAAAAAGATGAAAAACTCTTCAAAATCTCTTAAATTTGATGTTGATTGTTCACGAAAACACCACGAATCTACTACTAATCGAAAGCAAAATCTCGGATACCACTTGTAGGTCCACTCGTCTCTTCTATGGATCAAACTCGAGACATGACGTAACAAGAACATGGAGTGCGGAATCCAACTGTGTCGATGACAGTGTATATGAGACAACTTTAACAAAGATAATCACACACAATGTAAATAATCACTCTTTCAATAGCACCAAAACATAGAGTTTACAGAATGTCAGTTTTCCAAAAGCTCTCTAAAACTGAACAAGTAAACACATATTTATAGACAAGTGTTATGCCACAGGTGAACTTAACAAGTTCGCCTAAACTAGGCCTAGGCAAACTTATTAAGTTCCCCTATTGCAGAACTTAACTAAAACATTACAAAATCAAAGAAATATAAGATCTAAACTATTACATGGCCTATTGTCACACTTCTATGTCCCAACAATGGTATGTGGATGTGAACACTGGAGAAGCAAGGATTGAAGATCAAGATAATGAGGTCATAGCTTGTTTCTATGATGCTATGAACCTTATAAACTTTTTAAAGAAAGACCAACTTATGCTAAAAAGAAAGGAGATTATCTTTACAAGTGAATGGCGTGAACATGGATTACAATATAAACGTGTGTTGGAGATCTGTGTGAAACATGGAGTATATGCAGGTAGCAAATTACCGAAGAAGTGGAAGAGCTCAGTATGAAGACAACAGATCAAGCTATTGTCAAGGGAGAGTCTGTTAGGACATAGAAGTGTGACAATAGGCCTTGTAATAGTTTGGATCTTATATGTCTTTGATTTTGTAATGTTTTAGTTAAATTCTGCAATAGGCGACCTCTTTGACGTATTCATGAGACATTAAAGAGGTGGTGGAAAAGCCGTTGGTACTTCCTATATATATACCTCTTTGACGTAACATGGATCTCAACTATGATTTCTCGTGTAAACTATATTTTTCGTGCTCGTTGGTCAAGCCTGTGTTCAAGATTTGATGTGATTTAGTTATGATTGGATTTCTAATTTGGGATCTGGGTGGAATGCCAGATAGGCAACCTAGTTATGGAACTTCATGCCATGGTGAATGTATACAGATTAGGAGGTGTTAACCAGGAATGAAGATCTAATTGAAGAATGTTGGACTTTGGATACAGGATGATCACTGACGAGCATGATTTTGTGTTTGATTCTATCGAGTGTTTTCAAGATGCTGGATATTCATTGGATTATTAGTTGAAGATGAAACCTTTATCATTTGTAGACGGGATAGGAAACGTTCCCTTGTTTCTGGTCTAGTCGAGAGGAGCTTAAACTGAAAGTGGAAATTGGAAATGAACATCTTCGGGAATTTTGTTGACTCGTGAAGATACAAGATAGAGTTGGACACATCTGGTGTGAAGACTGAAGTTTATATTACTGGAATTCCAATGGGAGTTGATTAGTTTGATGCAGGTTATTGAAAATTTAAACTCTCTATCATATGCCAGCTGATTTGGAGGAGTTCTAAGTCAGGGTGGAGGAAGCTACTGCAAAGAGGATGAACTATAATGAGTTGTGTTGGGTTAGTTGGTTCTTATTAAAGCACTTGGTTTGGTCTACAATGAAAGCTACAGTTAAGAGGGAGTCCGGTTTGTTAGATCACTCAGCAACTGAAGACTGAAGGTTGAAGATTTGAAGATCTCAAGTGGAATGCCAGAAGATCAAGTCTCACCAGAAGACACGTGATGTCATTTGTTTAGAGGGAGTCTGTTAGGACATTCTTTGTAAACTGATGATTATCAGCGTTAGTGATAGATAGAATTTGATGCTATAGTTAAGAGGGAGTCTGTAGAAGCATGTTTTTGTAACTATAGATTAAATTCTATGTATCGGTGTACTTAGCTAGTACGCAGGAGGGTGTTCCTGCGTACTTAGTTTCTACATCAGATTGGTGCTACGTACTTAGTAAGTACGCAAGGCTTTTGCCCTGTGTACTTATCAAGTACGCACGACCAATACCCTGCGTACTTAGCCAAGTACGCATGTATTGTTTCAGCCCCTATAAATTGAAGACTTGTCTTCATTTATAGGTGGAACTTCTGGAACAAGGTTGAGAGGTGTCCGGGCAGGATGAGCTCTCCCGCCCGTGGACCATGAGCGTAGACGAGAGATGTGTACTTCTTCAGTATGCAATGTGAGATGACTTCGTTGTTATGGATAACGTATCGTTTTTTTGTTGATTCTCTTCTTTATGTTCGTGTTCTTCTCTGTCTCGTTCGTCACCGTTCCCACACGAATCGACGGACAGATCGTTGTTTTTTCGCTGCGCGACGAGGCTCTCGGGACCTACAGTAATAGTTTAGATATTATATGTTTTTGATTTTGTAATGTTTTAGTTAAGTTCGGCAATAGGCGAACTTAGGCCTAGTTTAGGCGAACTTGTTAAGTTCGCCTATGGCAGAACACTTGTTTATAAATATGTGTTTACTTGTTCAGTTTTAGAGAGTTTTTGGAAAACTGACATTCTATAAACTCTATGTTCTGGTGCTATTGAAAGAGTGATTATTTACATTGTGTGTGATTATCTTTGTTAAAGTTGTCTCATGTACACTGTCATCGACACAGTTGGATTCCGCACTCCGTGTTCTTGTTATGTCATGTCTCGAGTTTGATCCATAGGAGAGACGAGTGGACCTACAACCACCACTTCATATTACCCAGACAATCTTGTGGTATTTTCTTCAAATGTATCTTCTTTACTACCTTGACTGGTTTGAACTTGTAATTCCAAATCAATTTACCAGTTTTAGAGTCAACACTCTTTATTCTCTTTCCCTTTTGTGGTTTAAGCTTTTCATACTTTCCAGAACCACCTTCCATCCTTCTCAGTTTTGCAATAGCATCAGCAGTACCATGTTTTGATCTATTAACTAAACACTTTGTTGCCAGACCATTCATTTCACACCTTGGTAAAGTATTGAAGTACCTTAGTCTTGGTTTCAAATATTGCACACCATCAAATCTCTTTACAGCAAAAAGATTAATTTCTTCATCAAAGAACTAACTTATAATCTTCCTAACACATCTTCCTTAAGAACAGGTGGTGACGATGAAACAGGTAATACTTTCTTCCAACTCTTCACCAACTCTAGCCATTTCTCTTTGATCATGCTTGTATCCCTATACATCACATGCTCTTCAGTTGTCTTAGTTTGAGCAGTGTCAGAACTAGAATCAGGCTTTGTGACATCTTCAGCAGAGTCCATAGAATCAGTTATTCCATCAGAAGTGACTTCAGGAATAATATCATCTTGGATGAAATCAAAATCCACATTAAGACCATCACGACCTTCATACGTCAACCTTGTTGTACCTTTAGTAATCTCCAATTCTACTATCTCTCCTTCTTCTATCTCTGAGTTATTCATTTCGTCTTCTAAATCATCAAACAATTCATCTAGACCATCTAAACATTCTGTCTTTTTAGCTTCATCAAGATCAGAATCTTCTCTAAAGAATTCTAGAAGCAATACCTCTTCATTTTGTCCTGTATTTTTATCACCAGCAGAAGCTTCAACTTGATTTGAAGTAAACTCCCCTTGAAACTGAGATATCGGAGCAATGTCAGAGTATTGATGATCACCCTTGTTCCCATTAGGATCATTATCTTCATTGTCATTTATTTGAATTGCCCTTGTATGACAAGCATCTTTAACCACTACAGGCATCTCCCCCTGAGCTTCAATATGCTCTATTAATTGTGAAACAAGAATTTGCATTTAAGATATTTGTTTGCTTTGATACTGAAGAACTTCTTCTCTCTAAAAATAATTTGCCCTTAATACATATACTTGACCTTGAAGACCCACAACTTGGGCTTCTAGGCAAGAGACTTTACCTTGTAGAGCAGCAATCTTAGCATCCTTTGAGGAACTAGACGGACCAACTTGTGAAGAAGTATGAGGAGGAATTCGAGTAGGAGTAACTTGTGGAGAAGTAGTCTGAGACGGTTGTGGTGATATAATCAGTGATTCCACAAAATCCACGTCATCAGCTACCCGAGTATGAGCAGAAGCTATAGAAGCAGACATTAGCTTCTTTGATTTTGGAGAAGGGATATACTCAGAATCAGATGACGATTCATCCCGTAATGTTCTTTTACCAAGTACTACACCAGGAGGAGGACCCCGAGTAGACTTGCGTCTTGGTTTCTTGACTGTTCTTGTACTTACAAACTTCATTCTTTTCCCAGCATTAGCAACCGAAAAGTTAGCCAGTCTGTCATAATGATCTGAGATCTTTTGTAGCTTCTGAGTCAGTATCAGACTCATTATCATTAGCAGGTTCAGAAGAACTCGTGCTAGTATCATTGACATTTCCCTCTAGATCCTGTGGAGGAGAGTGAAGTTGTTCTACTTCAATGTTATGCATGTTCTCCTCATGTTGATCATCATGAACATCAGCTTGAACCTCATCATGAACCTCCACATTTGGTTCTATTACATTCTCTTGAGCTTCAACTTGAATTGGTTCTTGAACTTGTTGTTGTTGTACTTGAGGTTGTTGTTGTTGTTGTTGTTGTTTTTCTTCCGGATTAATCCAATTATCATGAGGTGGTGCAACATAATCAGGATTAATTATGTGCCCAAATAATGGTGTAGGAACTGGGATCAATGCCGAATTTTGCTGCTTAATATTGTTACAATCAGAAAAAATTCTCTTTGTCATTGGGGTGAGAGTAAGACGGTGTTGTAGCTGAGGTAGGTTTGGAATGAGATAATTCAAGATCATTTGTATGAACCTAGGGAACATCAGAAAGCCTTGACCTTCTGATGGTGTAATTTGTGCAACGATCTCCTTATAGAAATAATGTGCAAAGTTGAAACGTCTGTTAAGAGTAAGAGCCACCATGGCTGATTGCAAAGAAGTCTTCAACCCGTCAGATCCAGTTTTCCTTGGTGATAAACACTGAATAAGTACATGCATAAAGTATCTCCATTGACCCACTAAGCCACCTTTCCATGCTTGAGTATCGTTAGCTCTTCCCCTGTAACCCATCCTTTGAAAACATCCCATAATCAATTGAGACGGTAACCCCAACGGTTCTTCATTATTACCTCCAAGATGCAGAGCTTGTCGAATAGTGTCAACAAATATTGCAACATTAGTGTTATTGACAGTAGCTCTAATCACATTTGGATCAACAGTGCAATCATGCTGTGCTGTATCCCAGAATTATTGAATATAATTCAGGCTAATGTAGGGATTTGCAGATAACGCAACACTGATTCTTGATCTATTCAGAAAATTGATAATCTCATGGTAGTTAACGACTTCAGACATATTTGGATCCAGTAACGCCACCTGGTTATGCTTATATTCCACCCTACGATCCATCTGTACATGGTAATGATGAAATAGCAAAGTCACAAACATATTAAAAACAAAATAGAAAAAAAAATTAAAAATTTAAACAACAAAAATTTTTTTTGCTATCACAAAACACTACTTGACACTGAGGCAAACTTAATAAGTTCGCATAGAGTTGCAAGAGGCGAACTTATTAAGTTCGTCTGAGCAAGTTCGCTCCAAGCACTTAACCAGATCAGAAATCCAAAATCTATCCAATCGATGAAATTCGTGGCAAAAAGCCATCCAAATAGCTACTAAACCCACCGATACAACACAATACACTTTCAATTTCACTATCAAGCCGCAACAACACCTCTATATTTGACAAAACAGATACGACGTAATAAAACCTATTTTCAGATCTTAAACATGATTTATATGAACAATTTAAAGGTTAAAAGATCTTGAATCTACCTTGATTTGAGGCGCAAACACTTTAATAACAAAAGTTTAACACACAACAACTGATTTTTCAACCACAGAAGATAATCAGAACAAGTTCGCTCAAAACATTCACAAGTTCGCTTTATAAGTTCGCTCAACTTTGAAATTGGGTAAAAGAACAAGTTCGCCCGAACATATATATATATACTCAGTCACTAAGTTCGCTTACCAGGAGAACTTGATAAGTTCGCTTAATCTCAAACACTTAGAGAATTTTTGAAATTTCATCCTTTTCAAGCTTTAAATTTCAAACACCGATCCTTTTTGTCTTCCACCTGGAACATGTATCTGATCCAATCCCGAACATAAAAAAATAGAGATTTTCATGGAAGCCCAAAAGAAAATCTTTTTGAATTTTTATGAAAGTAATTGAAACTAAAGAAATTTAAACTAATAAACGAGACTAAAAAGCACATATTTTTGGATTTTATCTATACAAACAAAAACACATATTTTTGTTCGAACACCATGACTAAGAAGATCATATCAGTAAATGAGAAATCAGTCACACAATCTAATTAGATCTATGGGTAACCTATGATACATCTTCTCATATTTCATAGTTGAATATCTTTCAAACTTTTCAGATCATATTCTTTTGAAGTTTTACACTTAGCCTTTGAAATGATACGCTATAAATCTCAAAGTAAACAAGATCAGATCATAAAATGCTTAAATATTCACACCGAATTTGCAATATAAAGCATGTAAATCTAGGTTGTCAATATTATAGAATTTGAAACTACAAGCGTTTTTCTTCCATGTTCTTGTGAGTTAAGGTACCAAGTTGATGAAGAACAACGTGTACCCTACATATATGCCAATAGAAATATAAATTTGCACTATCTTCAAGACATAACTTATACAAAGATAATATCAATCTCCAGGATGAAACTATCTCAATTAGCACAGGAAAAGAAACAGACCCGGAAGGATATTAGGAATCAGAATGATTCAATTTCTAGGCTTTGGATGTATATCATGATTGAGTATAACAGAAGAACTCTTCAGTAGAATGAAGGATTAAAGAATCGATTGATTCAATAATACAGGGTAATGTGGTCCAACTGTTATCTGGATATTCAATGGAATCAAGATATTGATCCAAGGGTGAGTATATGTTCTAACAGATGTTGTCAGAAACATATCTTAGTTCAACATCACATTGCATGTTTTTCGGGGCATGGGTAGTGAAGTGAACTGAAAAATTATGCTAATCAATATAGTTCGATGCTGGTCTCATGAAACACTTAAAGCCTCATATTATATATCTGATAATGATCTTTTAAGACACACACATGCATAAAATGGGTTCAAATCACAGTTGTTATCAAGTATCATTATGTTTTCACACTACTAATGGTCCAAAAACGCTTCTAGTCTACTGACAATCTATATTACATACACATATCCAAATTATTCATAAAATAGAATTTTCAAGATTAGAGCATTTATGACACTATCATTTCTTGTTCATGCAGACTTTGAAATTGAGATCAAATTAAGAAATACACAAACACAAATTATCATGACATATCAACAAGTCATCTATGGTCATGTGTGATAGATTTTCAACTGATGTACTATCATTTCTTCCCTAACTTCAAATGATGTCGAATTTTATCTTTTTCATTTGTTTGGAATTTTAATAAATAACAAATTTTTGACTAGAAAATAAAGTGTAGAAATGTAATAAAGCAAAAAATGAAAATAAAAAATCTTCCATGAAAATTATTTTTGAAAACCTTTTATTTAGGACTGATCATACCAATCATTTTTACCCGAAATTTGAACCTAGTTCGATCAAATGACTTGGTGAAAAGGTCTGCAAAATTGTCATAAGTGTGTACCTTCACCAGCTCAATCAACCTCTTATTTGCACAATCACGAATAAAATGATATCTTATTTCAATGTGCTTAGTTTTATTGTGCTTAACAGAATTGTTAGTTATGGACATTGTGGCATTGTTATCTATGAACATAGGGGTGCACGTAAAATTTAAACCGTAGTCTCTTAATTGTTGCTGTATCCACAAAATTTGGGAACAACAACTTGAAGCTGCGATGTATTCTGCTTCACATGTTGATATGGAAACTGTGGTTTGCTTTTTACACTGCCATGAAACAAGCCGATTACCCAGAAACTAGCAACCTCCTGTCGTAGATTTCCTATCCAAACAACAACCTCCGAAATCTGAGTCAGTATAAGCATTAAATTTTTGAACAATGCGGAAACCATAATTCTAATCTCGGTTTCCCTTTCAGGTATCGAAAAATACGTTTGACTGCAATCAGATGAGATTCCTTTGGTTTTGCTTGAAATTTGGAACAGAGACACACGAAAAACATTATATCTGGTCTTGATGCGGTTAAGTACATGAGAGATCCAATCATTGCCCTATACAAGCGGCTATCAATATCCTTTCCTTCCGGATCTGGATTCATCTTGTGATTTTCAGGAATTGGAGTATCATATGGGGTACAGTCTTCTGTCTTGAACCGGCTCAAGATGTCCTTCATGTACTTAGACTGATGAACAAAGAAACCATCCTATTTTTGATTGACTTGCTATTCTAAAAAGAACGATAACTTTCCATGGCGAACATTTCAAACTTCAATTTCATAACACTCTCAAACTGTTTGCATAACTCTTCGTTTGTTGAACCAAATATAATATCATCCACGTAGATCTGAACCATCGGATAATCTCCCCCTGCTTTCTTGATGAACATGGTTGAATCAATTTGACCACGATCGAAACCATTGTCCAAGAGATGCTGCGACAACGTTTCATACCACGCACGAGGTGCTTGATGTAGACCATAAAGAGCCTTATCTAGCTTGAAAACTCTTGAGGGATACAATGGATCCACAAACCCCGGTGGTTGACACACATACACTTCTTCTTTAACCTTCCCATACAAGAAAGCACTTTTGACGTCCAATTGATTTTCCTTAAATCCTATAAACGACGCAAATGCTAGAAACAAACGAATTGCTTCCAAACGTGCAACAGGTGCGTACACCTCAATATAATCTATACCTTCTTGTTGATTGATCCCTTGAACTACTAATCTTGCTTTATTCCTCACTACGACACCATGATCATCCTTTTTACACTTAAAACCCCCCTTTGGTGCCGATTGGATACATGCCCTTTGGAAGATCAACCAAATTCGACACCTTTAGCTTATCAAACTGTGCAAGCTCTTCTTGCATTGCTTCAATCCAATTTTTATCTTGTAACACCATCTCCATATTTTTTTTGTTTTATCTGAGAAATAAAACAAGAATATATGCAAACATCAAGTACTCCAGTATCCCTAATGCTTGAATATAAACAAGTATTTTTAGATAAAGAACGAGTTTGAACTCCATCCAGCAGATTCCCAATGATATTTGTCACCGGATGATCTTTCAATTCTTTTATGGAGGCCACCTCAGGAACGGGTAGAACATCAACTTGAGTAGTTTCCTTTTGAGAAAGAACATTTTGATTAACAGGTATCACAGACTCCAGATTTGAAGAAAGCTCCCCCTGAACATGTGGAGAAGAGGACGAATCATCAACAATTAACGGATCAGCCGAAGAATCCTGAAAAATTACTTCATCATCTTCACTCTCAGACTCGTGAATTTCCAAAGTAGATGGTACATTCGGATTAGGGTTAGATGGGGATGAAATGGATAATGGAATCGTTGATCTGGGTAGAAAACTGCAATCTTGGTCACCATGAAAAGACTCATATAACAATGCAACTTCTTCAGCAGATAAATCAGAAGAAAAATTGAAAGACTTGAATAAGCTATCATAATCAAATGCCCACTCTGGACCAACCACCTTCTTGGGAATAGATCGATTAGAACAATCGATTTTGAACCATTCTTCGATCTGTCGTGTTTCCTTGTTGGGTGTGTGTGTTGCAATTATACTATCAGATAAAAAATATTAGCTTTTAATAAGGATTGTCCTATGAGACCAGTTTCGGTTTATGTCCTTAGCATAATTTTTCAGTTCACTTCACTGCCCATGCCCCGAAAAACATGCTTTGTGATGTTGAACTAAGATATGTTTCTGACAACATCTGTTAGAACATATAGTAGCCCTTGAATCATATTGATACATCATCTTTACTGATTCTATTGAATATATAATCCAGATAACAGTTGCATCCACGTACCTGAATCTTATGATTCCACATATTTAAGCCAAGACATTGCATCATTTGATTCTGAATCTCATTGATTCCTATATAATCCAATTTGGATTCTGCTATTCATGTGCTAAGTGATGTCTCCTAATTCTGGAAATTAGGATAATCTTTAGTAAAATCTGGTATGTCTTGAGATAGTTGCAGTTATTTTTCTTTGGCATACTAGTGGGGTACACGTTGTATTTCATACTTAAATGGTACCTTAACTCACAAGAAATTGGGAATGAGATGCTTTTAGTTTCAACTCTTATAACATTAACAATTTAAATTTGTGTGTCATAACTTGATCCTGTTTTCTTTGAATGTTTATCGCGTATCATAACATGCAATATGAAAGTCTTGAAAAAGATAGAGTTTAATAATCTTGAAAGATATTGGTTTGATTGGTCAAGACTTGACAAAATGTCATAGGACACCATTTGATATTATACGGATTTTAAATCCAAGATGTGTGATTGATATATCATATATACTGATATGATCTTCTTACTCGTGATGTTCGACCAAAAAGATGTGATTTTGTATGTTTTCATTTCAGTTTGTATAGAGAAAATCCAAAAATATTTTGTATTTCTTAAATTCGAAAAATCAAAAAGATTTTATTTTTCCAGCTTCCATGGAAATATTATTTGTTGGTTGTTCTTCTTTGCCTAAACTGATAATTGCAGACTGAAGTTGACAAGGGGTCCTTCTCCCGAGTTTGTCTTCTAGAAATAAAGAGAGTGTGTGCAGATGAACAAGACGAAGACTACAATATGTTTCATGATGATAATGAAGACTAGTGACAATCTTCTGAAGCTGTTGTCATGGGGGAGTCTGTTGAAGCATATTCTTGTGACAACGAGCTTGAAGATTCTATGTCTTAGTCTTAGAGTCTTTGACTTGTAATTGATAGAATTGTTAGCAACAGTTAAGGGGGAGTCTGTTAGAGCATGTTTTGTAACTGTTGATAAAATTCTGTGTATGTTCTTAGATAGGCGAACTTAACAAGTTCGCCTAAGCATCTTTAGGAGCGAACTTGTTAAGTTCACCTATCTAAGAACTTACACAAAATTTTATCAACAGTTACAAAACTTGCTCTAACAGACTCCCCCTTAACTGTTGCTAACAATTCTATCAATTACAAGTCAAAGACGCTCAGATTAAGACATAGAATCTTCAAGCTTGTTGTCACCAGAATATGCTTCAACAAAACCCTCTACATACAGTTTCTTCCAACGCTCATCATTACCAGCTAAGTGTGGCACCAGACGTGCCATCTTGATGAACTTTGAAGTGTACTCGCGGTGTGTTAGTTTACCCGCCTTGAGAGTCAAAAACTCTCGCTCAACCCTCTCTCGCTCCCCTGGAGCACAAAACTTCTTCCTCACTAACCCTTTCAGATCATCCCAAGTCATATCTCCCAATTCCTTAACAGTCTTTTTCTCTTTGACCTAGTTCCACCACTATAGAGCCTCCCCAACAAACGAGTGTGAAACAAACTTCATAATTTGTTCGGCCTACACTCCCTGATTGAGATGGTAGACTCCATCTCAGTAAGCCAGTGGTACGTAGCCACCGCATCTTTACGTCTATCAAATTTAGTCGGATCACACTTCTTAAAGTGTCCATAATCACAGTTACCGCCGCTCCCTGACGGTTTCTTCTTCTCCTTCACCCCATCCAGGACTCTATTCTCTAACTCCTCGAATGCCGCTTTCACAATGTTCGACAAGTACACATGGATCATCTCCACCACTTCTTTCTTCACCGCATCACGATCCGCTGGTTCGAACTAGAACCCTTCATTGTGCTCAGAGTGCGCTGAAGGTTCAGTATGCACAGATGGTTCGGTGTGAACCAACACCTCATCTCTATTAACATCCTCGTTTTTCACATTCCTACAATGCCTCCCGGCGTTAGCAGTAGCAACAACTTGTCTTTTCAGTGCCATATACTTACTGAAATAATAACAAACAAAGCAATATTCAGTTACAGTTTAAAACATTACGTGCAATTAGTTAATTACAGTGGCCAATCGTCATTACCCTCTTGCCTTGCTCGTCAGGTTTTAAACCCTCCCTGTACTGCATCTTAGCATAACGCCCCTGTCTTAGCCTACTAACATGACACATTAACATGGCACACTAACACGACGAACATACAAACTCATACCTAGCGCTTCTGGCTTTTGGTTACACGTGATGACATTCCCCACTCATTGGTCCCATTCTCAGTCTAAGTCTAGGCATCGAGGATGCCCAGATTATTTAAAGCACCGCTCTGATACCAACTTGTAAGGCCCCTAAACTGGGGAACCCTACTTGTTGGCACACACGCAAGCTAAGTAGTCATAGACATCAAACTAAACTCGATTTAATACTGCGGAAATCAAATAGTAAAACAATTGTCAACGACCCATCCTAAAGCTCAAACCAAACCAAGTACTAATATTTAAATGTCTCAACAAAACGACTAAAAATAAATGTCTTCACGAACGATCACGATAACCAAACGCCATCCAGAAGCTACGCTGAAATACATACTTAAAAAGTTAGCTTAGCTGAGTGAGCTCTATAGTAACTTACCAGGGATATTAAATCCCAAAATTGTTATAAAAGTGGTTTACCCCTCAAAAGGTTTAACTCATTTAAATAGTTCTCAAAAATCAAATGGATATAATCATCGACACACAAGTATATCCTGTTTACTTGTCCGAGAACACGAGTAAACAAAATCTCCCGCCTGACTATTGTCAGACACAATAACCTGTCGAATAACGTCAACACAATAACCCGTTGACTAACGTCAACACAATAACCAATTGACTGTCATCAACACAATAACCCGTTGACTATCGTCAACACAATGCCAAACTTACGCTCGACCTCCCGCCACGACATTTAAGTACGTAACATAAAGCCCATACACACATGCAAGCATAACGATTAATTAAAAATATATCTATTTAGTCACCAAAAGCGTCGTCTATGCATTCATTCACTAAAAACACATTTCACATGTATTCATGCCCAAAAAAATAAAACGTTTAAAAGTGGGCGATAGAAACTCACCTTTTCTCGACACACTACGATCTTTAGAACTTGCTAACGTTTCGTGCTCGCCTTTCGACCTGACACCTATATTTTACACAAATCACGATTCAATATACGACCCGACAATAAACCCCCGCCTACTTGACTAACCCGACTTCATGCATGATTACATGCACATGCATGACGCCATGCATAACCCTAATTACCACGTGAACTCCCATGCATGTATATACACTCCATATACGATCAAGGCTGTCACTGAACACGCATCGGCTATCCTCGGCTCCTCTTATGGCTACCGGTAACATCCAACCGGTTCCCGCCATCTCCGACCACCACCCGCAGCCCCAACGGCCTTCGACGACCACCCGCGGCCCCAGCGGCCTTCGACGACCACCCGTAGCCCCAACGGCCTTCGGAGACCACCCGCAGCCCAACCGGCCTTCACCCACCACTGCCACGGGCTTTCCATGACACCACCGTGCCATCTTCGTCCCCACCAAGCCGTCACAGCCCAGTCGGCTTCACTCGGCCCTCCTTCGCTTCGTGATTCACCACCCCGGACTTAGCCGACCCTTACCCAAGCTTGTAACACATGCCGGCCATCCACAATGGGTTCGGCCGAACACCCCTTTAGCCCGTAAACACCCACAATGGGTTCGGCCAAAAATAGTAACTACCGCGTTAGATTTACAAGTTTATACCTTTAATCCGGGTGACTCGTGTGGATCGAATCACCAACGAACTCCTCCTTCTCGTTCTAGGTTCTTGCATGAAAACCCTAACACCACTAATGCGTTAACAATGGTTCCACGAATGATTATTTGAAACGAGGGATGAAAGATTGAGACTTTTTACCTTGAAATCGTCTTGGAACTTGAAACCCTCGTCCCTCTCATCTCTCTTAGATAATGGCAGCAGAAAACACCCTAGATGGGGTTTCTTCCCATGCGTAACTCCCTAAAGAGGTGTCTCTCTTGGGCCGGGCTTGACCCCCTCCCATGCGTCTCCGTTCCCCGGGCTTGGCCCGTCAAGTGGTTTTAATGAGAACCCCGATAACTCTTGCTAAATACTGGTTACTCCTTATAATTATTAACATAAAAAGAACGAACCCCCATTTCCATGTCTTCAGGTAAGTCTCGCCAAGTTCCTGTAGAACTCTCGTCTACTAAATACAAATATAAATGTATACACCAACCCTGCTTAGCTTTCTAACACCTTGTACAGTCGTTTACAATAATTACAAGCCTCGTTTTCTATTCGAAAAACCGGTATGTTACAAGTCTTCCCCCTAAAAGAGGTTTCGTCCTCGAAACCTGCATCATCTATAAATAAATGCGGATAGCGTTCACGTATTTCTGCTTCTGGCTCCCAAGTAGCCTCATACCCCTTACGATGCTCCTCAATCGAGATTACCTTCCTCCTCAATCTCTTTTCCTTTCTATCCAGTATAGCCACTGGTTCCTCTACATAATTTAGCTTATTATCCACCACAATGTCGTTTAACGGCATGTGCTCAGTAGCGTCTGCCAAATACTTCCGTAAATTGGACACATGAAAAGTTGGGTGTATCCCTGCCAGTTCTTCTGGCAACAACAGTTGGTAGGCGACACTACCAACACGCTCCTCAATCATAAACGGTCCGATATACCTCGGACTAAGCTTTCCCCGTTTCTAGAAACGAATAATGCCCTTCCAGGTCGACACCTTAAGCATCACATAATCTCCTACATTGAACTATATAGGCCGCCGTTTCTTATCAGCATAAGACTTTTGTCGATCCTGGCAGCCTTCATTCTCAGTTTCACCATTTTAAACTTCCCAGAAGTTGCTTTCACCACATATAAACTTCCTAACTCTTTCTGTCCGATCTCTCCCCAGCACACCGGGGTCCTACACCCTCTCCCATAAAGCATTTCGTATTGCAGCTTTCCAATAGTCGCATGATAACTATTGTTATAAGAGAACTCCGCCAACGGTAGGTGACTATCCCATGCACCTCCGAAATCAATCACACCTGCACGTAGCATGTCCTCCAATGTCTGTATTGTCCGCTTTGACTGATCGTTAGTATGATGGTGATATGTTGTGCTGATACGCATCCTCGTCCCCATAGCCTTATTGAATCTCTTCCAAAAATTTGACGTGAATCTCGTATCTCGGTCAAATACGATAGAAATCGGCACTCCGTGCCTGGCAACAACCTCATTCACAAACACTTAAGATAACCTCTCAGACGAGAATGTCTCCCTAATCGGTAGAAAATGAGCACTCTTGACTACTACCCAAATCGTATCGTGTCCTTTCACCGTCTTGGGCAACTTCATAATAAAATTCATCGTAATGTGCTCCCATTTCCATTTCGGAATTTCTAATGGTTGGATTTTGCCATAAAGCTTCTAATGCTTGGCCTTAACCTGCAAGCATGTCAAACATTTACTCACGTACTGGATCACATCATGCTTCATTCCCGGACACCAATAGTTACCCTTCATGTCCCGGCACATGTTGGTCGTACCCGGGTGTATCGAGTACCTTGACTTGTGTGCTTCGTAAAGAACTTGCTCCCTAAACCCACCAAATTTTGGTATCTAGATATGATCATTCTTGACCCACACCCCTTAACTGTTCTTGGTCAACAATTCACGCTGCCCGAAAATTGTTTCCTCTTTTAACCTTTCCTCCCGCATGGCCTCTGCTTGAACTTCCCTTAATAATGTCAGAAAATCTGGTGTTACAATCAGTTGGCATGCTTTAACCCTAATTGGCGCGTGTTCCTCCTTGCGAATCAATGCGCCAGCAACCACATTTGCTTTACCAGGGTGGTAAATGATTTCACAATCATAGTCATTAATTAGCTCCAACCACCTCCTTTGCCTCATGTTCAACTCGTTTTGTTCGAAGAAATACTTCAAACTCTTGTGATCCGTGTAGATTGTGCACTTGATTCCATACAAATAGTGTCTCCACAACTTGAGTGCATATACTACAGCTGCTAGCTCTAAATCGTGGGTAGGGTAATTCACCTAACAAGTCTTCAATTGCCTTGACGCAAAAGCAATTACCTTTACCCGTTGCATAACAATGGTTCCATGAATGACTATACGAAACGAGGGATGAAAGATTGAGACTTTTTACCTTGAAATCGTCTTGGAACTTGAAACCCTTGTCCCTCTCGTCTCTCTCGATCACGGCAACCGCAAACACCCTAAATGGGGTTTCTTTCCCATGCGTAACACCCTAAAGAGGTGTCTCTCTCCGGCCGGGATTGGACGCCCTCCCATGCATCGCCGTTCCCCGGGCTTGGCCCGTCAAGTGGTTTTAATGAGAACCCCACTAAGTCTTGCTAAATACTTGTTACTCCTTATAATTGTTTACATAAAAAGAACGAACCCCCATTTCCTTGTCTTCGGGTAAGTCTCGCCAAGTTCCCGTAGAACTCTCATCTAGTAAATACAAAATAAGTGTATATACCAACCTTGCTTAGCTTTCTAACCCCTTGTATAGTCCTTTACAATAATTACAAGACCCATTTTCTATTCGAAAAACCGGGATGTTACACATGCTAATCTCAACACGCCCCTATGCACACCATCTTGTCCAAGTCTGTTTCCACCAAGTTAGTGGAGCAGCAAACGGGTACACATGGGGTCGTGCCTCATCAGGCACGCCCCGTGCCCAAGTCCCATAACAGCCTATAAATAGATGGTTCTTGAACCATTTTGGGGGGGGGAGCTTGAGTAGGAGACTTGTAGCCATTGTTAGTAGAATTCCACCTTATTTTATGTAGTTTTTGTAATTAGTATTCATCTTCAAGGTTCTAGAAACAATTAATAAATTTGAAATATTGTAATGATGCATTTGTGTATTTATACAAGTTTGATCTTTGTTATTTGCATGGCCATTCTTGGCTAACTTCTTTGAATCACTTTGGGAAGATGAACTTCCAATGAAGTAGTTAGTATCTTTCTGGATTCAACATTGGTATGTGTGAGTGACTTTAAAATGTAAGTGGATCTTTATAACCGCTGGAGCGAATCACCAACTTCATGCTTCGTTGATTCAGGCATTCACACTTCTATATCTATGTAGAGCAGGTGTGTTAGTTATTTGGAAGGGAGCTAGAAGTTGTGAATTGTGAATGCGGCTCGTAAAGAGACTTGCTTTTTAATACGCGGTGACTCAGTATTCTAAGGACTTGATTTTATGCATTATCACTACCTTTGAAATTCTAACATTGAGGTGGTTTTTATGGTGGAAACTTTCCAATAATATTGTCGTAGTTAATGTCCCGACCCAGGAGTTGCTCCATCTTTTGCACTTACACACACATGATCACTGATATTCAAAGAATATGATTTGGTAACCTGATCAGGAGCCATTTCTAGCTAAACATAGCGGTTATCATGTTGCTCAGACTACTACCCTTAGGGAGACCAAATCAACCCAAGCCATAGGGTCTAGCGACTTAAGTGACGACCACCATGTTTACGATATAGTGATATTTTGAGAATCCATAAATAAAAACTAACCATAACATTGTAAGGAATTCGAACCAAAGTGATTTATCCTTGTTTATTGATTACTTCTACTATTTTATCTTTTTCTGTCCTTTAAAAAAAATAAAAAAATCACACAACTTTTAAATTCTGACTAGATTAGACATTTACTGAAATCTGATACTAAGAGCCTCTATTTCCTTGGATCGATATCTGGTCTTACCAACACTATATTACCTCTGCGATGGGTGTACTTGCCCTAAGTTTGTTGTAATGAATGGAAGTAATTACCGTTTTATAAATTTAAAGCTTTTGTGTTTAAAATCATCTATTTTCATATACACTCCCAAACACATCAATGCAAACTCTCCTCATTTCACTTAGATTAGATTACTTGTGATTCAACAAAAGGGAGAAAGATAACAAAGAGGAGAAAAAGAACAAGGTGACACTTGTGACTCGCTTGAGGTATTATGGTATTATTAAACTGACCTTATTTATACTTATAAATGTCTTAAAAGTAATTAATTTTTATCATTATAAAAAATGGAGAGATTGTTGGACAACAAGTTTCAAGTAGGACATGATGAAATCCTTATTTTGATACTGATTGAAATTAAACAACATGTGTTATTCATTGTTCACTAAAGATGATAGTATACCATATACATGTCACTAAACACTCATTAAATCATAACCAGATATTATCAACAAGTCTAAACACGTCAAACGTTATGCAATTCAAGATTACAACATTCTACGAATGGAAACTGACATCATGTGCTTATGGATTATTACATTATTCTCAACATGGATTTGTTGGGATGTTAGAGATAATTAAAATTGATGAAATATAAACATCTTTTTTTCTTTCAAAATATTATATATACTACTAAAAAAGGATGAGGATGAATGCGAACTCCAACCAATCAGATTTTATCATTTATTTTATATTCCTCTGTGCAAGCTTCAATAACAAAAGACTTGCAGCTGAATTGGTTTGTGTGCTACCATTAGAACTTTGAGGTCACCAATTGGAGGCTCATAAGGCCACACTTCCTCCTTTTTTTTCAGTTCCACTTGGTTTAAGCACATGCACATGTCAGTGGGGTAGTCATGCATTCATTTAGTAATCAAGTAATTCAAGGCCCAATACAGTTTTTTTATTCCAAGGCCAGCACATCCATTTGTGTAATATCATAATTAATATTTTACTTAATTTTCTCAACACATCCTTTGTGTATTATTATAATTACTTTTCATAGGTTTTCACAAATCGATAAATTAAAAAAAAATTATAATATTTTATTTATCATCTTATTTTAATTTTTTCTAATAACTTTTTTGTGTAAACTTTTAAAAAAAAAATTCTAAATACATGGTTGTGCTTAGTTTTTTTCCTCAACATTCCATCATAAATTTTATTGAAAATAGAGTTGTATTCAAAATAAAGTATTTTTTTTGTTTCGTAAAAGAATTCCCATGTCCTTCAATCAATAACTTCGGCGGGATATAATTACGTACCTCGACTACCCGATGATGATGAAGACTATATATATTGTGTATCTTACGTTTAAGCTTTAGGGTTTATGTAGGTCCTCATGGCGCTTCTACGGATCGATCTCGTGATAAGACGTGACGTTAACTCGGAGTGCGGAATCCAACGAATCAACGTTTATACGCACAAAAGACAATGTAAACAATCAAGTAAATAACATTCTCAATTGTATTCCAAATCACAATGGTGTTTACAGACTCAATCAGACTTATCGATGTATTCTCTCTGTTCTCTCTGATCTGTGTAAAACTAACTCTGTAAACACACATATATATAGCCGTCTGACCTGCTATAAGCGAACTTATTAAGTTCGCCTCTAACAGACTAAGCGAACTTAACAAGTTCGCCTCAGATAGACTTAAGCGAACTTATTAAGTTCGCCTCAGTTAAGTTCGCCTCTAGGTAAGCTTGAATAAACACTTAGTAACTTTTACATAACAAAAACATAAAGACATAAGATCTAACTATTACAATCTTTTGTCATTACAAACTATGTCCTAACAGACTCCCCCTTGACAATAGCTTGATCTTCACTCTTCATGATGAGCTTTTCCAGTTATCCGGTAGTCTGCTGCCAGCATACACTCCATATCTTCTGTATATCTCCAAAACTCTCTTGTACTGTAATCCTTGTTCTTTCCATTCATCAGTGAACATTATTTTATTCTTTCGTAACGTCCTCTGATATTTCTTTGAAAAATTTATAAGATTCATTGCGTCATAGAAACACACAATGATCTTATTGTTTCTATCTTCAATCCTTGCTTCACCAGTATTAACATCGACATACCACCGTTTCATATTCCCAAGAAAGTCTTGAGGAATCTTCTTCAACGGTATCTTGTGTACAGCACGTACTGGTTTATACTTGTAATTCCAGGTCACCTTCCCAGTCTTCTGATCTGTGTTCTTCACTCTCTTTCCTTTTTGTGGTTTCAGTCGTTCATACTTTCCTGAACTACCTTCTCTCTTGATCAAGTTTGCTATCACATCAGCCAAACCATTCTTCAATCTATTAATAAGAGGCTTTGAAGCTAGACCATTCATTTCACACCTTGGCAAGGTATTGAAATATTTGATCCTCGGCTTTAAGTATTGAACACCATCAGATCTTTTAATTGCAAATAATTTTGTATCACCATCATAGAACCAACATATGATCCTTCCTACACACCGCTCGTTATTCACATATTTCTCTTTCTGAGCAGGTTGTGCTGGAGATTTGGGTAGCACCTTCATCCAACTATTTACAACTTCTCTCCACTGTTCTCTTGTCATCCCTGTATTTCTATACATCACAGGTTCTTCATTAACTTTCGGAGACTCAGTGTGAGTATTTTTAGTTTCAGCATATATATTGGATTGAATATTCTCATCATCAGTATCCATCTTTGAATCAGCAGTGTCTTCAGGAAGTGTGACGTCTTCAACAGAGTCCATAGAATCTGTTACTCCTTCATAAGTGAATTCAGGAATAACATCATCTTGGATGAAGTTATACGTCACTTTAAGACCATCACAGCCTTCATAAGTAACATTATCTTTATCTTTCTCTATCTCTATCTCTACTATCTCTCCTTCTTCTAATTCATTTTCAGACACTTCATCGTCCATGTCATTGAATAAATCATCAATGTCATCAAGACATGCAATCTTTTCAGCTTCTTCTTCATCAGAATCTGCAAAGAACTCCAATAATAGAATTTCTTCTTCATTAGCACCAGAAGTATCTTTGTTTCCTTCAAGTGATTGTGATGTCGACTCCCCCTGAACCCTTGATATAGGATTAATGTCAGTGTATTGACGATCACCCTCAACATTTCCAGCAGGATCATTGTCTTCATCATCACATCTTCGAATAGACTTTGTGTGACATGTATCGTGTATCCTCAACTCCCCTGAGCGTCAAGACGCTGAACGAGTTTAGACACCAATGCTTGCATGTCAGCTATCTGTTGAGTTTGAGTCTGAATCACCAGCTGCCGTTGTGAATCAGTAGAAACAAGAGTGTTCACTTGTGTTTGTAGAGTAAGCACTTGAGATTCAAGGAAAGTAATCCTTGCAGAATCAGAAGGCTTTGACGGACCAGCTGACGATTGTGGAATCGAAGGACTTGCAGTAGGTGTAATAATTGGAGGAACAGGAGTTATAACTGGAGATGTATCTTTAGATCTTGGAGGAGTAATAATCAAGGAAGCAACAAAATTAGTATCCTCTACTCCCTGCGAAGATTGAGCAGCAGCTATTGAAGCAGACATTAGCTTTTGAGTTTTTGGATCTGGATTGAAGTCACTATCAGAATCAGTACTTTCATCAACCAAGGATCGTTTTCCAAGTACTGAACCGGAAGGAGGATCCCGAACATACTTTCTTCTTGGTCGTCTGGCTTGAGATTTAATGCGTTTTCCAGCATTAGCCAGTGGAATAGCAGCTAACTGTTCATAATGATCTGAGGAAAAATCCCTAGATTCATCAGAGTCAGTGCCTTCAGTAACATGTAATATCGTCTCACTTGAGCTTGAACTAGATTCATCATCAGTCACCACATTCCCTTCAGCTTCATGAATGGGCGAGTTCACAGCGTCATCAACGAAATCATCCATGTTCATTCCTAGATCATGTTCATGTGCATGAATGACCTCCTCTTGAACAGGTTCAAGAATAGGTATTTCAACCTCAGCTTGTGGAATTGGAACTTGTTCATGAATAGGAATTTGTGGTTGTACGGGAACCTGAACTTGTTGAACTGGAACTTGTTGTTGTATCGGTTGTTGTGGAATTTGTTGTTGTTGTTGTGGTTGCTGTTGTTGTTGCTGTGGAACATTTAAACCTTGAACTTGAGCAATTTCATCAGGATGAAACCAGTTGTCGTTAGGTGGTGCAACATAATCAGGATTGATTAAGTGACCAAACAAAGGAGTATTAACCGGTATCAATGCGGCATTCTGCTGTTTCACCTTCGTGCAATCAGTAAAGATATGCTTTGACATCGGAGTCAAAGTTAATCTTATAGGATGTTATGGAAGATCCGGAATTAGATGATTTAAAATCATTTGAATAAAGCGAGGATACATAAAAAATCCTTGACCTTCAGCCGGATTAATCTGCATGACCATCTCTCGATAGAAGTAAAGTGCAAAATTGAATCGCTTATTCAACGTTAAAGCCACCATTGCAGTTTGAAGAGCCATCTTTAAACCATCGGTTCCAGCTTTACGAGGAGATATGCATTGAATAATCACATGCATGAAGTATCTTCATTCACCGACTAAGCCACCTTTACGTGCTTGTGTCTTATTCTGTCTCCCACGATAGCCCATTCTTTGAAAACAACCCATAATAAGAGTGCCCGGATATGACAATGGGTCTTCAGCATTACCACCCAAATCAAGAGCAGCACGAATTGTTTCTTCAGATATGGCAATTTCAGTATTATTGACAGTTGCACGAAGAACATGAGGTTCTACGTCCGTATCCTGATGAACTGTATCCCAAAATTGCTGTATGTATACCAAACTGATGTAAGGATCAGCAGATAAAGCAGTATGAAGACGCGAACGGTTCAAAAATCCGATTATTCCTTGAAAATTAACAGCCTCGGACATATTAGGATCTAACAATGCCACCTGATTATGCTTATATTTGACACGTCGAGCCATCTGAAAACATTCGGACAACAAACACATTAGTAAAAATAACAAACACAAACAATTAAAAAAAATTTAAACAAAAAAAAAATTTAACAATTTTTTTTTTTTAACACTCAAAAATCACAAGTCCAAATACTCTCTGACCCCTAGGCGAACTTAATAAGTTCTCTTAGTGTTGCAAGAGGAGAACTTATTAAGTTCGCCTGGACAAGTTCGCTTGGAACAAGTTCGCTTGGAACAAGTTCGCCTGAACCTGTGACGATTCAAATCCAAACATAGAATTTCAAAAATCGGCAAATATGTGATAAAATCTTGAAATAACCATTATAAACCCAACGACTAGCACCACTAAGTCATTAACAATGAACAATTTCAAGATTTAAGTCTTGAAAATCCATAATTTTAGGGCAAACAGTTTCGGAATGAACACCGGACCACAAATGAACGGACAATAATCAGTGATATTACCTTAGTTGTTTTCGCAAATCAATTTTGAATATGATGGAATTGGCAAACAACTCCAACAACACAGATTAAAAATTTCAAAAAAATTTCTAGATATGTTCGCTTGGAACAATGAAGACGATGACTGATAAGTTCGCTTGGCCAAGAGCCTTATACACATTAAGTTCGCTTATTTAGGCGAACTTGTTAAGTTCGCTTAACAAGCCTTCGGCGAACATGCTAAGTTCGCTTCATTGTCCACAGGCAAACAGATTAAGTTCGCTTCACTGTTCTTGGGCGAACATATTAAGTTTGCTTCATTGTACACAGGCGAACATAATATCTACTCACTTTTGCCTTGAACAAAATTTTACCAACTTCAACCTTTCAAATCTTGAACTTTCGTCAGCATCATGTATCCGATCCAATCCCGAACAATTTTAATAAAAGTTTAGAATTTTCATGGAAAATAAAAATCAAAATCTTTTTGAGTTTTATCTATTCAAACGAAATCACATATTTTTGGATTTTATCTGTACAAACGGAATCACATATTTTTGAATATTTATCTGAATAAACTGAAATCACATATTTTTGAATGATCATCATGAGCAAGAAGATCATATCAGTATCCAATTAATTCATCACACATTTTAGCAATAACAAAGGGTAACCTATAATATGAAACCATCCAACTCAGTCTTATGCACGTTGCACCATTTTCATTTTGAAACTCATTCAATTTGAATAATATTTGAAATGATACGCGATAAATTCCAAAGTAAATAAGATCAGGTTATAAAATGCTCTTTTATTTATACCGAATTTGAAATATAAAGCATGAATTCTTAAATTTGTCAATATTATATGATTTGAAACTATAAGCGTTTATTATCCAAATTCATGTGATTTAGTACCATTTAGATGAAAAACATCGTGTACCTCACATATATGCCAAACAGAAATATAAGTTGCACTATCTTCAAGACATATACAGTTAATGTTAAGATTAGATCAATTTCCAAGATGAAATTATCTCTTTTAGCACAAGTATAAAAGCAGATCCCAAAGGATATAAGAATCATGATGATTCAGAATCAGAAGATTCTAATGAATTGGCTGTATAATGAGAATCAACTGATTCAGGTAAGAGGATCCAACTATTATCTGGATAAAATTCAATTTAGTCAGACTAGATGATGTATCTAACTGATCCAAGGGCGAATATATGTTTCAACAAATTTTGAAAGCATATCTTAGTTCAACATCACCTTGCGTGTTTTTCGGGGCATGGGCAGTGAAGTGAACTGAAATAAATTTGTGCTAAAGATATAATTCGATATTGGTCTCATGAATTCTTTATAACCATATATTCTTTATCTGATAATGATCTTTTACACACACACCCAGGCATATAATGGATTCAAATCACAGATGTAATCATATTATATTTAATTTTCACACTACTATTAGTTTCAAAACGCTTTTAGTCTATTAACAATTCAAGTTTCAAATTTCATACAAAAATTTTAAAACAAATTATCAAGAATAGAGCATTCACAACACTATCATTTCTCATTTATGCAGACTTTGAAATTTAGATCAAATCAACTCAGTTTAATCAATCATATATCAAAGGTCTACTAAGGTCGTGTGAAATGAACTAATCACTGATGTACTATCATTTCTTCTCTAACCTTAAATGATGTCAAATTTTATATTTTTCAATTTGTTTTGACTTTTTATAAAATTAAAAACTTTTTGACTGAAATGTAAATGCAGAAATGTAATAAAGCAATAAAAGAAATTAAAAACAAAATTTTCCAAGAAATTCTGATTTTGAAAAGCTTTTATTCGGGATTGATCATATCAATCATTTTAATTAGGAATTCAAACCTGGTACGATCAAATGCCTTGGTAAACAAATCAGCAAAATTATCGTCAGTGTGTACCTTGACCAGCTCAATCAACCTTTTCTCTGCACAATCACGAATAAAATGATATCGAATTTTGATGTGCTTAGTTTTACTACGTTTAACAGGATTATTAGTTATGGACATAATAGCATTATTATCAATAAGCATAGGGGTTCCTGTGAAATTTAAACCGTAATCTCTCAATTGCTGTTATATCCACAGGATCTGTGAACAACAACTCGTAGCAGCGATATATTCTGCTTCGCATGTAGAAATGGAGACTGTGGTTTGCTTTTTGCATTGCCAGGACACAATTCGATTACCTAAGAACCGGCAACCACCTGTTGTAGATTTCCTGTCCAAACAACAACCACCAAAATCAAAATCAGTATAAGCATTGAAATCAAAGTTAGAACCATGAGGATACCATAGCCCCAAACGTTGTTTTCCTTTCAAATATCGAAAGATTCTTTTCACAGCAATTAAGTGAGATTCTTTTGGCTTTGCCTAGAATATGGAACAGATGCACACGGAGAACATTATATCTGGCCTTGAAGTGGTTAAGTACATGGGAGATCCAATCATAGCTCTGTAAAGTCGACAATCCACATCTTTTCCATCCGGGTCAGAATTCAACTTATGATTGACCGGAATTGGAGTATCATATGGGGTACAGTCCTCCATCTTGAACCGGCTCAAGATTTCTTTGACATACTTGGACTAATTGTTGGGTATAGAAATGAGACTGATACTGTCAATAGAAACTACAGTATCGAAACTAGTTGTTTCGATTCAACTTTTGTTCAATCGAAACTAGTAGTTTTGGTTGAACATTTGTTCAATCGAAACTAGTAGTTTCGGTTGAACATTTGTTCCATCGAAACTACCTAGTTTTGATGCCTGTTTTTCAGGCCTGTTTGGCAGGTGGCTTGGAAAACAAGGCACATGAGGCCTCCTATATATAGTAGAATACCCATTAGGAGTGAGTGTGTCTGTAGAGGGAATCACCACCCCAGGGGGAGCTCACCCCGGGGTGAGATAATTGTTAGTGTATGATCGAGCCTTTTAATTTTCATTTCAATCAAAGAATCATACGTTTTATGCTTTCAATTATCTGTTCTTTTCATTTTCATATGTTTCTGTCAGTGTTTGTGATTCCCGCACCCGTCTCTACCATTTCTGATTCGAGAGTGATACCGGATCCAGAGATTCCGCCTCTCGATCCGGACTGATTGAAGATTTCTCCGCAGATTTGTGTTTTTTCGAATCTGCTCAGGACCTACACTAATGAATAAAGAAACCATCTTCCTTTTGATTTACTTGCAAACCTAAGAAAAACGATAACTCTCCCATAGCAGACATTTCAAACTTCGACTTCATTACACCCTCAAAATCTTTGCATAACCCTTCGTGTGTTGAGCCAAAAATAATATCGTCCACATAAATCTGCACCAGTAGGTAATCTCCCCCTGATTTCTTTATGAATAAGGTCGAGTCTATCTTTCCATGAACAAAATCATTTGCCAAAAGATGTGTGGATAAAGTTTCATACCACGCACGGGGAGCCTGATGAAGACCATAGAGGGCCTTATCAAGCTTTAAAACCATATTCGGATGCAGTGGATCTTCAAACCCCGACGCCTGACAAACATAGACTTCCTCCTTGACCTTTCCATATAAAAACGCACTTTTGACGTCTAATTGAAACACCTTAAAACCTTTAAAAGAAGCAAAAGCTAGAAACAACCTTATAGCTTCGAGCTTCGCAACAGGCGCATAAACCTCGGTGTAATCAATTCCTTCTTGTTGATTGAAGCCCTGGACAACTAATCTTGCCTTGTTGCGTACCACGACACCTCGATCGTCTTTCTTACATTTAAACACCCATTTTGTTCCTATCGGATACGCACCCTTCGGAAGATCAACAAGATTCCAAACCTTAAGTTTGTCAAATTGAGCAAGTTCTTCCTGCATAGCTTCTATCCAATTGTTGTCATTTAAAGCCATTTCAACATTCTTGGGTTCAACCTGCGAAATAAAGCATGAATGTGAGCAATCATCAAGAACACCAGAATCTTTAATGCAGGTATACAAACAAGTATTGTCAACAAGAGAACGTGTTTTCACTCCATCCTGTAAATTTCCGATTATATTCGTCACTGGATGATCTTTGAGGTCCTTGATGGATGCAACCTCAGGAACCGGCAACACGTCAACTTGAGTAGATTCAGATTGATAAGAATAATATTGAGTAATAGGAATACCGGAGTCTAAATTTGTAGGAATCTCTCCCTGAGCCTGTGTCGAAGGTAATGAATAATCACCCAACAACGGATCAGCAGAAGAATCTTGAAAAATAGCATTATCCTCCTCACTCTCAGAATCTTGTAGACCTGAACAAGAAGCAACATAAGGATCTGGAGCAGAAGTAGATGGAATCGATGAACTTGGAACTGCATTTGGTAGAAATCCATTGTGCTGTGCATCCTGACATGACTCAAAGAGAACAGCAGCATCTTCAGCAGAAAGATCAGAAGGTAAATGAAAAAACTTGAATAAGTTTTAATAATCAAATGCCCAATCCGGACCAATCGCCATTTGTGGTAAAGACCGATTTGAACAATCAATATGGAACCATTCTTTAACTTGGCGCGTCTCTTTGTTATAAACCCTCTTGGTTGTCGAATTCGCCACATACCCCAGAAAAATCCCTTCAATGGCCTTTGCACTGAATTTTGTTGGGACATCTCGAACTTTCCACAAGGTGCAAGGATTACCAAAAGGTAGTAAATAATCCAGATTCGGCTTTCGATTATTCAGCAATTCATAGCAAGTCTTGTAATGTCGCTTGACGGTCAAGACCCTGTTCAAAACGTGACATGCAGTATTCACAGCTTCAGCCCAAAAGGTGACTGGAAGCTTAGAATCCGCAAGCATCGTGCGAGCTGTTTCGACCAAAGTCCTGTTCTTTTGTTCAGCGACACCGTTTTGTTGAGGAACATATGGCGCATTGAATTCATGATGAATTCCTTTTTATAGACAGAATAAGCCCATTTTGCTATTCTTAAATTCGCTGCCATTGTCACTCCTGATTCTTCTGACTTTCAGATTGAATAAATTCTCCAAACCCAGGATTAAGTATTGTACCAACTCAGTGGTTTCAGCTTTAGAGGAAAGAAACTTAACCCATGAAAATCTGGAGTAATCATCAGTTACTACCAAGCAGTATGATTTTCCACCAATGCTCCTGATACTGATAGGACCGAACAAATCCATATGCAGCAACTCCAAAGGAGTTACGATAGAATTCGTCGATTTAGATTTGTGAGATTTCTTTCTTTGCTTCCCCTTCTTGCAAGGAATACAATCATCAGGAACTGAGAATTTCATCTTTGGAATACCAAGAACCAGATCATTCCTAACAATGTAGGTCATCTTCCTAAAGTTAATGTGAGCTAGCTTCCTGTGCCACAATATTGAATCAGATTCTGACGCCTTGGAGAGTAAACATGTTGGAATTGAATCCGTTGTAGTGGCGACACTCATGTCAAGGACATACGTGTCATTTCTCCTCGGAGCCTTCATAAGAATCTATTCATCAGGAATCACGAAGCCCGGTTTAAAAATATAACATTCAACATCGTTGAAATGGAACGAAAACTTCTTGTCACAAACTTGTGATACACTTAAAAGATTGTGTTCCAGCTGCTCAACATAATTCACCTTCTCAAATTTGACTTTCTCATTCTTTAATGTACCCTGTCCAGTTATGTACCCGCCTTTATTACCCGCAAAAGCGACATAACCTCCATCAATTTGTTTAACATCCTCAAGCAATCTAACATTCCCTGTCATATGTCGAGAGCAACCACTATCCACATACCATGTATTGTTGATAGTCCTCCTTGGTTTTCCCTACATAAACAACGAGAATCAGTTAGAAATAGGAACCCAAGCCATCGTGGTCTTGGGTCGTCCAGTTTGATCAAAATAAACAACTTCTTGTAATTTACAATCAATCTTATCATTCACTTTTGGAACAGAAGTTTGACAATCAGAATTTTTCAAAGAAGATCCATTTTTATTATTTTGAAAAACATTATTTGATATAGTATTGTCAAATTCGGATGTTTCCAAAATTTTCTTCAATTTTCTATTTCTTCTTCTCCTTTGAGGTCTAGACAATTTAACTTCCTGATGAGAATCTTTTGAAATTCCAACATTAGGAATCTCAAGTTTCTCTTTGCATACAAAAGATTTATAATTCAATTTATCCTGTTGTTTAAATCCAAAGGATTTAACAGAAGATCGACCAGGCAAATTTTTCTCCAAACTAGAAGACGACTTTCCCTCATCTTTTCTTTTCAAAATCTTCACCACTTTTGGTTGTGAAGGAACAGTCTTCATTTTACCCCGGTTCTTGTAAGGACAATTGATCAGAATGTGACCAGCCTCATTGCAATGAAAACTCACTCTTCTTTTTTTATAACTTCTGAAATAAGGAGTTTTCTTTGAATGTGAGGATCCATCAAAGGTATAAGCTTCAGAGAAATGTCCCGAACAGTTTATCGGCTTCTTTGGAACATAAGCCTGTGTAGGCACCATTGAAGAATACACTTTTTGATAACCGGCCGCTACAAAACCACTCGACTGTAAAATTGGAGAAAGCTTAGATGGACCAACTTTCACCTCTTCAGGTTCAGTCAGAATGCATCTATCTCGGGTAACAGTTTTAACAACTGTTGGGTCATCAAGTTTTGCCTCTTTTGGAATACCTTCAACCTTCTTCTCATCAAACACCTCATCTTCAGAATCAGACTCATACACCATATCCTCCCAGTTACCGGATTCACCTTTAACACAGTCTTTGGATCTATCTCCTCTTCATGTATGATTTCAGGTTCCACCACATAATTTGCATTAAACGGTGGAGGAATAAATCTAATTCCAACAACACGCTTAGTAAGATCAGCATTTGAGTTAAAATAATCCAAAACAACTGAATAATTTTCAAATTTTTCCATCTTTCTATGAAGTTTGATCACTTCAGACTCTTTGTCAGATATTTCTTTATTCTTTTGAGCAACAACCTCATTACGTTTTTCTATCTCAGCATAAGCCATATCAAGATGATAACCTTGCTCTTTATATTTCAACCCCAGAGAATTTAAGTCACTTTTCAAAGACTCAATTATATCGATGCACAATTTATCATTATCTTTCAGTTTCTGATTAACAATATGCATCGATTTCTTGTCACAAATCAAGTTTGTGTTATCATCCATGACCTTTTGTGATTTATCTTTAACAGAAATGCAGTTAGAACAGTAAATATGACAAACAGAGTCTTTTACCTTAGACAGATCAGACATGTCTGCCATGAATACTTTGGCAATGAGAATATTTTCTGAATCAGCACCATCAGAAGCATTTTGAGTAAGAACAATATCCTCCTCAGCAACACCTGATGCAACATCAGAATCAATATTCTGCACTTGTTCTATTACTTCATCAACGCTTGGAACACTTTCACCATCACAAGAATCATCACTAGAACTTTCATCATCGGTCGACTCCTGTGGTTTTTCAGAATGAATTTCTGCTACAAAAGCCTGACTCACAGCACCCACCAAGTCTTCCAGATGAATGCCCTAGTCATAGTTTTCGTCGTTCTGAGCAACCAATGCCGATGAAGCAGATGCATGATTTGTATTACCAGATGAACAATGTGACTAATTCCTATTATGCTGAAAATTAGGCTGCTTCTTTTGAGAATCAAACTCAACCTTTGGCTTCACACATTCCTTAGCAAAGTGACCATATTCTTGACAGTTGTAACACCGAACTTTGCTTTTATCAAAACCCATGCGAGATCGACTATTTCAGCCAATATATTTTCTGCCAGTTTTCTTCAAGAAATCTTTAGCTTGACGCATCAACATGGCCATATTCCATTGGATATTCATTTCTTCCAAATCAACAGGGTCAATCTGTCTGAAATCTTCTTCTATAACCTTAGGATCATGTATTTTACCTCCAATAAAATTTTCATATGATGCCCTGAATAAGGTAAACATAGCAAGATAGTCATCAGCAACCTTCTGATTCAAATGAGATCCTGTTGAAGTAGAAGCTGTAGTCGCAGAAAATCCAGAATGGATTGAATGACCAGAATGAATCGGAACTCCAGAACACTGATCATTTGAAGAATATTGAGCATCGCCAGAAAAGAATGCCACTCCAGTACAAGTTTTACCAGTAGATTTGGCAAAATACATTGAGGGATCCTGGATATGCTCCAAGTTAGTCTCTTTCTTCTTCATATTCATGTCATGTGACTGAATCTTCCCTAGAACTTCTTCAAGAGACATGGTTTTATACTTAATATTTTCTTTGATTAAAACCGTATACACATCAAATTTTGATGGTAAAGCCTTCAAGAATTTATCATTGATTTCCTCAGTCTCATACACCATAGAAGCACTTGCCAGTTCACTAAGAAGATGATAGAATCTTGTTGCAATATCATCCAAGGATTCGTTTTGAAAATGTTTAAAGACCAAGAACTGCTTCTTTAATAGCTCCTTTCTACTATTCTTCACATCCAAACTTCCTTCACACCTTTTCTGTAATGCTTCCCATAGTTGTTGAGAAGACTTAAACTGTTTGAAACTGTGATATATTTCCTTTGGAAGAGACATCGAAATACTAGCCATCGCTTTCTTTTCCCTGTCAAATACCAACTTCTCTTCAGTAGTTAATGCTAACACCGACTTTGGAACATCATCCTGTCCCATCCACGAATAAATCAGATGCATATAACCTTCCAAAATCGGAATCCACAAACTGGTATCGGTAAAAGATACAAACTGGTCGAACCGATCTTTCCAATTTGAATAATCAGCTAGATTCAACAACTTCAGAGGTTTTTGAGATGTACCGATCTCATTGTCATAATTGAACATATTCGTGACTTGAACCATATTTGCCATTTTTCCTGAAAAATTTTCCAAGTGTTGAACTTCCTTTACCCTTAGGCGAAGATAATAAGTTCGCCTCTGAGACACCCAAGCGAACTTAATAAGTTCGCTTAAACTAGAAACTTGAAATCTGATTAAGTTCACTTAAAATAAATTCTCTTAAACATGTGAGAAGCGAACTTGACAAGTTCGCCTGCTAACTTGACAAGTTCGCCTGCTAACTTCGCCTGCACACAAATCAGTAAGTTCGCTTGCAGTAACAGAATCAAGATAAAGAACACTTCAGACCACTTTCGCGAACCAGACACATACTGAAATCATCATTAATCACTGATTTGAAGGAATTAATCAAAATTGGACCGTAGGATTGTATAATTTCTCTATTAGAAGCTTTCTATCGGATCAATTTCGTCAAAATTCTCTTCAAAAACACCAAATCAGATCTGAATCAGTCTTGAAAACTCCATGGAAATGAAAAACTCAAAAATGACGAATTTCATGTCAATTTGCATATAAAACCGTCTAGAATCAACAAGAATCACGAGCAATAACTCTGATACCACTTGTAGGTCCTCACGGCGCTTCTACGGATCGATCTCGTGATAAGACGTGACGTTAACTCGGAGTGCGGAATCCAACGAATCAACGTTTATACGCACAAAAGACAATGTAAACAATCAAGTAAATAACATTCTCAATTGTATTCCAAATCACAATGGTGTTTACAGACTCAATCAGACTTATCGATGTATTCTCTCTGTTCTCTCTGATCTGTGTAAAACTGACTCTGTAAACACACATATATATAGCCGTCTCACCTGCAATAAGCGAACTTATTAAGTTCGCCTCTAACAGACTAAGCGAACTTAACAAGTTCGCCTCAGATAGACTTAAGCGAACTTATTAAGTTCGCCTCAGTTAGACCAGGCGAACTTAACAAGTTCGCCTCTAGGTAAACTTGAATAAACACTTAGTAACGTTTACATAACAAAAACATAAAGACATAAGATCTAACTATTGCAAGCTTTTGTCATTACAAACTATGTCCTAAGAGTTTAGAGTTTAAATGGAGTTGTATTTAAAATAAAATATTTTATTTATCGTAAACGGCTTTTGCAGGTGCTTGAATTAATAATTTCGCCAGAATACAATTTCTAACTTCGACTACCCGATGACGATGAAGACTTTATATTTACTTATTGCTTTAATATTGTTAATATTATTTTTGTTTAAAAAATTAAAAAAATGGTTGGGTGAACAGTAGTGGCGAGTGATGGGTATTTCCAATGTTGATTTTAAGCAATACTTTAGCATTTGATGATTTATTTCCAATTATATATGTTTACGTGTAAATATGTAGGACACCTTTTGTGTAATAAGGTATTATAAAGGTAGCTCGCTGTCTTAGTATGTAAAAAATTTACGGTTATTGATATGTTTTCTAGACAAGGTTTTTCTTTTATCGTTCAATGACGAATAAGAGAGTTTCAAAAGTGGCAACATTTCTTTTTAAAATATTTGGGATGATAAATATTCTTTTTTTCTTTACAGGGGATCTAGGAAAATGGTTTTGGATTCTAGGTGAAATTTGAACTAAAGTGTTTCTAGGTCATCCGCTCGTTGAAGAAACAGATTCAAGAATTTCTTACAGGAACCCGTTGAGGTGGCAAGAGGTTGAGGGGACTGATTACTGAATCCGTTGGTCAAAAGAGTGGATTCACTTTTCTTTTAGAGATTCCTATATGATGTTGTAGATGGCAGAGATTCGTATCTATTCCGCTTTTACCCTTTTAACTATTAGCGTATATTATATAATGCATTTATTATATATATATATTTTATATTCAAATGTAATATTATCCAAATATAGATTAGGTTAAATGTATGCTACATTCTGGTCTAATTCCTCTTCTGTTCTCATCCCGATTCTCATCACTTGCTCCCTATTTTTCTACCACCGCTGACTATTTCTCATTGAGGGAAAACAACGTCACCCCTATTATTATGGTGACCAACATTCATAACTTTATTCTGGTTACCCTGGAGATGGAGAATGGATAACACACGTCCTAGGCAGAATTATTCAAAATCCACTATCGTGCTTTTCAAGTTAGCGATCATCTTACTCCCAAAGCCGTTCAACAGGTTCCATTGTCTTCTTCTTCACCCAAACCTTCGCTCGATCCCGGGCTATGGGCCCGTTTGGATGCCATAGTCATTCAATGGATCTACAACACCATATCTAATGATTTACTGCATACAATCCTGAAACCTAACTCTACTGCTGCACATGCATGGACTGCCCTTGAGAACATCTTTCAGGACAACCAAAACTAATCGGTCGTCTACCTTGAACACAAGTTCGTCACCACCAAAATGGAGAGTTTTTCTAACCGTTCTGCCTATTGCCAGGCCCTAAAGATGCTCTCAAACCAACTCTATAATGTTGGCGCCCCGGTTACTAATCAACGCCTCATTTTCCAACTCATTGTCGGCTTAACCGAGGCTTATGAAGGAATTGATATGATGATACAACAGACCACTCCATTGTCAGAATTTTTATGAAGCCCATTCCAAATTAAATTTGGTGGAAACCAAGAAGACTAATCAGACTTCCAACTCTACCGCTGCAACAGGCACAACCCTTAATGTTCATTCTTCTCGACCTTTTGAATCATACCGTCCATCACAGGGACCACCGTCATCACACTACAACAAGCAGCGTGGTCGAGGAAGTGGTAGGGGTTGAGGACGTGGGCGAAATAACCGGTACAATCATGGCAAAGGATACTCTGGAGGCAATGGCTACACCAACCGCCAACCTTGGGCTACCCAAGGTACTAACTCCTACTGGTCTCCTCCACAACAGTGGGTTCCTCAACCACCGGCACCATACTGGCCCACTGATCAACAACCCGCCAACTCTAATTGGGCCCCCCATGTCCATACCCAACAGTCTAGCAAAGTCTACCTATAGGCCCACATCCATCTGCTGCACTAGGGGTTAGATCGATTGCTCTGATACCACTTGTAGGTCCCCGGTGTTAGATCGATTGACGTATAGGAGATAAAACCAATCAACAGAGTGCAAAATCCTCTGTGATTAGCTTGAACAAGATGACTAGATACGATGATAACGAACACAAGTATATAAACTTTGTCTATTAGCATCAAACAACTGATTACAAAGGGTTTTCTCTCAAGAACTCGTTCAGACACCTTTAAACAAGAACCCTATCAGCTATTTATACTAACAGACTCACAAACCTGCGTACTTAGCTAAGTACGCAGGAACAAATTTGATGTGTACTTATAAGTACGCAGGAACAAATTTGTTGTGTACTTATAAGTACGCAGGAACAAATTTGATGTGTACTTATAAGTACGTAGGAACAAACTTACTGAGTACTTATAAGTAGGCAAGAACAAACTTGCTTGGTACTTATAAGTACGTAAGAACAAACTACTGATGTGTTAGTATTTACACATCTTTTTGGCATAAAACTTCGCTCATTTAATGATTAATTCTTGGTTATATTCATTGTTTAGACACTTATTTGCTTCATTTCCTGTTTTGTAGGTTTTTGTAAAGCTTGGTGAACAAACAAGAAAATTCCAGGATAAAAAGTGAAGTTTTTAGGGTTTCTGTGATGGAGGCACGGTCGTGCCCCTATTTGGCACGGTCGTGCCAAGCTCCCAAACCCTAGGCACGGTCGCGCCCACATCTTGCACGACCGCGCCAAGCCAAAATCCAAGGCACAACGGTGCCTTGGCCTCCCACGGTCGCGTGTCATCTCGTGAGTCTGAACAGCCGTACGTCCTCGATCAGTGGTACCCAATGGAAGCTACGTATCGGTCAAACCTCTGTCACACGGTCGTGCCACGACCTAGACACGATCGCGTCTATGTACTAGGCACGGTCGTGCCCTTTCTCCTGGCACGATCGTGCCTCCCCTTTTCTATTTAAACAGAACTTAATTCTCATTCAGACATTCAGCAAACCAGGGGAAAAACCTATTGTTCCAGCTCGAGTTTTCTTTCTTCCAGCCATATTTCAAGATTCTTGGAGAGGATACAACATCAACAGGATCACCATACATCAACAACAACATCTAGGCTTGGAGGAGTGGTTTGATTCTTGTTTTCATATCATGTTTCTCACTATTTTTCCCTGCTTATTTGTAATTTTGATGCTCATGATGAGCTAAAACTCTTGTTCACTTTGGTTTAGATGAAGTTTAGATATATTTGACAATATTCATGGATTATTGGCAATTATTATGTTAATGTTATGACAACCGTATGATTATTCTTTGATGAAATTATATGTTCAAGTATTTTGAGTTGTTTACAAGACTTGTATTTGTGTATGTCATATTATGTTGGAAAACTTGTGATTTATGCTTATATTCATGGATTGGTGTATGTATTTATACTAGTTTATGGCATTTGACTAGGAATGGTGAATGAAGTCTTGTTTATGAATCATTATATTTGTATGTATAACCTTATGCTTATGTTTGGAAAGACAGAGTATTTGTTATGATGTGTCATATTTAGTATTATGTTTATCTAGGAATTGTTGACACATCCTCCTAATTTATATAACCTTTATATGAACATTGTATGTTGAAGAAATGCATATTGTTGTCTAAATTAATCAACTTGAGGTGGATAGTGTGTTGTTCATTTTATCTTTCCAACTAGTTGTTGGATTAGTGTACCTTAATCGGAAGCTAGTTCAATCTTTATAAACATTGACATGATTATTAAACACGTGAGCCTCATTGTGTGACTTTAGGTGGTTGGTTTGTATAATTCATGCTAGCTTTCCGAATAGTCATTTGATTAGATATCTTTGACGAGAATTTAGTCAATTTATGTATCGTGTATTTGCCATGTTTCTATGAGTGTATTGAATGTATTCTAAATGGATTCGACACCGAAGTGATATTTTCTCCTTGATTGTTTGATTTGTGATTTTAGTTTAGTTTTATATTCCTACATATTAGTTTAATTAAAAATCAACTTAAACATCTTTTACCCATACTTGATTGAATTTTAGTCCCGGTTTATTATCGCATTCCACCGTGTCCATGGATTGATATCCGGTTCTTACCTTTACTATATTGCTATCCGACGGGTACACTGCCCGATGTGTGTGATTAGTATTTGGTGAAAACCCTTTTTTAAAACTAATTGTGTAAAATACTTATAAAAATATATATATATATAGTTTACACGCATCAAGTTTTTGACGCCGTTGCCGGGGACACGGTTTTGCGAGAACGATTGGAATTAATTTTTGGTCATTTAGTATATATATTTTTGTGAATATCGTGTTTCCTTGTTGTTATTTTGCAATTTTGTGTGTATAGATATTTTTACATTTTTACTTGTTATTTTTAGCTTCATTTGTATATATATACATCTTGGTTTTTATCCCATTTTATTTTTTTTTTATTTTTATTTTTATTTTTATTTTCATTTTTTATTTTATTTTATTTTTGTTTTTGTCTAACTTGTGTTTTCTGTGTCCTAGGTTCGCGTATTTAAATCTAACTTGTCGTGCAGATCGTGTATGTTCTCAACTCCAGTCGAGGAGATTCCTGAGCCGTCTTCCAAGCCGGAGCGTGATCTTCATCGGAGATTGCGAGCCCGTTCCCGATTTATGGCCCGGTTACTCGAGTTTGACGAGGTTGTTGTTGACGAGGTAGAGGAGATGGCGAACGAGGATGCGGGTCGGACGCTTTCGGATTTTGGCAAACCAACACTTGAGGGTTTGGAGTTGAGCATCAATAGGCCGACGGTTGGAGCACATCAGTTCGAAATCAAATCTAGCATTATACAGATGGTGCAGAACATTTGTCAGTTCGATGGCAAGGATCACGAGGATCCCAATACTCATTTGGCCGGTTTCTTAGAGATTTGACGCTACCGACGATGCTATTCGGCTCCGGTTGTTCCCGTTTTCCTTACGGGATCGAGCCAAGGCTTGGTTACTGCCACTTCCCCCTAGGTCCATTAGTACTTGGGACCAGATGGCTGCTAAATTCTTAGAAAAGTACTTCCCTCCGGAGAAAACATCAAAGTTGAGGGCTAGGATTCTTTCTTTCCAGCAGGACGACGGGGAGACGATCTATGAAGCGTGGGAGAGATTCAAAGAACTGATGAGGAAGGTTCCCCACCATGGATTGTTGAAGTGGCAGCAGTGTGAGACCTTCTACAACGGTCTAGAGATGACTGGGAAGCAGCTGATTGACGCATACGCGGGTGGAGACATTGGAACGAAGACACCCTAGGAGGCGTATGACTTGCTAGAGAAGGTGGCATCGAAGAGCTACACTCAGCATACTTCCCGAGCGAGAACCCAGAGGCAGGGTGTCCATCATGTGGATGGAATTACCTCTTTAGCTACCCAGGTGGAAGCACTTTCCACCAAGATTGATCAGATGCACGTCCACAAGGCCCAGTCCTTGTGTGAGTTTTGTGGTGGGGCGCATCTCACGAGTGCTTGTCAGGTTGGAGATCAGGGGGCCCATGAGCAGGTTGATTTCATGTCCAACCAGAATCATCCCCAGAATAATCCCTACAGCAACACATATAATCCGGGGTGGAGGAATCACCCGAATTTCAGTTGGAAGTCTGGCAACAATAGCCAGCACCCACCCGGATTCACTAAGCGCCCCCCATTCCAGTATCAGTCCCACCAGTCTCAAGGATAGAGTTCCCAGTTTCGACCTCAGCGGGGCCAGTTTCAAGGCCAAGGTTCTAGCAGCGGTCCACCACCAGCACCTTAGGGTAAATCCAGTTTAGAGGACATAGTTGCACGGCTACTTGCCAACTCAGAGAGTCAGAATCAGTTGGCAGAGAAGCAGAACCGGTACATGGAGGAGAGTTTCCACACGCATGAGACTGAGTTGAGGAATCAGAAAGCTTCTACCCAGACCATAGAAAACCAGGTCGGGCAGATCGCGAACCTTCTTTCTGAGAGACCGCCAGGTGGCCTGCCTAGCAACACTGAGCCCAATCCTAAGGCTCATGTGAAGGACATCACTTTGAGGAGCGGTAGAGACATAGGACCGGATCCACAGGTTCTTGTACATGAGTCATCTGAGGAGGAGGTTGTGATTATGATTCCTGATGAGACACCGTCAAGGGGTAAAGCGGCGAGCACATCGTGCCCTCGCGAGCCTGTGAGAGATTATACTCCCGCCGTTCCATACCCAGGCAGATTGAAGAAGTAGAAGATGGAGGAGCAGTATGGTAAGTTTCTAGGGTTGTTTAAGCAGTTGCATATCAACTTACCATTTGTGGAGGCTCTAGCTCAGATGCCTAAGTATACGAGATTCTTGAAGGATATCCTCACGAATAAGAGGAAATTGGAGGAGTTGTCTCAGGTGACGCTGAATGAGGAGTGTTCGGCGGTGATTTAGAACAAGCTACCGGAGAAGAGACGAGATCCGGGGAGTTTTACCATCCCCTGCTTGATAGGTAGCTTGTCGGTAAGCAACGCCTTAGCTGACCTTGGTGCTAGCATTAACCTCATGCCATATGCGGTCTTTGCTAAGCTTGAGTTGGGAGAACCTACACCGACACGCATGAGTATCCAGCTGGCCGATCGCTCGGTCAAGTATCCGCGAGGGATAGTGGAGAATATATTGGTTAAGGTTGATCGTTTTGTGTTTTCTGTAGACTTTGTGATTCTGGACATGGATGAGGACAAGAATGTCCCTATTATCCTAGGTCAACCGTTCCTAGCCACTGCCAAGGCCATGATTGATGTGTATTCGGGGAGGCTTACATTGAGGGTGGATGAAGAGGAAGTGACCTTTGATGTAGGGAGATCCATGCAGCATACCCAGAATCAGGATGATTCACTGTACTTTGTTGAGGCTATTTATTCTTGTTTGAGTGATCATCTCCAGGACACAGCTGAGGAGGAGTCCCTGGACACCCAGATTGTAGGAGGGGAGACATTTGATCCAGTTGGTGAGGATCTGTTTGATTAGCAGTTGCATAGCCAGGAGAGCTATGAGTTTCCCCAGTGTTCAGCGGTTTTTGCTATGGTCGATAGAGAGTCTGAGCCGATTGAGCGTCCTTCTATTGAGGACCCACCACCTGTTGAGCTTAAGGAGCTCCCGAGCCATTTGGAGTATGCCTTTTTAGATGGTGAGTCTCAATTACCTGTCATTATCGCATCTGATTTGACGAGTGATGAGAAGGAGAGGAAACTGGAGGTGCTGAAGCAGCACAGACAGGCTATTGTATGAAGGATTATGGACATTAAGGGAATTAATCCCTCTTTATGTACCCATAAGATCCTTATGGAGGATGACTACAAGCCCGCTGTGCAGCACCAGAGGAGGTTGAACCCGAACATGCAGGAGGTAGTGAAGAAGGAGGTGATTAAGTTACTGGATGCTGGTTTGATTTATCCCATCTTCGATTCACCTTGGGTTAGCCCGGTTCAGGTTGTCCCTAAGAAGGGAGGCATGACTGTCATCACCAACAAGAGGAATGAGCTAATTCCTACTCGTACAGTCACCGGTTGGAGAGTTTGCATTGATTACCGCAAACTCAATGATGCTACTCGAAAAGATCATTTTCCCCTCCCGTTCATTGATCAGATGTTGGAGAGATTAGCGGGAAAGATGTTCTATTGTTTCCTGGATGGCTTCTCTGGCTACTTCCAGATCCCGATTGCTCCTGAGGACCAGGAGAAGACGACATTCACTTGTCCCTATGGCACATTTGCTTATCGACGGATGCCCTTTGGATTGTGTAATGCTCCGGCAACTTTCCAACGTTACATGGTGGCCATTTTCCATGATATGATTGAGGACTCCATGGAGGTTTTCATGGATGACTTTTCTGTGTTTGGGAGTTCCTTTAATCATTGCCTCGAGAATCTGGAGAGGATGTTGGCTAGGTGTAAAGAGGCCAATCTGGTGTTGAACTGGGAGAAATGCCACTTCATGGTGAAGGAGGGCATTGTGCTTGGGCGCAAGGTTTCACGCACGGGGATTGAGGTTGATAGAGCTAAGATTGACACCATATCTAAGCTGCCCCTGCCGACTTCTGTGAAATCTATTCGAAGCTTCCTTGGTCACACAGGCTTTTACAATCATTTTATCAAAGATTTTTCTAAGATTGCCCGACCGATGACCCAGCTTCTTGAGAAGGAAGCCCAGTTCGTGTTCTCTGACAAGTTCCTCAGTGCATTCGATTTGTTGAAGGAGAAGTTAGTGAATGCCCCTATCATGGTGGCCCCTGATTGGAAGTTGCCATTTGAGATCATGTGTGACGCGAGTGACTTCGCTGTTGGGGCGGTCTTAGGACAGAGGAGATAGAAGCAGTTTCACTCGATTTATTATGCGAGCAAGACGCTCAATGACGCACAGGAGCATTACACCACGACAGAGAAGGAGCTCCTAGCCGTTGTCTTCGCTTTCGATAAATTCTGGTCTTATCTCGTCCTATCAAAGACCATTGTATTCACCGATCATGCAGCCCTTCGGCACCTGTTCAGCAAACAGGATGCCAAACCCCGACTAATCCGGTGGGTTTTGCTGCTTCAGGAGTTCGACATTGAGATCCGCAATAAGAAGGGCGCGGAGAATGTCGCAGCGGACCACTTGTCCCGTCTTGAGTGCTCAGCTTCATATGAACTTGTGGGGTCATCCATAAATGAAAATTTTCCCCACAAGTTTCTCATGCATATACAGACACAGGATGAGGAGTGTCCATGGTTTGCTGATTTTGCAAACTTTCTTGCTAGTGAGATTGTGATTAAGGGCTTAACGCATCAGCATAAGCGAAAGTTCTTTGCGGATGTGAAGCACTATCTTTGGGAGGATCCCTATTTGTTTCGAGTCGGGGCTGATCAGATCGTGCGTAGGTGTGTCTTTGGAGATGAGGCATGTCAGGTGCTTAGACACTGCCACGAGGGCCCGACAGGTGGACACCATGGAGCTACCTTGACCGCGAAGAAGGTCTTTGACGTCGGTTTTTTCTGGCCTACCATCTTCCGGGATGCTCATGAGATGATCCGAGCTTGTGACGCTTTCCAGAGGGCGAGCAACATTTCTTCTAGGAATGAGATGCCCCAGAACAGCATCCAGATTTGTGAGATTTTTGATGTCTGGGGTATTGACTTTATGGGACCTTTCCCAGCTTCTCGTGGCAACCGGTATATCCTAGTCGATGTTGACTATGTTTCTAAGTGGGTCGAGGCTCAACCCTTGCCTACTAATGATGTTAGGGTGGTTGTTCATTTTCTTAAGAAGCTGTTCTCTCGCTTTGGAGCCCCCAAAGCCCTTATCAGTGACCGTGGGACCCACTTCTGCAACTCCCAGTTGGAGAAGGCTTTATCACGATATGGTGTGAACCATAGATTCTCCACAGCCTACCACCCACAGACCAGTGGACAGGTAGAGGTCACGAACCGGGGTATCGGATGTTTCTTGAATTAACTCGGGACCGGTGATTTGTGCTTCACCAATCTCGTTCCAACAGATAGGAGAATGACACTTACGACCATAGAGAGCTTCAAATAGAGCCATGTTGATACTTGTGTGGTAGCTATTGTTGTAAGAGAACTCAATTAGGGATAGATGTGAATCCCAATTACCACCAAAATCAATTACACAAGCTCTGAGCATGTCCTCAAGAGTTTGGATTGTTCGCTCGGTCTGACCATCAGTTTGGGGGTGGTAAGCCGTGCTTAAATCCAATTGTGTACCAAGAGCAGTTTGGAGAGATTGCCAGAAATGGGAGGTGAACCGAGCATCTCTATCGTAGATTATGTTTAAGGGAACACCGTGATGGCTCACAATTTCTTCAATGTAGATTCGGGCCAATTTCTCAACCCGATAGTCTTCACGGATAGGCAAGAAATGAGCAGATTTGGTGAGGCGATCAATGATCACCCAGATGCTATCATAACCACTTGAGGTGCGAGGGAGTTTGGTAATGAAATCCATAGCTAAGTTCTCCCATTTCCATACGGGAATTTCCGGTTGTTTAAGTAAACCGGAAGGACGTTGATGTTCGGCTTTGACTTTGGAGCAAGTTAGACACTTGGCAACATAGAGAGCAATGTCATTCTTCATACCGGGCCACCAATATTGTTGGCGAAGATCTTGGTACATTTTATCCGCACCAGGATGAATAGAATAATGAGTTTTGTGAGCCTCGTTCATAAGAAATGCACGGAGATCATCGCGATCGGGAACCCAGATACGATTAAGTAATAAAGTAAGCCATTGGGTTTTGATTCAAGCTGAAGTTCAACACCACACGACATTTCCTCGTACATGTTACCCTCAGTGACGGAGACGTGTTGAGTTTCTAGGATGCGATTTTGAATGTCGGTTTGAATTTGGACACAATGAAGCATGACATGGTCCTTTCGACTCAAAGCATCGCCTATAACATTCGCTTTACCAGGATGGTAACGAATCTCGCAGTCATAGTCGTTAAGGAGTTTAACCCAACGTCGTTACCTCATATTGAGTTCTTTTTGGTTGAAGATGTGTTGGAGACTTTTATGGTCGGTGAACACCACACATTTTGTGCCATAAAGGTAATGTCTCCAAATCTTCAATGCGAATACAACCGCACCCAATTCAAGGTCGTGCGTCGTATAATTCTTCTCGTGAATCTTAAGTTGCCTTGATGTATAAGCGATTACTTTGCCTCGTTGCATGAGGACACAACCGAGACCTTGGTTGGAGGCATCACAGAAGACAACTAGATCATCATTCCCATCAGGGAGAGTCAAAATAGGAGCATTGCATAACTTTTTGCTTGAGAGTTTGGAAAGCTTCTTCTTGTTTTGGTCCCCATTCATAAGGTTTACCCTTGTGGGTTAAGGCAGTGAGAGGAACAGCAATCTTAGAGAAGTTTGAAATGAAACGACGATAATATCCCGCAAGACCAAGAAATAAACGAACTTCGGTGGGGGTCTTAGGGGCATTCCAGTTCTTAATAGCTTCGATCTTAGCAGGGTCAACATGAATTCCTTTTTCGTTGACGATATGACCTAGGAATTGAACCTCCTTTAGCCAAAATTCACATTTGGAGAACTTGGCATATAGTTACTCTTTCCTCAAGAGGTCCAAAACCAACCTAAGGTGTTGCTCATGATCGGATTTAGTCTTGGAGTAGATTAAGATATCATCAATGAAGACGATCACGAATTTACCAAGGTACGGTTTGCACACACGATCCATGAGTTCCATGAAAACCGCGGGTGCATTGGTTAGCCCAAAAGGCATGACCATGAACTCGTAGTGACCATACCTTGTTCGGAAGGCAGTCTTTGGAATATCTTCCTCTTGTATACGGAGTTGGTGATAACCAGATCGAAGATCAATCTTCGAGAAGCAAGTAGAGCCTTGAAGTTGATCGAAGAGGTCATCAATCCTAAGCAATGGATAACGGTTCTTGATGGTAAGCTTGTTGAGTTCGCGGTAGTCAATACACATGCGGAATGACCCATCCTTCTTCTTGACGAATAAGACAGGTGCACCCCACGGTGAATAACTTGGACGGATGAAGCCCTTGTCGGGGAGCTCTTAGAGTTGGCCTGCAGGTTCTTACAATTCAGAAGGTGCAAGACGGTATGGAGCTCTAGCCACGGGGTTAGCCCCGGGTACAAGGTCAATGCGAAATTCTACTTGTCGAATGGGTGGAAGACCGGACAAATCTTCGGGGAATACTTCGGGAAAGTCCAGGATGATGGGGATGTCTTGAATACTCTTCTCTTTGACATCCTTTTGAACAATATGGGCTAGGAAGGCTACGTACTTCTTTCGTATATACTTTTGGGCGGTAGTGCATGACATTAACTTGAGCCCTTTGCAAGGCTTTTCACCAATGACTCTTAACGTTTCCCCCGACGGAAGGGGTATTTGGATGCACTTCTCAAAACAGATGACTTCGGCATGGTGATTTGACAGCCAATCCATGCCTATGATCATATCAAAACTTCCTAGTGGCATTGGAACGAGGTTGATTGGATAACGGAGTCAATTGTAAGGGAGTCACCATTTGCTACTTCGACAGTGAAGGTTTTTATCTAATTTGGATCGTGTTTTTGCAAGTAAGGGTTCAAAGTTAAGTGACACAAAACTTTTATCTGCACCGGTATCAAATAAAATGGAGGCATATTGACTATTAACAAGGAACGTACCGTTGACCACATCATTGTTGGCCTGAGCTTCATTGGCGTTTATGTTGAAAGCACGCCCACGAGCTCCGCCTTGTTTAGCATTGATGAACTTCGGGCATTGGTCACAGAAATGATTTGGGTTGCCACATTCATAACAAGCACGCCCATTTGGGATAGCGGGAACACCTTGATTAGCCACTTGTTGGTTGATTCGGGTTGGTGGGTTGACTTGACCTGCAAATGCCTTGGCTCTACAAACATTGACCGTATGGCCATATTTCCCATAGTGAGTGCAAAGGCGACAGGGAATGTTTTGGAGATGGTGATAATTCCATGTGGCACAGAGTGGGTAGATCCCCACATATGGCTTCTTGACTAGTGCTTGAGCCATGGGAGTAACTTGGTTAACAGGCATAGCAGGAGTGACCACAGCAAAATTTCTAGACTTTCTTTTTTTATTATTGTGGTAGGGTTCAGTTTTGGCTTCTTTGATGTGTGCAGGAGGGGTTGTGGTGTCGGGAACTTTCTTGGTGCCTTTTCTAGTCAGAGTCCCTTCTTTCACATGGTTGTCGGTTAAAGTAGCAGATAGGCGGATAACATCTTCGAGTGTTGCGGGATTTCTCCCTAAGACAGTATCCTGAATCTGCCTAGTTAATCCACCAATATACTTCTCAATGCAGCGGGATAAAGGTGTGACCATATGGGGCACAAGGAGACTCAACTCATGGAACCAAGTTGTATAAGCCAGACTCTCCCCATTGTCTTGGATAAGATCCCAAAACTCAGCTTCCAGTTTCTCACCTCATTCTGAGGGCAGAACTCTTTAGTCATTAATCTCTTAACCTCATCTAATGGTAAGGCCATTGCTACTTCCATGCCTCTAGTTCTCTTTTCCCCATTCCACCACGTGAGTGCCCGTTTTTGAAAGACACTTGTGGTATGACGAACACAAAGGTTATTGGGGCAGTCACTATTGAGGAAGGTGCCCTAAATACTTTCGAACCATTGAAGGAGTCCTGTGGCTCCCTCGGTACCATAGAACTTAAGAGGATTACATGAATTGAAGTGCTTGAAGGTGCATTGTGGTGGGTTGGCACCACCACCACCATTAGTTCCATGGTTACCATTTGTGACACCATTAGCTTGAGTGAGTTGAGTTACAAGTTGTGCAAGGATAGCAGCAATATCAGCGTTGTTGTTGGTCACGGTAGCACGACGGGGAGGCATTCTACAGATTTGCACAACACAAGAAAAGATGAAAGAACTTATGAAAGTTACTTGGATTAAAAAAGATAAGATAGCAAATAAGATAGTTAATCATACTTTGGATTGTACTCAAATAGTGATATAATCACTTCAATACTATGACGCATTAAGGTTAATTAAACTCATATAATTTTCAAGAAGACATGCTTTAGCTTATAAGTAAACACTCATCTCGGGAATTCCCAGGAAAGCATACGGGTCCCTCGGTTGATTGGGATTTATACGAAATGCTTTCCTATCAGGATACATGTGTCACCCTTCCAGATTGCACATGTCCTCAAATCATTAACAAAGTTTAAAACCTTAACGAGGGAATAAAGAAATTTTTATAGATTTAGATTCATGAAGTTTCCACATGCTATGATGATAATGACAGAGAAGTAAGAAGGTTATGCGACTTTAGGGTATAGGTAGGGATATTGTTTATTTAATTTATTATTTAAGTATAGTCTAATGAGTCATGAATTTTAACAAGTAAGGCATCAAAATGAAATAATAACTAATCATAGTAAGCATGTTGCACATAACATGTAGCACATATCACATAATCATGAAGCATGGCATAAGTGGGTGTCCTAAATTTATAGTCAAGGGTGTCTAATAACCTAGTTCCCTATAACCAAGGCTCTGATACCAATCTGTCACACCCCAACCGACGGCGGAAACGTCGGGGCGGGACATGTAGACTGTTCATGAGCACAAGGTTGACTAAATTGAAATATATTAATCATTCAAATTCATTGCAAATATCCAAGACAAAACAAAATCAAACCAAGTACATAAAATGAAATACATAATCCTTTATTAAAATTATCTAGGTCCAAAACTTATGTGTAGCAAGTCTTGATTAAAATCACACATTAGCACCTGAAACATGAATAAAATAAGGTCAACTAAAAAGTTGGTGAGCATACACATGTTTAATCATAAATATCGTATAGATGTAAATAGTCAAATCCTTACATAACATGATAAAATAAGGCATTTATGGGGGAGCAACTATTGTGTAACTAAAGTACAATCAAACCTTTGTAACTAGCATGCAAATTGTGTTGTCGGTAACAATTACCCCAATCTGGGTGGCTTTGTCAAACTCAATAGATCTATCATTGTTTACCGTTGGCTTGAATAGTTAATGATTGCACATAAATTGCACACAAACAGTTAACACACCTAGTACTCAAACATAAAGCTCAAATTTGCATACATGAATGTAAAGAGGATTTGTGTTTGTGTAGTTTGTGTAAATGTAAGCAATTGTGTGTATAGATTTCATGTTTCACCCCAAAAAGTGTAAAAGAGTAAAATAGGCTATGTAATACTCACCTGATTCAAAGGTGTAGCTAACATACGAGGCTAGATAGCAAAGTGATCCTTGAAAACTCACAAGGTTAACCTAGGGTGTAAAGTATATGGATCTTAATTAATAATGTGCACAATAGTCTATGTCTAAGTCTAGGGTTTAATTGGATGCATGTAGAAAGAGTTGGAGTTGTAGTATGAAAAGGTATGCGTAGGTTAAATGGAATGAGTGTTTTATAAATTGAAAGGCTGAAAAATAGATAATCTTAGGTTTGGTTTTTTTTGTCTTGAATATTTGCAATGAATTTGAATGATTAATATATTTCAATTTAGTCAACCTTGTGCTCATGAACAGTCTACATATCCCGCCCTAACGTTTTCGCCGTCGGTTGGGGTGTGACACCATATAGCCGCCTCTGAATGGTTTTACATCTTGAAGCAGGGCCATGTTGCATGTCATGTGCCGGGAGCATCTACTATCTACATACCAACGATTAGAGATAGTTCCCTTTGGATGTCCCTAGACGAGTCACACGAAATTAATTAGATTTGGAAACCCAAGCCATGGTGGTCTTGGGTCGTCCGTCTTTCTCAAAATAAACTACTTCAATTAATTAAAAGTCGTGACTGTAAAAAATGGGTGAATCTTTAGAAGACTTGGGACCAGTAGATTGAGAACTTTTAGATGTTTTGTTCTAGGACCTTTTCTTTTGTTTTACTGGAACAGTCGGCTTGCATTCAGTAACACCAGGTGAACTAGTAGAAGCTTCACCTGATTGAATTCCAGCCAGCTGTTCTAGCTTCCTCAATCTCTTGTTCTTTCTTCTCCTATGTGACTTAGAAAGCTTAACCACAGGTTTCTCACCAGTTGGTTCTCTACCAGAGGTAGACACACAGGGTTTAGCAGGTTGCTTTTCCCTTTTTGGAACATATGGCTTAGGCTCAGATGTGATCTTTGGCTTCACCATAGGTTTCACTGGTGGTTTCACCACATTCTTCTTTGGACTTTTATGTTGTTTCACTGGTGGTGACTTGGGGAGAGCAGCTGGCTGTGAAACAACTAGCTGTTTCCCTTGGTTATTATTCGGTCAGTTCACAATGATGTGACCAATCGTACCACAGTGAAAACAGGTTCTCCTCTCTTTGAAAGTCCTCCTATATGGCTCATTTGATTTGACCTTTAATGACTCAGCATGATGAACCGAAGAAGTTGTTTGGTGAACAGTAGTTTGACTTGATGGAGATTGGTTTTTGGGAATATAAAACTTTTGCATATTTTCTTGATAGCCAAGCCCGTAATGAGCTGAAACAACTTCCTTTTTAACTTGATTAATGTTTTTATATCCCCCATAAAGCATCATTTTTAATTTTTCATTTAATTTAATTGTCACACCCCAACCGACGGCGAAATCATCGGGGCGGGACATGTAGACTGTTCATGAGCACAAGGTTGACTAGATTTCAATATTTTAATCAGCAAATTTAACTTCAAATAATTCAACACAACCAAATTCCAACATGTACATAAACGAAATACATAATAGTCTTTGTTTAAATTTAACTAGGTCCAAAGCCTATGTGTTGCATGCCTTGATCAAATTCACTCATTAGCACCTGAAACATGAATAAAATAAGGTCAACTAAAAAGTTGGTGAGCATACACAAGTTTGTATATAGATAGCATATAGATTGTAAATAAATAAATCCTTACATAACATGATAAAATAAGGCATTTATGGAGAGCAGCTATTGTGTAACCAAGTACAATCAAACCTTTGTAACTAGCATGCAAAATTGTGTTGTCGGTAACAATCACCCCAAACTGGGTGGGTTTGTCAAACTCAATAGATCTATCATTGTTTACCGTCGGCTTGAATAGTTAATGATTGCACATAATCGCATACAAAAGTTAACACACCTAGCACTCAGGCATAAAGCTCAAATTTGCACACATGAATGTAAAGAGGATTTATACTTGTGTAGTTTGTGTAAATGTAAGTAATAGTGTTGTATAGTGTTCATGTTCCACCCCAAAAAGTGTAAAAAAAAGTAAAAGGGGCTATGTAATACTCACATGATTCGAAGGCGTAGCTAACACGAGATACTAGATAGTAACGGGGTCCTCGTAATGCACCACGTTAACCTAGAGTGTAATATGTATTGAATCAATAGTGTGCACAATAGTCTATGTCTAAGTCTAAGGTTAAATTGGATGTGTGTATAAGGAATTTGAAGTTGTAGGTGTTAGTGGTTTGTACTTGAATGGTGTTGTATAAAATTTGAGTTTGGAATAACTAAATAATAAAATAATAAAATTATTATTTATTTACTTAGTTATAAGAATAATGTAGGTAATAGGGGTAATCAAGTATAACCTAAACAAATCATTTTTGTTTAAATGTAAATTAAATAAATAATTGTAACCTTATTTATTTATTTATAAAATATGTAACTTAGTCATTTGGTTATAAAAATGTATTAGATGTTTCATATTGAATATAAATTTCTTTACTTTATTTTCATAAAGATGTTTAAATAAATTGTGTAAATAATAATTAAGTGTAAGGTTTAACAATAAATATATAGATTAAATTTTGTAAGTTTCAAATAAATAATTTCTATTTATTTTAGAATAGAAATTTGATCTTTTTAAATAACGTTAATATAAATCTTTATAAAATCAATTCTTTTTATTTAAAAATTAATTTGAAATGCTTATTGTTTTTAAAATATAAAAATAATTATTCTGCTAAGATTTTTCTCACACACGACCGTGCCTGGGACAGGGCACGATCGTGCTAGAACCACGGGCGCGACCGTGCTAGTCAGGGACGCGACCGTGTTGACTAAACAGAAGGTATAATTATGCTGTTCACTAGGCACGATCATGTCTTGGGCCAGGCACGACCGTGTCTAGGGTTTTGAGGCACGACCAAGTCTAGCCAAGGGCATGACCGGGTCTGAGTGTGTGAGGCACGACCGCGCTATTATTTGGCGCGACCGTGTCTCATGAAGCACGACCGCGCTAGAACGCTAGCGCGACCGTGTCTGTTCCAAAACAGAATCGATTTGACTAATTCTTATATTGTTAATGTTGGAAATTATAGGGCTTTCATTCATTAGGTTATTACGAGTCTATTGGTACAGATTAATTGTATTTAAAACGTGTCTGAAGCAGGATTCGATTAAATCATTTTTTGAACGAGACATATATTCGGGTTCGTGTTAATTTCCATTTCATAAGCCCAAATTAGATTAGGGCTTTTGATCTATTGACTAAAACGAAAATGTAGGAGGTTTCAATTACCTGGATAGATGACGGATTGATAGTGCTCGACTGTGATGTGTTCCGGTTTGAATTCCGGCGACTTCGACTTCGTCTCCGGGCAAAATGGAATACGCGAGAGCTTGACAGAGGTTCGTACGAGGTGTGGGAGTAGTTTGTTTGCGCAGAAACAATTCCAAATGATCGGATTCGAGTGGTATGATAATGAGATCGACGGTTTTGAAATGAACACCCATAATGGAGTTTAATTTGAGATAATGCGGGTGTTTAAGACCTCAATCATGGTCGTTAATAGTTGGGACGTGTAGAACGGTTACGGAATCGAACGTCACTGTGATTAAAGACTGTATTTACGTTTTAACTGACGCGCGACCGTGCCCATAAGAGGCGCGACCGTGCCAAAACAAGGCGCGACCGTGCCAAGGCACTTGGCGCGACCGTGCCTATTAGGGTTTCTGGTTATTTACAAAATCAGCCCTTGCAACTTCAGCTTGGACATAATTAGCTTGGTTAGGATTTAAAAGAACACATAACGGAATTACTAACTGGATTAACTCTAAGAGGTGTTACTACATGATTATGAGTTCTAAATCTTTGAATTGAATACGATCGGCTAACGATTAATGAGGTGTAGGTTTGAACAAGTATATGATTCAATGTCGTGTTGTTATTTTATTAGTAAAAATAAATTAAAATAGGGTCGGAAAATCAGGAATGTTACATTAATGATATCTTGTTCAGTCAAAATACAATTAACACGATCAGTGACAATGTTTTTCTTTACTTTATGTTCACCAAGCAACTCTTTAGAGACTACACCTTCAGGGCAGGTGTTCTCAGACCTATCATCAGAAGCAGTGAAAAACTCTTCATCAGATGTGGAGTCAGCCTTACTTGAGGAATCATCCTTGTTAGAGGAATCATCCTGACTTGAGGACTTGTGGTGAAAACAATCACAACTTAATCAAAGTAAACAAGTAAACACAAGAAGTACTGATAAATGCAATTTGTATTAAGCTTCAATGGTTACAAGATTATAGAGAAAACTCTAAGAAAAAGCACTGAGATACAATGACTCTAAGTACTACTTATATAGTAACTTAGAATCAAGACATACCCTTGATTCTAAGGATCAGATCTAACACAAACCGTTGATCTTGTATTGATGCTATTCTTCATATAATGACAATAAACACTATAAAAGTTAACTTTACTTAAACGTCTTCTTAGGCATCATTGCTTGCATGCTTGGAGAAGAGCGTTGTAGTACTTTATTGTCTGCACCAGTGACATTCTTTCTGCGTGGAGTGTGTCAGTGGTGTAGCCAAAAGTTGTCAGTGGTAATGGTTGCTTTATCGAAGTCAGTCAGCTGCAACGTTTGATCTTCAGTGGAAATGGCTATCAGCAGCAAAGTTAGAGATCAGCAGCAAGATAAGTTGCTGATGATTTGCCTATCAGCAGCATCAAGTGTTGATGCTGCTGAGAAGCCTATCCGCAGCAACTCTGGTCTTCAGCAGATAAGGCTATTCGCAGGAGATTTGATTTTTAGGAGAAGAATAAGTATCCTAGGGGTGTGCATTAAATGGGTTGGCCCGTGAAAGCCCGAAGGACTGGCCCGTTAATCCCGAGCCCGGCCCATGATGTGTATAATCAGTCCGGTCTTCAGTCCTATCTTTCATGGCTTAACGGTCCTGGTCCCGGTCCGGGCTAAGCCCGCGGTTCTTTAAAAAAACCCATAAAGCCCGATTATAACCCGTTATGCATGCATCCCTATTTTTTCTAGGGATATAATCTTATATATGGAAATTGAATAACATGCAACTTCATTCCAAATTGAAAGTTATGGCCAAAAGTCAAATTCCAAATTGCATGTTAGAGAGGCAATACTCTTAGTCTTCCAAGTTCCTACATTCGATCTTCAAAATTCCAATATTTCAACCGATTAACAACAAGCGGATTCCAGGTAATTATATCAAATTAACATCAAGAGGATTCGGGTTCATCGTTTCGGGTCAGATCTGGTTGGATATTAACATACTCTTTTCGATGGCAACAAGTAACTCGAGGTCAGGAGGGTAAGATCATGAGTTTGTGAATTTTAATAGGATATGTTTAGTTTTTTTTTCTCGATGACAACAATTAGTTTTGTGAATTTTTTTCTCGATGGCAACAAGTATTGATGCATTAAGTTGTATGTATGTGTATGTATTTTTTAAGTTGTATTGCATGTTACCCTATGAGTTATTGAATGTCAATTGTAATATATATTGATGAATTAAATGTTGATTTTCAAGATGTATTCTTATTTGTAAACTACATTAACACGTTTCTTTGTTTAGCCTACATATAGTTATTTGAAAGCACCCATGTTTAGTTTCCCTGAATTGCATCTCCATTTATTTTACCACTACTTTGTTATGTTTATATATTACACGATAATGCAAAGAAAAAAATATATATATTTAGGGGTGAGTATTGGGCTTTGACCGGAACATTTGTACTTAGAAAGTTTTGTAGCCATCAGTCTTTATTTCTACAAACTTCCTCTAGACTGATGCTACCAAAACTCTCTTACTTCTTTTGCTGCTGAAGCTTTTTCATGTTACTGACTATTCTTGCAACCTCATATCCTCTCTGTCCTTGCTGGGATTGTTAAGAGGAAGCTCAAATAGAGTCTTGATGTCGATAGCCTTGCTTGAACACCTCATCTTCTGTCCTTTAACATCTGTCAATGTGAACTCATTTTTTTCGGCATTGTAGGACCAACTGATGAATGGAGAGTGGGATTGGAGAGGTTTGGCATCAATGATTTCATCTTTGCTGGGGTTGAAGTAATGTTTGATCACCAACAACAGATGTCTTCCACCTTCATTATCAGGCTCATTGGCTTCACCCAGCTCCATCATTCTTCTTAGATCAGAATCTAGAAGCTGCAATGCCTCATCAACAGTTGTATAGAGTGATCTTCTTTCTTCTGTTCTTCCCTTGAAGACTTCAAACATTTGATCTTGAGTGCTGTAGGACCAGTTGACGATTTCTCTTGAGTCTTCTGGTTTGCTAGTAGGTTTGCTTTTCCTCTTGGGAGGTTGTTGATGAGTAGGAGCTGGGTGGGAGGATTTGGACTTTGTGAGTGGAGAGGAGGTAGGTCTAGGATAGAAAGTGGAAGGTTGTTGGATAGAGGAAGTGGTGGATGAGGGAGAAGGCTTGGGTTTCTTTGGTTTCCTTTCTTTTTCTTGATTGATTACCCTCTTTTTTGAGCCTTTCTTCTCCAGACTTTCTTCCTCTTCCTTTTTGAATTTAAAGTAAAGGGCTTGCAGGTTCATGAAACTCATGGGACCTAGCCTTTTTCCACTCTCTCTTCTAGCCTTTAGGAAGTCAATCATGACCTTCCTTTCTTCATGGGTTCTTTTGTTGAAGGCAATGGTCTTCTTGGATTTCTGTTTGGCCTTTTCTTCTTCTTCAGCCCTTTTCTTATTTCCCAATTGACCCTGCTGACCCATGAAGGCTCTATAGATTTCTTTATTTGATAGTTTATCAAGGTAGTCTGCATCCTCACCTTGAGAAATCAGAGCTTCTATCCACTCCTCTCTCATTTCTTTGGCTCGTTCAGAATCAGTTATTCTGAACTTAGCCTCTTCCTTTTTCTTCTTCTCGCTTTCTTCTTCTTCTTTATTGAATTGTTCCTTTAGCTGAAGGGCTAGAGCTTCATCTTCTTCTATTTGGAAAGCTGTAGAAATCTTGACTTTCAGATCATCCAGCTGCTTAGCATACAGCTGGATCTGTTGTTCTCTGAAGAGAATGGCTGCTTTTCTTTCTTGAGCTTTTCGTAATTCAGCCATCTCCTCTTCTTCTTCTTCTTCTTTCCTCCTTTTCCTTCTCTATCCTTTCTCCATCTTCTTTTGTCATAAGTCCCTTCCCCTTGTCTTTGTTGGATGCCTCTGCTTCAGCTTCATTGACCTCAACAGCAGATGTAAGAGATGTTGTTGGGATCTCAGCTTCAGCTTCATTGGAATTTTAGGGAATGGACAAGGGAATGACACTTTCTTCATCTTCTTCCCATTCAAGACCTGTTACTTCTTTCCATCCTTCCTTCACCTTTTCCTCTTCTCTTCTTTTGGATTCTTCTTCTATGTTGAGTAGGACTGTAGGTGAGGAAAGGAAGGACAGGTCTGAGTCAGAGTCAGAGGCATCCATTGCAAGTAGACCTTCCTTTTCAAGCTGAGCTTTGATGGTTTTTATCATTACCTGGCTCTCTAAGTAATTAACATTGCAGATGTGTGTACTGAGCTCAAACACCTTGTGTAGGAAGTCTGAATTTAAGAGTAGGATCTCATTGATGTTAATTGAGAGAGATAATCCATTACTCAGGAAGACTGTGAAGTCAGAAGACCCAGTGCTTGACCATCCTAGCACTTCCACATCTCTGACCATTTTGTTCTACAGAGATCTTCTCCAGTAGATAATTTCTTCTTCTGTTAAGGTACTGCTCCTGATTAAGTCAAGTCTTCTAGGAGCCAGTCTTTGTTTTGCTGCTGTTGAAGATTCTGCACTGTCTTTAGGATAGGCCACCCTGTTTGCTTCTTCTAATAGTGTTTCAAACCAGGGCAGCTTTTCCTCCATTAGGTCTTGGAACCTGCTGATTGCAAGTTCTGCGGAGAGATCTGTAGAGGTGTTAATGCAGTTAGATAGGTACAGTTCAACCACTTGGAGTGGATTTAGTGCATTCCAATTCAGCTCTTCTACTTCGCTGAACTCTTTTCCAATCCAGAATCTATCAGTTGAACCATCATACCCCCAAGCTAGTATGGAGTCGAATTCTAGCTTGTTTGCAGACAGTGTGAATTAGGGGGCAGTGGTTTGGTTTATTATTGCTGCTGCTTCAGGGGCTATGCTGACTGATGGAGGTGTGTCTTCATTTTGACTTTCATCTTTTAACACCTCATCAACAGCTCTGACGACCAACTTCCAGTCCTTAGTGATTTCTTCCTCTTCATCTACTGAGTCTAGCAAGTCATGAACTTGAACAAAGGCAGGCTTGAATAATGAACTTTGAAATGCGGCCTGCTCTTGTATCCATTCGTCTAGGCTGTCAGCATCATCTTCTACTGCAACTATCTCCCCCTTTTTGGTTGCATCAGTGTAAAGGGCTGCATCTGTTTGAGTTCTGAATCATACAAGGGAGGGAGTAGGCACAGTTAGGCATTGATGGGCTTCATGCATAAAGACTTGGTGCCTTAGTTTGGACACTTCAGCCTCTAGCATAGCTACCCTGGCCGTCAATTCCATATTATGAAGTTTCAGTCTGTCCTCATCCACAGTTGTGGAATACTTGGAGCTAGATGGGGCCTTAGGCCTAGCATCTGCATCCCCATCACCCTGCTTTTCTTGGCACCTGAGATTCCTCTCAGTGAAGAGTGTTTCAAAGGTAACATCCTCACTGTGAGTTGTCGTGCTTAGGGTCTTAGTAATGTTGTCACTGTCCTCCTGGGCAGTTGATGTACCAGGAGTAGTGACAGCCCTTTCCACATGCACTCTATCAGTACCACCAGAGTGAACCTTCTTGGGTGATGAACTTGGGTTAGGTGCACTAGCAGCCAAGTCAATCAATACCTCTGAGATAGTGGGTGTTGGAGAAGGTATATCATCTGAACAAGGAGCCTCTGCACTTAAGTTCAGAGAAGAGAAATGAAGGTATGGCTCAGCAGGTTGTTCTATGGATCCGGGATGTGATCCTGATCCTAATAGAGAAACTTCCTAGGAGGTTTCTCTAATGTTTTGGCTATCCCTTTTGATATTCTCATCAGAATGTTAGGATTCTGAATGAGGGCTTTGAGGTTGGGATTGGGCCTTTGAGACAAGAAGAGAAGGAGTCTTCTTGCTTCTTTTTCTGGTGTATGTTGTTGCAACTGGGGCCCTTTGTTCCAGTTGAACGATAACATCCAAATCAGATGTAAGTGATTTCGGTGCCTGTGCATCCTCAGTAGTTTGCACAGGGGTTCGAGCAATGGAAGCAGTTTGTTGTTCATGATTTGAAGTGGAGGGTGTGGGATCAGTATCAGCTGGGATTGCTGAACTGTCACCCTGGGTACTTTGTATGTTCACCATTGTAGATAACAATAGAACATTGACCCCTGAGAACTTTTTGGAAACAGTTCTCATGCTTTGAAAAATGTTTCTTTTATGACCCAGCATAAGATAGATTTTTGCAGGTTTTGAAAGATCTTTTATTTCATTGTTAAACACCTCCTACAAGAATCTTGGGTACATAAAAAATTGATGCTTTGCACCCTCTTGAAGGTTGTATCTCAAACCTTCAAAGATAAGATGTGTAAAGTTGAATCCTTGGCCAGTAATCATACCATGAACAACAGAGGCAAGTGCAGAGCTCACTTGATGCCATCCACTTCTCTTCTGAGATATGCATTATAGAAGAGTGTGGCCTAGATACTTCCATGGGGGTTCCATCAGTGCCTTCTCTATTGTGTACTCATTTTAATTTCCAGTGTACCCTATGGATACAAAGGTCCTCATGTAGACTTCTTTTGAGTACGAGATGGCGGCCCCCTCGTCCTGAAGCTTGAGGTGTTTGCGGAGAGTGGCTTCAGAGATGGTGATGTCCTTGCCATCTACCTTGGCTTTAATTTAGGGTATCCCCTGTTTGGTAGAGTAGATGGCAGATTTCCAAAAATCCTCCATGTGAGGAATATAAATGGGTGGGTTGACAGTGAGTGCATGGTAAATTCTTGATCGACAGAGAAAGTCGATCATGTCATCAAACCCGTCGGACTTCTTCCCTTTTTTTAAGTATGCTGTGAGATTGTGGTATGGGGAAAACTTATCATCTGGATGGTTTATGTCTACCTCTGCCATTGTTTGGTTTGGAGGGAAAAAGGAAGATTTTGAAGGGTGGTTAGGAGTGGAAGGCTTTGAATGTTGTGGGGGCGTGAGAGAAAGTGATGGGAGTTAGGAGTTAGGGCGAAATTGAATGTGAAGGGGTGGTGAAGAAATTTGATTTGTTCTTATAATGGCAGAGGAGGGAAAAACAAACTCACTTGTACAGTGCAACCTCATTCACTTTTTACTATTACAGCTGTAATGCACTATAGCAGTCATGGTAAAGACTGAAAGAAATTTTTACAGCGGGTAAAAGTTAATTTAGACTTAATTTTACCCATCAGCAGCAAACTTGGTTACTACGGATGGTTAAGTCTATCCGCTGCAAGCTTGGTTGCGGCGGATAGTTAAGTCTGTTAGCAGCAAACTCTATTGCTGCTGATTATTAAACCTGTCAGCAGCAAAAATGGATGCTGCTGACTTGTAACTTTTATTTATAACAAAAGACAAACATATTTACAAAGACAAATTTTTTTAGAGACATATTTTAATCAAAGTTCATCATACCAATAGATTCAACTAAATATCTAAATCTAGCTTCATCAAATGGTTTTGTAAACAAATCAGCATATTGCTCATTGGTATGAACTTTGGTTAAAATAATTCTCTTTTTCTAGCTTGATCTCTTATGAAGTGATACCTGATGTCAATGTGCTTTGTCTTGGAGTGCTGCACCGGATTGTTTGTGATTGATATAGCACTCATGTTGTCAATGTGAATGGGAGTTGCCATGAAAGTCATCCCGTAATCCAGCATTTGATTTTGTATCTAAATGACTTGTGCATAGCAACTTGAAGCTGCAATGTATTCTGCTTTTGCTGTAGAAGTTGAAACACATGTTTGCTTCTACTGCCATGAAATCAGTCTCCCTCCCAGAAACTGACATCCCCCTGGTGTGGACTTTTTGTCCAAGTTGCATCCCCTATAATCACTGTCAGTGTATGCATACAGATTGAACTTATCATTTTTAGAGTACCATAGTCCAAGTCTTGGGGCTCCCTTTAGGTATCTGAAAATTCTCTTGACAGCTTGAAGATGTGAAATCTTTGGAGCTGCTTGGAATCTTGCACAGAGACATACTGCAAACATGATATCTGGCCTTGAGGCAGTGAGATACATGAGAGACCCTATCATTGCACGGTACTGATGTTGATCAGTGTCTTGACCATCTTTTTCTGGAGTCAGCTGATGGTGCACTTGCATAGGGGTTCTTGCAGCAGAGCAGTCAGCAATCCTGAATCTTTCCAGAATGCTCTTGACATATTTGGATTGGCTGATGAAGATTCTATTTGGGACTTGTTTGACTTGAAGACCTAGAAAGAAATTTAGCTCACCCATTGAGCTCATTTCAAACTTTGAGTGCATCAGGATCTCGAAGTCTTTACACAGCTTCTTCCTTGTTGATCCAAAGATGATATCATCTACGTAGATTTGAACAAGTAAGATTCCCCCCCCCTTCATCTTTGATAAACAAGGTCTGGTCAATGGCACCTCTTCTGAAGTTGTTGCTTAGTAGATATCCAGAGAAAGTTTCATACCAGGCTCTTGGGGCTTGATGTAATCCATAGAGAGCTTTGTCTAGTTTGAACACTTGATTAGGATGTGCAGGATCTACAAAGCCTGGAGGTTGTTTGACATATACTTCTTCACCAATCTTCCCATACAGAAAGGCACTCTTGACATCTATTTGATAGACTATGAAATTCTTGGATGCAGCAAATGCCAGAAAGATTCTGATGGCCTCCGGTCTGGCAACAGGAGCAAAGACTTCATCATAGTCAATTCCCTCTTCCTGAGTGTAGCCTTGAGCTACAAGTCTGGCTTTGTTCTTGAATACAATACCTCTCTCATCTTTCTTGTTCATGAATACCCATCTTGTGCCAATGGCAGATTGACCAGGTGGAAGATCAACAAGCTTCCTGACATCCTGTCTCTTGAATTGCAGCAACTCTTCCTGTATTGCCTCAATCCAACTGCTGTGTTGCAGAGCTTCATATATCTTCTTGGGTTCCACCTGAGATAGAAAACATGAAAAGAAACATATATTTGCCTCATGAGATTTGCTTCTTGTTGGAACTCCTTGGTGAGTTTGGCCAATAATATTTTCCAGAGGATGTTCCTTGTTAATCCTTTGTGCTGGTACCACCTCCAGCTGTATCCCTTGATCAAGATTGCTTTGATTTTGATCAGGGATTTCTTCATTCATGGTTGAATAGTCTTCAAGATCAATAGCTACATCAGTATTATCAGCAATAGTATTTGCAGCATCTACAACATTTACCGAAGAGTCTTCATTAAAATTTTCATTTTCAGACAGGCTGCTGCTGGTGACATTTGAGAGAGTGGTTCTAACTGCACTTGCTTCAATGGCTTCCATAACAGATGGAGGATCAATCGATGGTCTTCTCAGACTGATAGAAGATTTTGAAAAATCCAGTCTGTAGTCAGAGGAGGTGGAGGCAAGTGCTTGAGAAGAGGAAGACTCCATATTTGAGAAAATGAGAGGCTCAAATATTTGGGTGAAGGAGTCTATGTTAAAAAAGCCAGTTTTGGCCTTTTCCCTGTTCACAGACAATGTGTTCTCTGCATTTCACATTGGCTGATTCATCCACAATTCTTGTTCTTGAGTTGAATACTCTATAGGCCTGGGATTGAGAGGAATAGCCCACAAAATATCCTTCATCAGATTTGGCACCAAACTTAGGAAGAACCCCATGTGTGATTAGAATTGTGCATGGACATCCAAAAGGTTTTAGAAATAGAATGTATGGAACTCTTTGGAACCATAGTTCATAAGGTGTCTTGTTGAGAGGCTTGACTATGAGAACTCTATTTTGCACATAGCAGGCTGTGCTTACTGCTTCTGCCCAAATGTGAGAGGCAGTTTTGAGTCAGCCAACATAGATCTTGCTAACTCAATTAGAGTTTTGTTTCTTCTTTCAGTAACTCCACTTTGTTGAGGAGTTCTTAGCACTGTATTGCCTTTCGATTCCCTTGCTCTCACAGAAATAGTTCAAAGTGTGGTTCTTGAACTCTGTGCCCTGATCACACCTTATTATCTTCACCTTTTGATTGCTTTGATTCTCTACCCTAAGGATGTAGGATTTGAGAATTTCAGCAGTTTCATCTTTAGTTCTCAAGAAGTATACCCATGAGAATCTAGTGTAGTCATCAGTTATCACCACACAGTATGACTTCTTACCCATTGACATAATAGTTGTAGGACCAAAGAGATCCATATGCAGCAGCTGTAGTGGACTATCATTTGTATTCAAAGTCTTGGGCTTGTGAGAACTCTTGTGTTGCTTCCCCTTCAGACAAGCAATGCAGGGATCTTCTAGCTGGAATTCTTTATCAGGAAGCCTCTGACAAGATTTTCCTTCACCAATTTGTTGATGGTTTTGATGCTAACGTGTCTTAGTCTCCTGTGCCAGAGAGCTGATTCATCAAACAACAAGGCGAGGTTCTTAGACCTCAAACACCACGCACCCACCCTTGCATATTTTCACCATATGCAATCTCCTTAATTTTCAAGATACAGTTAAACACATATAGATATTGAACAACCAACACGTAAATCAAATATGTGCAATTACCACCACCTATCATTACTAAGTAAGTGCAAAACACTTACCTTTTGCTAAAGATGATCCCGCTTGATCCTCCAATCTAGCTTCCTTACTACTTGATCACCTATACAACCCATTACAATTAGTAATCCATTGATCACCAATTGACATTCCAATACACCCTTTTGATTTAATGACCATCACCTTAACTTAGTTTGGTTAACACAACCTCAACCAAACCTTTAACACCAATAAACAACCTTTCAACCCAAGTTGACCTGGTTGGGTTTCATCCAAATCACTCAATTCCCCAAGGTTCTTAATTCACCAATTAGATTGAGGTTTCTACTAAGTAATGTGTTTATTAACACCATAAACACTTACCAGCCACCAATTCACCATTTAAAGCATCCCAATCAAAACCCCCCAATTTTCACCTCAAGAACCCTAATTCTTGAATCATCAAATAGAATGTTTATACGATGTTATCTACCTCTCATTACCTTCAAACAAGTTTGATTATTACTTATTTCAAGCTTTTAACCATTCTAACCACCCACAACAGCCGTAATTCGAAATTCTCACAAACCCACCAAGAACATCAACAATGGAGAATTAAGAAATGAAGGAGATGCTTACCTGATGATTAGAAGAAGACAAGTCCACCAAATCCTTCTAATCGCACATGCAAACTCCAGATTTTCGTTTCTTGATCCACCATCTCCTCCTCCTCCTCCTCCTCCTCCCTTCTTCTCTATCTCACGATACACACAAATATGAGTGTGTATGCGTGACCTCCTCCCCATCTAAACAAACCAGATTTGTTTAATTACAAATCAGCCCCTCCACTTCCATAATGACCCCTTTTTAACCAAATTAGTCAAAACTCCACATTTACAACAACCTCTAGCTTTCCTTTATGTTATTTACACCCTTATAATATGTTTAACATATTATATAATAACCCGAAAGTTGGTTCGTTACAAATCATCCCCCACCACATGGAATACTTAGGATAGTAATTCGACATTCATTCTTTACTTCACAAGGTCAATTTCTACCTTCCTTAGTGCTTTCAACAACAATCGCGTGATTTATTTCCTTATGGCACTATTAACTCATCGCATTATCTAAGTTAGTCACCGGTTCTTCTAGATGAAACATTCGTTATCCACCTCAACACTGCTATGAGAAGCTACATCCACTTCTCTCGCCGCATAATCCCGTGGATATACCACGAGGAATGTCTCATGGAGTTTACACGATCCCCCGAGTAACTCCTAACTGCATAAAACTTAACAAACTAGAGTGAAGTCTGAACCGTCCAACAAAACGGGGACTTGGCCTCCCACGTTTTCGAACCCAATACACCCCTTTTTTATGGAAACTTTTATATCGTCAAAGTTCCCATTTGAGTTTCAATACACCTCCTTCCTAAATCCATTTAGGGTTTTCTATCCATCTTGAGCGGATTTTCAATCATACTCAAAATACAAGATTTTACACGCTAAGTCTTGAATCACACCATGATTCATAGTTTCATGACTTTCAATACCACCCAGCTAAACGGTATTCAACACCGTCCACCATTTAGTAATTCAATTAACGTCATATGAATACCCAAATGGTAATTAAGATGACACCATCTTTCAACCAATAGCAATTAATCACCTTGTTTCCTCCGCAGAAGAAACTAACACCTTAATTCAACACATGTCGTACCATGTCGTATTACACCTTTCTTGAACCAAAGTTCTCCGACCACTCTGAAGAATAGGCTCCCTTTTGGCATTCGACCTTAACCCGTAGGAAAGTGAGACACTTTTAACCACATATTTGATTGTGTCTCCTTTCATCCCAGCCACCAAAAGTTAAAACCCTAAAACAAACATACAACAATCCATGAGACCTAAAAAGTCTCGTTTATCACCTTTGAAGTTCAAGGACTTCAAGAAAACCGTTAAAGTTTGAAGACTTCAACTCAACCTTCTAATGCTTACCCACGTATAGATTCACCAGTTCTCTCTCCAAGTTCTCTCCTTTAGTTGTTACAATGAAGCTCACAACTGACTAGGAGAAAATGCGATACACCTGTCTCGTTACATATAGACGTCACCGAGTCTAATGCACGAGGCACCAAGACAACCGACAAGGCATATGGTCTTCCTATGGAAAGACGCGTCAATGCCATAGCCACATCCTCTTTCATAATTCTGACACCTTGTTTATCCCAACGACTTAAGCATATGTCATCCTTTGAGATTCAAGGATCTCAATCTTACAATCCCCCTTTGAAGTTTGAAGACTTCATTTCCAATCACCGACCGTGAAGTTCTAAGACTTCAAATGCCACCAAAGCCAAAATGGCACACCAAACCATTCCAAAGAAAGGCCTTTCCTTTCAAGGAATTTCAAGAAGCTCACAAAGATAACGAGCGAAAACGACCAAGATTCGAAGATAGGAATGACTATCATCAAATAAACGACCACCACATTTGCATACATGAGCCTACACACCCTTCACATTGGTCCACATAAACCGCGAAACTTCTAATAACTCAAAAGGCACATCAGTAATCCCATAGTATCCATAACGACAATGATACCATTCATGGGATATCGCCCTCCTCTACATTCATTTTTTGAAACTAAGACTTTTAGTCACTTGTTCAAACCCGACAAAGCATACGTATACATTCTTCCATTCTTTTTTTCCTCAAGAGAACGGTTACACCCCAAGAAAAGATATTCGGGTATAAAACCCTTATGAACTTTTGTACGACTGGAACACTAGGTATTCCATTATACCCCCAGTTGATGTCAATGGCATAAGCCATGTATACACCATTTCGTACGTCTCGTGCTTCATTGTCTCTAGATGAGAATAAATAAACACGTTTCTCCTTGTTCACCTACGACATTGTTATGGCTACTAAGTAACCGAACACCTCTTTTACAATCGTCAGACTCAATCCATGTTATTATTTCGTCCACAACCTCTAATTAGCACATCAAGAAATCATCAACTTTTAATACCTCAACGTTGATCACTCGACATAACGACCAAAGGACTTCAATATTGTCCTTAATGGCTACAAATGTCCAACTTTTAGGCCTCGGAAATTTCTGTTTTCTCCTCTTTACCACTCTTGTGCCTTAACTCAGGACATTCACACCAAATGTATCCTGATTTATAGCAACTAAAACACAAGTTATTAGGACTATAACACTGTGTCGCAATGTGTCCCATCATTCCCATTTGTGTTGCTCCCCACACATACGACAATATCAAACATTGCATTCCCCAAAAGGATTTTCTAGCTAAGCTATAATGTTTGGCTTTCAAAAAGACACCTCTCAATTCCTCCTTGTATTCCACTTGTCTCGTGTGTTTGACTTCCCCTTGCAACACTTAATAATCAACTCCACCTGAGTTGTACACCTCACGCAAGAATCCGCTCTAGCGTCAACGGATAATATCGATCGAGAAAGCCAATCCATCCTCTTTCCCTCCGTGATTCCAAGATCCAAGCAAGACCACGACTAGTCATAAAACATGCCCGTAATACTGTTGATTGCCTCCACTGTCAACTACATGTGAAAGAACTCCTCAGTTAAACGACCCACCACTGCTTTCCGTCTAAGGTACTTCAAGGTCACCTCTTGAATTCCCATTATGCGTTGCCTTCACACCCCTCGTCTTTCTCCTTATGAAGAACTTCTCACCAATTTCAGCCATGTCCCGGAGTTGACTCGCCGCAACTAGTACTCCCTTCTCTGGACAACCTTGGCTCACTCCTAAGCCAATATCATTCCGGTGACGCATCGTCGATAAATCAATGGTTCAACCTCACCAATTTACGCCATTGTTTTGTGCACCACTACTCCTTGTGAAAACAAATTTTCCTTCCTCGTTGATTCACCAATCGTTGTTCCTCCCGTTCCATAAGCTTTATACGGTTCCTCTATGTGATCGCCTCAATATGCCATATCTTCCTTGAAGGAAGGTTGTCCCGAATAAATAGAAAGCCTTAGCCGTCCTCCACTATCATGTGGATTTCTAAATTTCCCAACCAACACCATGTACTTCACCTCCCCGAGATGATGCACGTTTAGACTCATTCGCACCAGAGCATTTACAGCAATAACCTTCTACAATCTTAGTCTTCTAACTTTAACCCCATCAACCATTCCTCGACTGAATTCTATTTTTATGCTGTGGATATTCTACTTATTGTCACGCCTCTAATCATACCCATTAAGGCTCTAACCCCCCCCTTTATGTGTATACATAAACACCTAGTATAAACACCCCATATACATACATAAAATACACACACACACACATATATATATATATCCACATATAAACACCTTCACCTAATCCTTGTTAATGTTCATTATCATATGGTTATCATAATTCCACTTACGTATACTACGTTACGAATCATACTTGGCCATGTATGATCAATAACCTAATATACCTAAGTGTTATTGTCATCTCCACACAACAACTCCCTTAACAAGTTTTGGCACACACAATTCACCTTGGACGCCACATAAAACGACCATGGACAATAATCATTACTAACGTTTCTCCCTTAAGCTCCGTGTCTCGGTCACGTCTTCATTGGATTCTCATTTAACTCCCACCTTACCAAGAGCATCAAGTTTGAGTTTGGTGTGCCGCACACACAAATCCCTCAAACCATCGCTCTGATACCAAGTTGTAACATCTAAAAAATTCAACCAATTTTAACTTTCAATGCACGCGGAATTTAGGTCCCATAAACGCCCTTGACAAAACAACACATGTTATTTACAACAAATGACGACATAATTTGTTTTAAAACGTTCGACCGACATTTTAAAACGAAAACAAGTTTCAATATCTAAGAGATGACTCAAACAAGTTTAATGAACCCCAATCAATGAGTTCTAACTACAACCGTTAACACACAACAAAACCGAATGAGAATCCAATTCCACCATGAAGCATGACCCGAGACTTCAAACCGGAGCTTTACCTGTAAAACACCATTAATAACACCATTAGTAATGATATATGACCTCGCTTAGACCCCCATGGGTTAGACCCAAGCAAATACCCCAAAAATGGGAAGTTTTGAAGAAATAAAATTTCTGACATGGCCATGTGTATAATCTGACATGGCCCTGTGTACCTGATGCCCACAATAATTTCCAGACATAGTCATGTGGAGACTCACATAACCATGTCCACCTGATGAACAAACATTTCTGACATGGCCGTGTGCAGAATCAGACATGGCCATGTCCACCTGCAACAAATTTTAGTTTTCCACCTTTTTTACCCTTCCAACTCGACCCCCGGTCGTTATAAGCAACCAACATGTTTTAAACTCCTCATACGAGAACCATAACTCATTTTTACACCTTCATCAATCCGACTCATTCGTTATTATTTGGAGTCTTTGACTACAAGTTTACCACCCGAGTTTACCACACTCATTAAGTTATGTCATTGAGTAATCGACTCCAAGACCGACATTTAGATAAGTATTGACATCATACAAGTCCTATTATTATACTAACTCACCATTATTCCATAATGGTTTGACTTATACCACATTCAATCAATTTACAACATTTCACCATTATTCCATAATGGTTTGACTTATGTACCACATAAGTCAATTTACACCAATTTCACCATTATTCCATAATGGTTTGACTTATATACCACATAAGTCAATTTACACCAATTTCACCATTATTCCACAATGGTTTGACTTATACCACATCAAGTCAATTTACACTAATTCACCATTATTCCATAATGGTTTGACTTATATACAATATTAGTCAATTACTCTGAATTACCATATTTAGTTTGACTTTACACCACATAAGTCAATTACAATAATTTACCACATCTAGTTTGACCATACACCACATAAGTCAATTATATCAAATTACCACATTCTACTTTTCAGTTTAACTATATACCACATAGTTAATTACACCAATTTATCATATTCTAAATTTTAGTTTGACTATATACATCATAGTCAACTACACCAATTTCAAAATATATTATGCATACAAGTTTGACTTTACCACACAAGTCAATTTTACACGAATACACCATATAAGTTTATTAACTTAATTCATCAAACAACAAGGCGAGGTTCTTAGACCTCAAACACCACACACCTACCCTTGCATATTTTCACCATATGAAATCTCCTTAATTTTCAACATACAATTAAACACATATAGATATTTGAATAACCAACATGTAAATCAAACATGTGCAATTACCACCACCTGTCATTACTAAGTAAGTGCAAAACACTTACCTTTTGCTAAAGATGATCCCGCTTGATCCTCCAAGCTAGCTTCCTTACTACTTGATCACCTATACAACTCATTTACAATTAGTAATCCATTGATCACCAATTGACGTTCCAATACACCCTTTTGATTTAATGACCATCACCTTAACTTAGTTTGGTTAACACAACCTCAACCAAACCTTCAACACCAATAAACAACCTTTCAACCCAAGTTGAACCGTTTGGGTTTCATCCAAATCACCTAATTCCCCAAGGTTCTTAATTCAATATTTAGATTGAGGTTTCTACTAAGTAATGTGTTTATTAACACCATAAACACTTACCAACCACCAGTTCACCATTTAAACCATCCCAATAAAAAACCCCCGATTTTCAGCTCAAAAACACTAATTCTTGAATCATCATAGGATGTTTATATGATGTTATCTACCTCCCATTACCTTCAAACAAGTTTGATTATTACTTATTTCAAGTTTTTAACCATTCTAACCACCCACAACAGCCCTAATTCAAAATTCTCCCAAAACCCACTAAGAACATCAACAATGGAGAACTAAGAAATGAAGGAGATGCTTACCTGATGATTAGAAGAAGATAAGTCCACCAAATCCTTCTAATCTCACATGTAAGCTCTAGATTTTCGTTTCTTGATCCATCATCTCCTCCTCCTCTCTTCTTCTCTATCTCACGATACACACACAAATATGAGTGTGTATGCGTGACCTCCTCCCCATCTAAACAAACCAGATTTGTTTAATTACAAATCAGCTCCTACACTTCCATAATGACCCCTTTTTAACCAAATTAGTCAAAACTCCACATTTACAACAACTTCTAGCTTTCCTTTACGTTTATTTACACCCTTATAATGTCACACCCCAACCGACGGCGGAATACGGAGGGACATGTAGACTGTTCATAAGCACATGATCAACTATATTTCATTTTGTTTAGTACATCAGGATTTCATTACGTCAGTTCAATCAACAAACAAAATCTAGTACATCAACAAGTTCAAATTCTTTGTTCACTAAGTCCAAACCCTATATGTAGTATCTTACACATGATCTCAAACAATAGTACCTGAAACATGATGAAAACAGAGTCAACTAAAAATAGTTGGTGAGCATACATATGTTTTAGCACAACAAGTGTTATCAAAAGTTTGTGTACAATTCATATGATGCATGGATTAATATGGCAATTATGGAAAATCACTATAGTTTAAACTGGGGCGTACAATCAAACCTTGTGACTGATAGGCATAACACAACAGTTATCCTTAAGTGTTAGGTATAACACAACAGTTATCCTTAAATGATAGGCATAACACAACAGTTATCCTTAAGTGTTTTCGGCAACAATCACCCTAACCGGGTGGGTTGGTCAGACTCAATAGATCTATCATTGTATACCGTCGGCTTGTACTGAGTTAATGATTGCACTTGCCCTATGCACAAAAAATATGTAAATGTTGTTTGCACTAATAGTATTCAAGCATAAGGCATAAATTGCACACATGATCATAATGTTTGAATTGTAATAATTGTAAATAGTTTATACGTAATCATGTTTCACCCCAAAGAATGTAAAATTGAAAAAGCGGCTATGTAAACTCACCTTGACAAGTAGAGGGTTGATCTTGAAACTTGTAGTAATAAGAATTAAGGATACCCTAAGTTAAATATGATACGCGATTTAACACATGGAAACGATTAAAAGAAACAAGAACGAAACGATTTGGCGAATTTAGGTTTTTAAATGGACGAGCGATCAAGAACACGATTACTGCTTATAAATGATCTTTTCATAAATTTTATTTATAAAAAGGGATTTAGGTGCCAATAATAAAGGGTTTTCGGTAAAAATGTTAATATGATAAATATTTTATTATAATAAAGGCAATGACAGGGTAATATGATGAAATATTATATAATAATATTTATAAGGGTATTTAAAATAAGTAAATAAATTAGTTACGTGAATTTTTACTATTTATAAAAAATTCTAATTTAGTAAGATCAAATATTTAACTAGAACTCATCATTTTGCTACTAATATTATGCTAATTGTGTTAGTATCAGTAATATCATAAATATGTAAATAAATCAATTATTAAGAGTTATAACATTAGTATCACTAATAAAATCGTATTATTAATTATAGATCATGACATTTTAAAGGTTTAGGTAAAATGCCTATATATGACACTTTAGGAAATGTCATGACGTTACGGCCATGGTTATTCTATAACTGTAAACGTTATATATATATATATATACATAAAATAATTGGGTTTATGAAATACACTAACATTTGTCTTTTTTTTAAATATAAAAACACACACTCCCACACATATGTATGTATACATATATAGTGGTAATGAAATAAACTAATAATGGGGCTCGTATTCCATTCGGGATAACCAAAAAGTTTTAATAATTATAGCTAACCATATATAAATATATATATATATTTATACATATATATATATACACATTTCATTTATAATTAAAATGAACGATATAAAGCCCCGAGGTACATGCAATTTATTTATTTAGAAATTAGATTATTTACTAATTATAAAAATGCATATATTTGTATGGGTAGAGGGATAGCAGGAAAATAAAAATAAATAAAAAGGTTGCAGTAGGAAGGGCTCGAACCCGTGACCTCATGCGTATTGGGTAAGCGAGTAAACCGGCTACTCTGGGCATTAAGCCTTGTTATGGAGTAGAATCTTTAATTTTTATTAGGAAGGTTTTGTAAGCCCTTCCTTCCCAACCACCCTCTCGATCACATCCCTACAGATCCCCCAAAACTAAAATCGATTTCCATGGTTAGAGTTAGTATGCTATGAGGGGAGGCAAGAGGAGTACCTGATATCGATTCTGGAGTCATCAAGAGCTGAGTTGCCTTGTGTCGTGAAGGGTCGGAGGACGACCCTCCTTCTTGCGCCGATGACAGGAAAACGAGAGGAGCAGGAGGGAAATTTGAGATTCTTTTAGTCTTGTAAACGAATTAGGTAGTTACATTTGGTGTTATCAAAGCGTCCATGGTCGTAAAGAAGCGAGATTTGTGGGTTCTCAACCCATAACCGAAAGTTCCAACTTGGTTCTTAATTAGCTCATGAATTCGCCATAAAACTCAAATTAATTCCTCTTAATGATTGTAAATGGGTGGAGAAACGTTTTGGGGAGATTTTATTTCCGTAACTTAAGGGAAAATCGAAAAATTCGGACGAGTTTGACTTTAGAAAGTCAAAATTGGGTGTAGGTAATATTCAAGGTTCAAATCAAAGGGTTCAAATGAACGTTGAGGGGTTCAAAGGAAAAAGTGGGGGTTTAAGACTTAAAGAGGGTCCAAGATAATATGAGGGGGCTTAATTTTTATGGAGGGTTCAAGTTCTAATCCTCTTGATATACTATAAAATTTCTTTAATAAAGCTTAAAAAAAAAATAAAACCTAATATATAACTTTATTATTACTTATCTTTTTATCACTATTTTTCTCTTGTAAAATAAAAACTCATTTTTATGAAACTTAAAGTTTATAATTAGTTATTTAATACAATAAATATGTATATGTTTATTTTTCCAAATACATGTATATATAAAAGATGCAGATACATAATTTAGAATTAAAGGTTTTATTTTTGATATAATTATTATCACAAAATATGATCATGTACTTATATATACAAATGACACACACACACACACATATATATATATATATATAGTAGAACAAAATTGATACTTATATGCAAGGATTGAAATTTTAAATTTGATACGTATAGAAATTTTTTTGTTGATGTGACACATTATATTGCATAAGAAATGAGATGTCATCATTGTTTGAAATAAAACAAGATAAAATAAAATAAGGCCAGAAAATCATGGATGTTACAGTATCCCCATGTTGAGGGAATTTCGTCCCGAAATTCGACTGGTGGAGGCTACTGATAACAGGGAAAAAGTTGCGGTTAGCTTGACTGTCGGTTTAAGGAGTATAATTGGTGGCAAGGTTCAGGTCTGATACTCAAGGTTAGGTTACGTCAATGCATCAAGCATGGAAGGTAGCAGTGGATTTAATTTGAAGATAACTAAGGAGAAAATTGTCGAAGAATATTTTGGACTCCAATGATGGAATGTATCACTTGAAATGAGAACGATGAGGATTTGATGATCAAAACTTGTTTATGATGTAGTATAAGATGTTTAAGAAGTGTCAATGGATAAGAGATTTCACAAATATTGGTCAAGGTCAAAATAGCATAAAACATCACGTGACACGAACAACGCTACTTCTGACAATATGACAGGAACACTTATATATAGGAAGTACCAGCGGCGTATCCACCATGCACTTATCATATCACATTAGTTTCATTACTATATATCACGATAGGTTTTATGTCATAACACACGACATAATTCACTATGTTTTCCATGCGCTAACTTTTATAATTCATGTGCACCCGTAATTACTCAAATCGTCGCATGGTTCGTATAGTTCATTCCATTGTGTGTGGGTCAGTGGGGAGACATAATTGCTTATTTCATATATATTGTTTTCACTTATGTGTTGCTAAGGAGTAATTGTGCCCCTAGATAGTAAGGTCAATCAGATAGCTAAAGAGTAGTAATGTGGAATAACTTAGTGTTCCATAGCTTTTTCGTGTTTGAACAAGAATACGTCAAACCTCGAGTAGTTTTAAAGTTTTACAGCTTCCTCGTGTTTGAACAAGAATACGTCAATCCTCGAGTAGCTTAAAAGTTTGTAGCTTTCAACTTTCATGGATAAAGTGACTTATCATGCCTTGTGATCCATCAATTGCAACTATGTTTCCTAATCTAGTTTAGTGTATAATGTAAACATCCAAGTTTCATGTTTAATCTAGTATCATGTACATTGTAAACATATAAGTTTCACGTATAATGTGAACAACTTAGTATCATGTATATTGTAAACAAATAAGTTTCATGTATAATGTGATCAATCTAGTATCATGTATATTGCATTCAACCAAGTATCATGTATCATGTGAACAACCTAGTACCATGTATATTGTAAATAACCAAGTTTCATTCATCATGTGATCAATCTAGTATTATGTATATTGTAAACAACCAAGTTTCATGTACCATGTGATAAATCTAGTATTATGCATCATGTGATAAACTTAGTATTATGTATATTGCAAACAAACAATTTTCATGTATCATGTGATAAATCTAATATTACGTATCATGTGAATGCTCATATGTAAGTTATTGAGGTTTATATGGATGGTTAACGCTTACATGAAATGATTCATCTCCTTGAAGTGCCTAGTATGTTCATATATTTCCGAATGCGCAAGATAACGAGAAGGTTTTGCAGGTACTTAGAGTGATGTGCTTACAAATAACTGATTTGTGCTTTTTATTTGTAAATATACAAGTAATTGTAATTTATTATTATTTGTAAATTAATAAAATAGTGAAAATAATAAGTTGGATAACAAGATAAATAGATGAGTAAATAAAAAAAACCTTTTATTTAAATTTAATTATCATAAAGAGAATGTTTCAAAGAAAAATAATGGCTACATTATTTAATAATTAAGCCAAGGTTTAAATTTAACGAAACAAAAGTCATAGTTAATTATTAATTAAGATAATGTTTTTTTATAAAACAAATTATATTAAGTTTCCTTACAATGTGGAAAGGTCCATAGAAAATTTATATTCCAGATAATATTTATAAACTAAGGGTTTGACAAAGGTTTTGCTTGAACGAGAAGATGATGTTAATAAAATAGTTAGTTTATAAAGAAAGGTTTAAGTATGTGTACTAAATTGCAATAAATAAAATGATGGTGTTTAGATTGTACTCATTTGGTATCATAACCAAATGGATACTTTAACAAATCAAAGTGATTCAAATTTTTATACTTTTAAGAAGACATGTTTTAGCCTATAGGTGAACACTCACTTCGGGAATTCCCATGAAAGCATACGGATCCTTCTGTTGATTTGGATTTATATGCAATGCTTTCCTAGACAGAAGACCCAGAGCACATGCATTCACCCTTCCGGATTGCACATGTTCTTTACTAATTTTCAGAACTCAAAACTTTGACGAGATTTTAAAATTTTTAATAGGCTTTAGTCCTTAAGAATTTAAATTTTGTTCACAAATGATGATGGTGACAAAATTCTTAATGTGTAAGAGTGAAGGTGTATAAAGGCTTAGATATGAGTAAGTGTGTGGTAAGACTTAGGATAGCATTTAATGGGATCAAATAGGTAGCATGTAATCAAACAGTGTGGTAAACAAAGTATTACATGGATAGCAATTTTATAAGCATGTGAGTTATCAAGTAGTGTAGCACATAAAATATCATGTATTGTATCATGCGATGTAATACCTAGGATAACATGTAAGATAATCACACAAGGGTGTCCTAAGGTTATAGACTAGGTCATTGGTTTCTAATAACCTAATTTCATATAACCATGGCTCTGATACAAATCTGTCACACCCCAACCGACGACGGAATACGTCAGGGCGTAACATGTAGACTGTTCATAAGCACATGATCAACTATATTTCATTTTGTTTAATAAATAAGGATTTCATTACATCACTTCAATCAACAAACAAAATCCAGTACATCAACATGTTTAAATTCTTTGTTCACTAAGTCCAAACCCTATATGTAGTATCTTGCACATGATCTCAAACACTAGTACCTGAAACATGATGAAAACATAGTCAACTAAAAATAGTTAAGAGCATACATAGGTTTTAGCACAACAAGTGTTATCAAAAGTTTACGTACATATCATATGATGCATGGATTAATATGGCAATTATGGAGAATCACTATAGTTTAAACTGGGGCGTACAATCAAACCTTGTGACTGATAGGCATTACACAACAGTTATCCTTAAGTTTTAGGCATAACACAACAGTTATCCTTAAATGATAGGCATAACACGACTGTTATCCTTTAGTGTTTTCGGCAACAATCACCCTAACTGGGTGGGTTGGTCAGACTCAATAGATCTATCATTGTATATCGTCTGCTTGTACTGAGTTAATGATTGCACTTGCGCTATGCACAAAAAGTATGTAAATGTTGTTTGCACTAATAGTTTTCAAGAATAAGTCATAAATTGCACACATGATCATAATGTTTGAATTGTAATAATTGCTAATAGTTTGTATGTAATCAAGTTTCTCCCCAAAGAATGTAAAAGTGAAAAATGGGCTATATAAACTCACCTTAACAAGTAGAGGGTTGATCTTGAAACTTGTAGTAATAAGAATTAAGTATGCCCTAAGTTAAATAAGATACGTGATTTAACACATGGAAACGATTAAAAGAAACAAGAATGAAACGATTTTGGGAATTAGGGTTTTTGAATGGACGAGCGATCGAGAACACGATTACTGCTTATAAATGATCTTTTCATAAATTTTATTTGTAAAAACGGATTTAGGTATCAATAATAAAGGGTTATCGGTAAAATTGTTAATATGATAAATATTTTGTTATAATTAAGACAATGCTATGGTAATATGATGAAATATTATATAATAAAATTTATAAGGGTATTTGAAATAAGTAAATAAATTAGTTATGTGAATTTGTACTATTTATAAAAAAGTCTAATTTAGTAAGATCAAATATTCAACTAGAACTCATCATTTTGCTACTAATATTATGCTAATTGTGTTAGTATCAGTAATATCATAAATATGTAAATAAAGCGATTATTAAGAGTTATAACATTAGTATCACTAAAAAAATCGTATTGTTAATTATAGATCATGACATTTTAAAGGTTTAGGTAAAATGTCTATATATGACACTTTAGTAAAAGTCATGACGTTAGTGCCATGATTATTCTATAACTATAAAAGTTATATATATACACAAAATAATTGGGTTTATGAAATACACTAACATTTGTCTTTTTTTTAAATATAAAAACACACACCCCCACACATATGTATGTATACATATATAGTGGTAATGAAATAAATGAATAATGGGGCTCGTATTCCATTCGGAATAACCAAAAAGTTTTAATAATTATAGCTAATCATATATAAATATATATATACACATTTCATTTATAATTAAAATGAACGATATAAAGCCCCGAGGTACATGCAATTTATTTATTTGGAAATTAGATTATTTACTAGTTATAAAAATGCATATATTTTTATCGGTAGAGGGACTAGCAGGAAAATGAAAATAAATAAAAAGGTTGCAGCCGAAAGGGCTCAAACCGTGACCTCATGCGTATGGGGAAAGTAGTCAACCGGCTGTTGTGGGCATTAAGCCTTGTTAGAGCCTAGAATATTTAAGTTTTATTAGGAAGGTTTTGTGAGCCCTTCCTTCCCAACCAGCATCTCGATCATAGCCCTACAGATCCCCCAAAACTCAAATCGATTTCCATTGTCAGAGTTAGTACGCTATGAGGGGAGGCAGGAGGAGTACCTGATATCGACTCTGGAGTCATCAAGGGGTGAGTTTCCTTGCGTCGTGACGGGTCAGAGGACGGCCCTCCCTCTTGCGTCGATGACAGGAAAACGAGAGGAGCAGGAGCGAAATTTGAGATTCTTTCAGTCTTGTAAACGAATTAGGTAGTTATATTTGGTGTTATCAAAGCGTCCATGGTCGTAAAGGAGCGAGATTTGTGGGTTCTCAACCCATAACCGAAAGTTCCAACTTGGTTCTTAATTAGCTCGTGAATTCACCATAAAACTCAAATTAATTCCTCTTAATGATTGTAAATGAGTGGAGAAACGTTTTGGGAAGATTTTATTTCCGTAACTTCAGGGAAAATCGAAAAGTTCGGACAAGTTTGATTTTAGAGAGTCAAAATTGGGTGTAGGTAATATTCAGGGTTCAAATCAAAGGGTTCAAATAAACATGGAGGGGTTCAAAAGAAAAAAGTGGGGGTATAAGACTTAAAGAGGGTACAAGATAATATGATGGGGTTTAATTTTTATGAAGGGTTCAAGTTCTAATCATCTTGATCTACTATAAAATTTCTTTAATAAAGCATAAAAAAATAAAACCTAATATATAACTTTATTATTACTTATCTTTTTATCATTGTTTTTCTCTTGTAAAATAAAAACTCATTTTTATGATGCTTAAAGTTTATAATTAGTTTATTTAATACAATAAATATGTATATGTTTATTTTTCCAAATACATGTATATATAAAAGATGTAGATACCTAATTTAGACTTAAAGGTTTTGTTTTTGATATAATTATTATCACAAAATATGATCATGTACTTATATATACAAATGACATATATATATATATATATATATATATATATATATATATATATATATATATATATATATAGTAGAACATAAATGATACTTAATTGCAAGGATTGAAATTTTAAATTTGATACGGATTGAAATTTTTTTGTTGATGTGATACATTATATTGCATAAGAAATAAAATGTCATCATTGTTTTATAACGAGATAAAATAAAATAAGGCTGAAAAATCATGGATGCTACATATAATATGTTTAACATATTATACAATAACCCAAAAGTTGGTTCGTTACACAAGTCAATATCGAACATTAGAAACCCACAGGTCAACTGCAGCAGTTGGAGATACCTATGTGGAAATGAGTTAGAATTACAATGGACTTTGTCACAAAGCTACCGAAAATTCAAAAGGGGAATGATGCCATTTGGGTTGTGGTCGATAGATTGACCAAATCGACACACTTTATTCCTATCAATGAGAATTATTCAAGGGAAAAGCTAGCCAGATTATACATTAATGAGATTGTGAGTTGTCATGGCATACCATTGTCTATAATCTTTGATAGAAACAGTCACTTCACATCCAGATTCTGGACAAGTTTTTAGAAGGAATTGGGAACTCGGATTAACATGAGCATAGCATATCACCCTCAAACCAACGGGCAGAGTCAAAGGACAATCCAAACCCTAAAAGATATGTTGAGAGCTAGTGCAATCAATTTCAGAGGTAGTTGGGATAACTAGTTACCACTCTAGTATAAAAGCTGCGCCATTCGAGGCCTTATATGGTAGCAAATGCATAACTCCAGCTTGTTGGACTGAAGTTGGAGATAGTCCATTGTCTGGACCAGAAATCTTACAGGAAACAACTGATAAGATAGTCCAGATTAAACAACGACAGAAAGCTAGCCAAGACAGGTAGAAGAATTATGCGGACAAACACCAAAGACCTTTAGAATTTAAAATCGATGATTAGGCTATGTTAAAATTTTCACAATGGTAAGGTGTTGTAAGTTTCAGAAAGCGAGGAAAGTTAGGACCGAGATATATTAGACCTTAAAAAATCACCGAAAGAATCGGGGCGGTGGCATACAAGTTAGAATTGCCTGAAGCATTGTAAGGTATCCATAACACTTTTCATGAGTCTTGTTTACGCAAGTGTTTGGCAGATCCTAATCAGGCAATCACATTGCACGACGTGCATGTTGATGATAAAATTCAGTTCACTGAACAACCTGTTAAGATTTTGGGAACACAAGATCGGAAATTGAGAAAGAAGACAATACCAATGGCGTTAGTTTAATGGCAAGGTCATAAGGGTGCTGACCAAACTTGGGAATTAACTGAATAAATGAAAATTAAGTATCCCCTTTGTTTGAATGATATTGAATTTCGAGTACGAAATTCTTTTAAGGAAGGGAGATTTGTAATGCAAAAGTTGAAGTTCAGGGGTTGGAATGCAAATTCCACAAAGTTTGAGGACTGAAAACAAAAAATTCTGAAAATCGGATGGTAGTGGACCGCTACCAAGAACCTTGGCGGTCCGCTACATGGAGAGGAAGGGACTAACGATGGCTTGCCACATGTTGTATGACTAGCGAATGAATTTTGACGTGTGTAAATCAATGGCAGACCGCTACACAAACCCTAACAGCCCGCTAAAGAGGCTGGGGGCTGGCGGATCGCTAACCACATGCTTAACGGTCAGTTACGTATGCCCGAAGAAAAACTTTTGCGGCTGGAGGCGGTGGCGGACCACCACCACCCTGGTTAGCGGTCCGGTACGGGTTCAAAGTTTGTCTATAAATAGAATTCTAATCTCTGCCATATGCTCATCACACAAACCACTACACCTTTCTACACACACACTTAAGGCTCTGATCACCACATACTCCGAGCCAGGTCCGCATCTGAAAGTCCAGTTTCTTGCAAAACGTCTACAAATTGCCGTAGATCAAGGTAATGTTTTTTAGTATCCCGAGGTTCCTTTATATAAACCTAAGATAGGGATATTGATTTTAGTAATGTGGGTATGATATAGGATATACTCGAGGTGTTATTTTTGCAGTGATTCGAAAGGAAGTGCTTTGAGGTGAGTTCCTCTAAACCGTGCTCGATGTAAAATGTTTTCAAATGATTTTGTGTTAAGATCCCTATGATATCCCATGTATATACACACGTAAATAGCCCTTATTACGACCGATGTGGGTGGGACTGACGAGCAAGACTGGTCCTCTCGTTACTGACAGGTACTTATGATGCCAGTGGTTTGGGAGTCACCTGTGTGTGTGTGTGTGTGTATATATATATATATATATATATAAAAGCTCAGAGCCCAACTAAAGCTGAGGCTACTGTGTAGGGATTGGGATGGTTGGTTGTTAAAACCCAGACTCGAGTAAAGCTGAGGTCATTGGGTGTTTTGTCTCATGGATACAAATTACGGAAACATGATTTTGTTTATGAGCTCACCAGCGTTATGCTGATCCAAATGTTTAAAAATGTTTTTGAGCACATGTGATCTATAGCTTAGAGGCTTGCAGCTTATCGACATTCCACGTGGTGTACATAAGAAGGATATTTGACTAGATTGATTGGAGGCAGGTTCATGTGGAACCATAAGGCCTGAGTTTGTGGTAGGTTCATTGAACCATAAAACCAGTATTGTAGGTTCCTGTTAGGAACCATGTTTTGAAATTCAGTCAGTTCTAGTATGTGAAATAATATGATTATAATAAAAAGTTTGAGGTTTTAGTCTTTCGCTGTGCATTTCAATATCAACGTCACTATAAACCAGTATCTGGGAACTGGGATGTGACACTAACCATAGAAAATTTGTATAATCATCAAGAAAAAGGACGTTGTATCGGTGACCACCAGAGCTTAGAATGGGAGAGGTCCAAACATCACTATGTATTATATCAAAAGGTGAATAAGTAACAGAATGAGATGAAACAAAAGGCAATTTAATATTTTTCCAAATACGCAAGATTGAAAAATTAATGAATTCATTACATTACGACAAGCAAAAGATAAATGTTTTTTTAAAGAAAATAAACCATTGGAGCCGGGGTGGCCTAGTCGATGATGCTATAGATCTTGAGTAATAGCAGCAAAAGTAGAAGGGCTTGTGACTGTAGAAGAAGACTGGGAAGTGAGCAGATAAAGATCGCCAATGTTGTTGCATCGGAGGAGGGGATCCTATTGGGAATCCTCGTACCAGTTTCAACTTTTAAAACAAAATAATATTTAAACTTTTTAAATAAATAAATCAGATTTATACAGCGGAAGCATTTGATACGAATAACAGTTCTAAACTGGGATCCCGCCAATGATTTGATTACACGCGCATAGACAATAAAATTAAATCCAACCATAAGGTGTTTCAGGTTATACCTTCAACGATTAACCAAATGAAAGACACCTTGGTTCAATGAGCGTCTCGCTAGTTGACAGTTTACAAAAACCTGCAACAAACGTCACACGTGTTGCATGAACAGGAACCGGCGGCGGTGACGGCTGCTGGCTCAGGCAGCGGTGGAACGGTGAACGGCGGTGGCGTAGTGGCTGACGACGGTCACAGACTGCAAGGGGAGGGGTGGCGGCCTCTCTTCTTGCGTAAATGGTGATGGTGGCTAGATTAGGGATTAGGGTTTAACATTAAGGATATATTTATAACTCCTTGATTTACTAGATGCACCCCTTAAGAATTAACTGTTAATTCTTAGTAATTAACTGTTAATTACTTCTAAACCCTCAAGTTTACTAACTATAAACAGTTAGTAAAATATAACTTTTATAATGTTTAAAACTTAAACATTAAATCCCATAAATATTTATTTCACTAAATAATTAACTAACACATTCACCGATAAATATTTCTCTAAATATTTAGTTGTCGTTTAATAAATCCGTCTTTCGTGAACTATAATATTTAACAATTAAATATTATAAACTTGCTCTTTGCCCAAAGTGTAACTCTTTGAATCGTACCTCGATAATAACGTTGACCTAATTGATGATCGGACATCTTATATCCCACAGATCCGTGTCTGAAAATCCTTCACATCAAAACTGTAAGGGTTAAACTCAATAGAAATGTGGTTGTCGGTTGTTAACTAACGAACAAAAAGTAAGTTTTTAATAAGCTTATGAACTTGAAGAACATTATATAAAACCTCTAAAACTAAGACAAATGAATCAATAGATTCTGAATCTTATGATTCTTGATAATCCGTATGGATTCTCTGTGCTAAACGATGTAACTTCAACCTGCAGATTCTGATAATCCTTGGGAAAATCTTATATGTCTTGAGATAATACATATTATTTTCTTTTAACATAACTGTGGGGTACACGTTGTATATCTTTAAATCTTACCTTAACTCACAAGAAAGTGGTACAAAAAAAACTTGTAGTTTTAAATCTTATAATATTGATAACTTAAATTAACATGTTGTGTATTGCAAATTTGTTATCTGAATTAGTATTATGTCATGACCTGATCCCATTCTCTTTGAAGTTTATCTTGTATCATATTTGATATATTTTAGCTTGATATGATCCTCTACTCATGACATTGATCCAAAAAGAAATTTCTTATAAACATTTTCTTGTACATTCTAATCTAACTCTTGTATTTAATTTTCTCTTATTCAGAAAAGAACAAAAATATTTTCGGTTTATTTTTTTTTAACTTTTAAAAACCCAAAAAGATTTTAATTTTAACTTCCATGGAACATCATTTTTTTTGCTTGGGTACATCTTTGAAAATTTAGAGAAATTGAGCGTTTTGCACAATCTTCTGCAAGGGTTTAAGAATCCTGAATTTAGACAAAGAGTTCTATTTCTTATGTCTTTTTCAAGTTTGAGTGCAGATGTACATGACAAGGACTACAGATACAAGTTGGACTTTGTTGATGCACTTTCCTGTGACAACACTCTGGATAGAGTCTTAGTTTGTATGTCTAATGTCTGTAATTTGTCTTTGTATTTATGAGTCATTATGTAATAGTTTATCGAGTTGTATTTACTTTTACATAATGTATGTTGTTTTTCTGCCAAGTGTTTTGCGCACTTACATGTGCGCAGGAGAAAGCTCCTGCGTACTTAGCAAGTACGCATGAACACCTTTGCGTACTTGTTAAGTACGCAAGAGCAATTGGTCCTGCGCACTTGCTAAGTGCGCAGGCATCAGGTCTGTATAAATAGGATAGGTTCACAGAGGTTAAGTACGCAGAACCATTTGTTTAGACGAACTCAGTTTTGCTAAGTACGCAGCTTGTATTCTCTCTGTAACCGTCGAGTGTTTATAATACAAAGAACGTTTATTGTGACTCTCGTGTTTGGTTTACTTTGTTTAGTAAGACTCTCCACCTAGTCACGGGTATTCCGCAACCCGGTGCGACTAGTAGACCACTTGCATGTGACGATCCGACACACACGAAGGGACCTACAAGTGGTATCAGAGCATTGCTCTTGAATTCGAGTGTTGAAGTGAGTTTGGAGACGTTTTACTGAGTTTTACAAGCAAAAAGAGGTATTTTTGTTGATTTTTGTGATAAAAAAGGGTAGCTCTTGAGCACTTTTTTAGAAGCAAAAATCTCTTAAAAACCGATTTTTGTTGTGTATTTGTGTGTTTTGAGCATCAAAGGTTGGTTAGAAACTTGTTTCTGATCCTTTGGCTCGATTGCATTGATCATCAGCCTATTTTTCACTATCTTCGGCGATTTTCAGGTGACCGAAACAGTTTGGTGAGAGTTGCTGAAAAGGTGTCCTGCGTACTTACCATTTTTGGTAAAAAGTACAGTTTTCTGCATACTTACTAACTACGCAAGAGTTATCTCCTGCGTACTTACAAGTGCGCAAGACTGAACTTGTGCGAACTTAAGTTATATCCTGCGTACTTAAGATTTCCTCCTGCGTACTTACAAGTACGCAAGAGCAAGTCTTAACTATGCAAGATCATTTCTCAAGTGCGCAAGGCCAAAACCAAGTGCGCAACAGTGTCTGATTTTTTGACCAAGTAATTCACTATGTCGAACCTTCTGAATCTTGGAAACATGTTAAATTATGATAATGAGATCGGTATGGATACCAATCATTGAGGGATATCAATCATTGGTATGGATACCAATCATTGAAGGCGCGTTTTGAGCACTACATTTAATACACCGACTCATCATTATGGATACCAATCATTGAGGGATATAAGCATCCCACACACATCTATCTTGATGAAGAGGTGCCAAAGCCCATCTCTAAGCTTGATGAAGAACAAAAGAAAGCTTATGATCGGGAAAAGAAGGCTCTTGGCTCAATCACTATGTCATTAACTCGGGAATTGTTTCACAGTTTTCGAGGCTATGACACCTCCAAGGATCTTTGGAAAGCACTTCAGAAAAGATTTGAGGGGAACAGTGACATTAAGAAGAGTAAGCGGGATCTTCTCCGGAAGCAGTATGAATGCTTCAATTTCATGGAAAATGAATCGTTAGATGATCTCATCTCTAGATTCTATCATTTACAAACGGAGTTGAAAGCTTTTGAACTGAAATATCCCGATGAAGAACTGGTGGAAAAATTGCATGATGCTTTGCCACCAAAGTTTGAGATGTATACAACCCTGATGAGGGAAAATCCTAAATTCTATGAGTTAACAGTAGATGAGGCTATTGGTAAGATTCAAGCTCATAACATGAATCTTATGAAGAAGGAGAGCTCGGGAAGACCTCAGATACAGGACCCTTCCATGTATCATGGGATGAGTTCCACTTCAAAATCATCGGGCTCTGGAATTGCCCTCTTTACTGGACACTCCAATGAAGAAGACCACTCAAATGGGTGTGATGGTCATGCTTGTTATGCATCCGGATCAGGGTTGGGAACTAATCATCAACACACCTCAAGAAATCCTCCAGCTACGTCTTCAGCTAACCATTCTGCAATAGTCAAAATAACTGAAGATCATGTAGCATTGTTTTCATAATGTATGCTTGCGTATGAGAATTTCATAGGCGGCAAGCTAACGGATCCTGAAACTATTGAAGAAGACTTTAACCAAGTGGATCCTGATGATATTGAGGACATGGATGTTCAATGGAATATGGCTATGCTTTTGAGGAGGGCCAAGCGTTTCCTGAACAGAACAGGAAGAAAGTTCATTGGTGGAAATTCTAATGCCAAGGTTGGATTTGATAAATCCAAGGCCAAATACTACAAGTGTCTGAACTATGGATACTTTGCTCGTGAGTGTCAAAAAGACCGAGCACTGGCCTCTGGTTTCACCAGACCTAGCCAGGGAAACAGCCACGACCATAACAACACTAGCCACCACAATCAACACCAAGGTGGTTCGTCAAATGCACTGGTAGCTCAGCATGACGAAAACTTTGATTGGGGTGTTCATCTAGAGGACGCCATCATTGCTCAAACACAGGTTGGTCTCATGGCTGAGATCATGGAGCTGATGGAGGCTGAGAGAAAAGAAGCTGAGGAGATGGAAGCTTCTGTAGCTGTTGAAAAGGAGTTTACCACTGCCGTTGCTCTCATGGCCATTGGAGAAGCACAGAGTTCATCATCTGAGGTAGATTCTAACCCTTTCTTTGTTATTTCTTGTTCTAAATGTCTAGGGCTAAAGCTTGAAATTTCTAAGCTCCAAGACAAAATCGAACCCCTAACTATGGCTCATAATTACAAAGAAAACGAAAAACGTTTTAAAGAGTCTGTTGAAACGTTGAAAAAAGAAAAATGTGAATATTCTTTACAAATAAGTGAGCAACAAGTTCACTTGGATGTTGCGTATAGGGGGTTAGAAAAACGGAATAATGAAATCAACAAACTGCAAAATGAGATCCTGCAGTTAAAATGTACAAATGAGAAGTTGAAAAACTCTCGCTTTGTGGTGGAGCACTATGAATCAGTAGTGAGGAAATTGAAGGGCCTAGGTCTTGGTACCAATGCCATTCCTCCACCAATAAGTGGGAAGTTTGTCAATAGCTTGATAGACATTGATCTCACCTGTCTAGATGAGTCCTCTAATAAGGATGATTCCCCTAAAAAGGATGAATCCTCAAGTAAGGCTAACTCCACATCTAGTGAGGAGTATGTTACTGCTTCTGAAGATGGGTCGGTTAACACTTGCCCTGAAGGAGTAGTCTCTGAGGAGTTGTTGACTTAACAGAAAGTCCACAAAACATTATCACTAATGGTGATAACTGCATTTTAAATGAACCTGATATCATTGAAACAAATGATAAACTTAAGGTAATGCTTTACGGGGGTTATAAAAATATTAACCAAGTTAAGAAAGAGGCTTTTTCAGCTCATTATGGGCTTGGTTACAAAGAGAATTTGCAAAAGTATTATACCCCCAAAAACCAAACTGAAAAAGGTCAGACTCCTGTTCATAAACCAACTCCTCCTGCTCATAATGGAGAGTTATCTAAGGCCGGATATAATGAGCCTTACAAGAGAACTTATGTGGACAAGAGGATGTGTTTTCATTGTGGCATTGTTGGTCACATTCTTGTGAACTGTCCATTAAAGAACCAAGGGAAACGGCATGTTGTCTCACAGCCAGCCGTTATCCCTAAGTCGCCAATAGTGAAACCTCCCAGAAGTCCAAAGCAGAATGTGGTGAAACCACCAGTACAACCTATGGGAAAACCTAAGATTAAATCTGAGGCCAAACCATCTGTTGCAAGAAAGGTAAAGCAACCTGCTGTACCTCGTGTGTCTACATCTGGTAGTACACGTACTGGTGAGAAATATGTGGCTAGACTCTCTAAGCCACAAAGAAGAAGAAGAAGGAATAAGAGGTTGAGAAAGCTGGAACAGCTGACTAAGACTCAATCAGGTGAAGCTTCCACAAGTTCACTGGCTGTGGTTGAGCCAAAGTCTACTGTTCTGGTTAAGAATCAAAAGAGATCCTGGAACAAGAAAGTTAAAGGTTCTCAATCTCCTGTTCTAAATTCATCCAAAGATTCACCAATTTTGAACAGTCATCATGACTGTGAGTTGAAAGAAGTAGTTTATTTTGAGAAGGATGGACGACCCAAGACCACAATGGCTTGGGTCTCCAAATCTAACTAATTCTTTTGTTACTCGTGCAGGGACGTCCGAAGGGTACTATCTCTAACCGTTGGTATGTAGATAGTGGATGCTCCCGGCACATGACAGGAAACATGGCCTTGCTTCAAGATGTTAAACCATTCAGAGGCGGCTATGTGGCCTTTGCCGGAGAAAAAGGCGGCAGCATCACGTGTCAAGGCGTGGTTTCAAACGGTTGTGTTAGCTTTGACAATGTCAACTTTTGCGAGCAGCTGAAGCATAACCTGTTGAGTGTCTCCCAAATGTGTGACAATGAGTACTCGGTCATGTTTGACAAGTCAGAATGTCTGATTCTCAAACCCGGTTTTGAGGTTCCCGAAGACTGGATTCTGATGAGAGCACCAAGATCAAACGACACTTATCAGATCGATATGAGCGTGGAAAAAACCACCTCATCAGTTGCTACTTGTTTGCTTACAAAAGCGACAGAACTTGACTCCATCTTGTGGCATAGGAAACTCGGACATATTTCTTATCGTAAAATGAATCATCTTGTCCGAAACGATTTGGTAACCGGGGTTCCTAAGTTGAGGTTTACCGTTGCAGATGACTGTATGCCGTGTAAAAAGGGCAAACAGCAACGGAAGTCTCACAAGCCCAAGCTCCAAAACTCTATCGATACCCCTTTGGAGCTATTACACATGGATCTGTTTGGCCCCATAAGTATCAGGAGTATTGGAGGTAAGTCGTTCTGTCTAGTTGTAACTGATGATTTCTCACGTTTTTCTTGGGTGCATTTTTTAGGTACAAAAGACGAGACTGCTGATATTCTTCAATACCTGATCCTGAGCTTGGAATCTCTTTGCAAGCTAAAAGTTAGAAGAATAAGGAGTGACAACGGAACTGAGTTCAAGAATAATTTGATGGAACTTTTTTGTCTCAAGAGAGGGATTCGTCACGAATTCAGCGCGCCGTACACACCTCAGTAGAATGGAGTTGCTGAACGGAAGAACAGAACACTGATCGAGACTGCAAGGACTATGCTGTCAGATGCAAAGCTTCCTGTCACTTTCTGGGCAGAAGCAGTTAATACAGCTTGTCACGTCTTAAACAGGGTTCTGGTTGTGAAAAGGCACAACAAGACATGTTATGAGTTGATCAACAATCGACTTCCCAATCTTGATTACCTAGTTCCTTTTGGTAGTCCTTGTTTCTTGTTGCTACAGTATAAAGACCGTTAGTCTAAATTTCATGCGAAAGCGGTGGAAGGCATCTTCTTAGGATATGTTGCCAATTCGCCCTGCAAGAGAGTGTACAACATAGGAACTCGTACTGTCGAGGAATGGTTTGAAGTGGACTGTAGTAAACACAGTACTCCACCAGAACCAAAAGGTCCAGCTTGGGGTTTTGATTATGATGCGCTACTCAAGTCCTTCAATCTTCCTGACTTATCTGCAGAAGACGCCGCAAATGTCTATGATTTATTGCGTGGCGACAATGACTCCAGTTTTTCTACTCGTGCTATTGTACCAATTATAACTCCAGATTCCAATGCTGCATCTGCATCTGGAACTCATGACAGTGATAACAGTGAAGGTGTTCATATTGTTGGAGATGACGCTCAAGCCAATCCTAACACAATTATAGGAAATGAAGCTCCAGCTGATCCAATTAACATTGAATCTTCTTCCTCTGGAACACAGGAAATGGGGGAGTTAAGCACAAATCTAGATCCAGAAATTCAAGAACCAATTGTACCAGAGACGAGGGTGCATAGGAATCATCCAATCGACAACATTATTGGTGATCCTTATGCCGGTGTTCAGACTCGTCATAGAACCATCACTGAGAACACCAGTCTTTACACAGATATATTTGACACTGGTGTCATGGAAACATGTCTGCATGCTGCATTCGTGTCCCAGGTAGAGCCGAAGAATGTGAAGGAGGCTCTCGCTGACAACTGCTGGATTGAGGCGATGCAAGATGAACTGTCTCAATTCCAAAAGTTGCAAGTGTGGGATTTAGTTGACTTGCCAAAAGGCTTTCAGCCAATTGGTACCAGATGGGTGTTCAAATGCAAGACGGATGATCGTCATGTAGTTGTGAAGAACAAAGCAAGATTGGTTGTTCAGGGTTTTTGTCAACAAGAGGGCTTGGATTACAATGAAGTATATGCCCCAGTTGCTAGAATTGAGGCCATTCGACTGTTCTTGGCTTATGCCACATATGTCGGCTTCAAGGTCTACCAACTTGATGTGAAGAGTGCTTTCCTTTATGGTAAAGTTCATGAAGATGTCTATGTCACTCAACCTCCCGGTTTTGAAGATCCGCATAATATCAATAAAGTGTACAAGCTCGACAAAGCACTTTATGGTCTTCATCAAGCACCGCGGGCATGGTATGAGACACTATCAAAGCATTTACTGTCTAATGGTTTCGACCGTGGACAGATTGACTCGACTCTCTTCATAAGGAAAGCAGGAGGTGACATTCTTCTTGTGCAAGTATATGTCGACGACATCATTTTCGGGTCGACCAATGAAGGGATGTGTAGGGAATTCGAGAAGGTGATGAAGTCCAAGTTTGAAATGAGCAATATGGGTGAACTGTCGTTCTTCCTGGGTCTGCAAGTCAGTCAAAGAGAGGATGGCATTTATCTACATCAAACTAAGTACGTGCATGACATCTTGTCAAAATACAAGATGAGTGATAGCACTACTTATGGCACACCAATCCCAGTCAATCATGGTTTGCATCCTGACAAAGATGGGAAGGATGTAGACAGTAGGTTGTACCGTGGGATGATCGGATCACTTATGTATCTCACAGCTTCAAGACCCGATATTATGTTTGCTGTATGCTTGTGCTCAAGGTTTCAGTCTCAACCGAAGGAGTCACATATGATAGCCGTGAAGAGGATTTTCAGATACCTGAAAGGGAAACCCCAATTAGGTCTTTGGTACTCTAAGCAGCAGTCATTCGACTTCAAAGCCTATACTGATTCATATTATGGCGGTTGTAACCTTGACTTGTGGATGTCAATTCTTAGGAGACAGGCTGGTCTCCTGGCAGTGCAAGAAGCAGTCAACGGTTTCTGTCTCAACTTGTGAAGCAGAGTACATTGCTGCAGCTAGCGGTTGTTCTCAGATATTGTGGATTCAGCAGCAATTGCGAGACTACGGCTTGAACTTCACTGGAACTCCTCTATTCATTGACAACAATGCCACCATCTCTATCACAAATAACCCGGTGAAACATTCCAAAACTAAACATATAGAGATTCGCCATCATTTCATCCGTGATTGTGCTGAAAAGCATTTAATCGAACTTGAAAAAGTTCACACGGATGACAATCTTGCTGACCTTTTCACAAAGGCATTTGATCGATCCCGTTTTGAGCATCTTGTCAACTTGATAGGAATGTTCAATCCTGAGTGAAAACTAAGTTTTCTTAACTCAATTCAATTCATGGAAGTTAAATTTTTAATTCCTTTAAATTTTCTGTATAGTTCTTTTAGTTTTAAAATATTTTACGAAAATCAAAAACAAAATTGAAAATGGAGAAAATTTCAAAGTTAACTTGAGAAAAGAGGAAATGATAGTACATCAGAAATGATCTAAACTTCATAGACTGCTCATATGGGAAATGATTGCGTCATGCTTACTTATCTGTTTAAAATTATTATGTTTTTAATCTGTTTATTTACAAGTAATTAGAATTGTCAGTAGGCTGTATGCGTCTTTGAATCACTAGTAGTGTGGAAACTAAATCTAAATTACAACTGTGATTTGAACCCATGTTTGCAAGCGTGTGTGAGTAAAAGATTAGAAAAGATCACTATCAGATAAAGGATATTAGATTTTGACAATAATTTTCTTTTGAGATCAGTTTCGGGTTATGTTGTTAGCACAATTAATGTGGTTCATCTCACTGCCCATACTCACAAGTATGCAAGGAGAGATTGAATCAAGACATGTCTCTACATTAACCGTTGAGCATGTATTCACCCTTGAATCATTCCTGGTTCATTGAAATCAAATCCAGATAAAAGTTGGATCCCCTTACCTTATAATCAAACACCATGTTCATTATCCCGAATCATCATACCGATATTCAAAGAAGAAAATCACATGAAACCAAGACAAAAGAATCACTCGATTCTGAATCTTATGATTCCTGATAATCCTTATGGATTCTGCTTGATTTTTCTGTGCTAATTGATGTAACTTCATTCTGAAAATTAAGAAAATAATTGAAAAATCTTAGATGCCTTGAAGATAGTGCAAAATATCATAGCATCTCAGTGGGGTACACGTTGTATATCTTATAATTAATGCCGTAATACACAAGAACGTGATACAAAGATGCCTATAGTTTCAAATCTTATAATATTGTCAACTTGAATTACTTGTTTATGTGCTTATTACGTATGAATAAAGAGTAATACATGACATGATCCCATATTCTTTGATGTTTATATTGTATCGTTTTTGCTATAAGTTAGCCTGATATGATCCTCTGCTCGTGTCTTTAATCAAAAATAGCTTGTGTAAATGATTGTATATATCTATCTTGAAAAGAACAAAAAGATTTTAAGTTTTTAAGTTTATGCATAGTTCAAGTTTAAATCAGAAAAAGGCCAAAAATATTTTATGTTTAATCTTCATGAATTGCATTTGAATCCTCTTGGTTGAATATTTTTATCTTGTTCGTTATTTGACTTAAAAATCTTCATAAATTCTGAGTTGAAAATTGCGCACTTAAGGGTTGTGCGCACTTGTCAAGTACGCACGAAGTAACACCTGCGCACTTAACAAGTACGCAAGAGTTAAGCCTTGCGCACTTGTTAAGTACGCAAGAGTTAATTCATGCGCACTTAACAAGTACGCACGAACATTAATTGAGGGGTATAAGTCAGAGACTTAGAACTTTTCATAAGCTTTACGCTTTCAAACCGAAAGTTTCCCCCCTGCAATTTTACTCTCAAAATCGCTTGTGTCCAATCCATCGTTTCATCCCGTACACATTGTCATCTTCGTATTTCATCTCAGTGGTGAGATTATAGGCCAATTCCATCCATTGATTCATGACATTTGGACCGTTTTTCTGCTTAGAATCTTTTTAGGTTAATTCCGACAAAATTTGGGGTAATATGGGGTTGTCTAGGTAACTTATTGACACTAGATGCTAATAGGTCACTTAATCGATTCTATAATCATCCTTTTTTAGTCTTAGATTGTTCCGTCGGTTGAAGATGAACCGACAGTGGGTCGGAGACTGTCTAGGTCACAAAATGGTGTGTTTTGGTAGTTACTGGTGTCGATAATGGTCCCATGAGTTAGAATCGTTGATTCCGACTTAGTGGTGACCTACTCGACCCGGTATTGGGACAATCTGTGATGTTTTCAAGTTTCTGAAATTTTTGCTAAGGGTTGTTCTTGCGCACTTAGCAAGTACGCAAGAAATACTTCTTGCATACTTGTTAAGTACGCAAGAGGAAAATCCTGTGCACTTGCTAAGTGCGCAGGACCAACACTTAGAAATTTTTCCTAAATCTGAAAATTTTTTCAAAGTGTAACTACTATACTATGTCATGTGTGCTTACTTCCAGTGTTATAAGTTGTTCTGAATATGTTTTCTGTGTGTGTTTGCAGGCTATGGCTCGTACATTCACTGACGAATTCAACCTATTGGCTAACACCGAACCAGAATGGAAAGGCGCAGCCTTGCAATACAGGGAGATTGTGGATTTTCTGAACAGATCAAGAATAAGTTATGCAATCTCAGCAAACCCAACAGTCTCAAGACCTTACCTGGAGCAATTCTGGGAGACTGCAGAGCACGATTGCACGGTATCCCCGATTGTCAGAAGGGCTACCGTTGACGGTCGGGCTATTTCTATCTCTGATGATACAATAAGGAGAGTATTGCAGTTCGGAGACCTTGCCACCGACCCGACATCCTATCCAGATTACTACGTGGATGGGTGTTGGAGGCACAGAATGGGATATGTCGGGGCTAGGGACTATGCTTCTTACAAGAAGATGTGGGTATTGGATCTATGGCGTTACTTTTCCCACATCATGATCGTGTGCATCTCATCTAGGAAAGCGGGGAAAGATGCCATGGGTCATGACCTTGCAGCGGCCATGGTGGGCCTGTCTCTCAATCGGGGCTACAACTTCTCTCGCTATATCTTCAAAGCACTCAATGACCAGATAAATACAGCAGAGAGGTTTAGGTTCCTTTTGTACCTGAGGTTTGTGCAGCTCCTGATCGATGATGCATTGCCAAACCTACGTGCTATCGGGGAGAGACTGCAGGTAAAAAGGGTGGACAAGAGAGTCTTTGCTCAGTTTCTAAAGCCAGGCAGTGTAGAACCTACCCCTGCGCACACTGAACTCTTTGGCCACCTACTGAATGAAGCATATGTCGCTCCTGAAGATTGGAACTGGTATAGTCCCAACTCAGCACCAGAGATGAGTGATGACTCTGGTGAAGAGCAAGAGGAAGAGCATGATGATGATGAAGGTGATGATGAAGGTGATGATGAAGGTGATGTTGGTGGTGCTGAGGAATCCGATTCGGAGGCAACAGAATCAGATTCTTCTGATTCCGATGACGCACCATCACGGCGGTCACAGAGGTGATTCCTGTGACAGTGACCCTCCCTACTCCAACCGTCCAAGTGACGGTGACTGCTCCACTTTTCACGGAGTCAGTCACCATCACCCCAACCATAACTCCCAACATTACATCCCCAATCCCAACACCCACCAAAGAGCCGTCAGGTCAACCCTTTAACTACGGTGATTTCTCACAGGGGTTCGACTTTAACACAATCTTCTCTTCCCTCATCCACAACGCCGAAGCCTCATCATCTAGGCATCCGGATCCAAATGAAGCTAGGATCGATGTGCTAGAAACCCAAGTTGCTAGCTTGTTGAAGACTATTCAAAAGTCAAAAGAGGATTCTGATGCTCAACAAGCACAGATAAACTCTCTGGCGGATGAAGTTAGGATTCTACGTAGCCAGAGAACGGGGACTGATGAACGGTTGAAGAATGTCATGGCACAGAATGAACTGTTGATGAAGACTAATGACATGATTCTAGCCCACAGAACTTCCATGGAGCTAAGGCTGGATCTACAAAGGAAGGAGCACAAAGCTATGGTCAAATTAGTTGGTGTTAGGACATGTTTTGTAACTGTTGATAAAATTTTGTGTAAGTTCTGCTAGAGGCGAACTTAATAAGTTCGCCTGGGCTATCAAAGGCGAACTTAATAAGTTCGCTTAAGTCTATCAGAGGCGAACTTATTAAGTTCGCTTAGCCTATTAGAGGCGAACTTAATAAGTTCGCCTAAGCACAGTGAAGCGAACTTGTTAAGTTCGCCTGGTGCAGGACAGTAGCTTATATATACAGTTAGAGAGTCTGTGAAACTGAGTGTGTGAGACAGAGAGATCAGGAGGAACTGATTAGAGTGAATTCTTGTAAACTGATATCTTGGTGGAAATACAAAGCGTTTATTTACATCGTTGTTGTTGATTGAGTCACACGAGCATGTTGATCATGGATTCCGCACGTTATCACTGTGTCGTACCGCGAGTCTAGAGATCCGTCACGCAACGAATTAGGGACCTACAAGTGGTATCAGAGCTATTGCTCTTGATTAGCAGAAGATTCGTGGTGTTTTCGTGTCCAATCAACATCAAAAATCTGAGATTTTGAAGCTTTTTCATCTTTTTCGTGTTTTTGATAAAAATGGAAGATTTTTGATCAATTTGGATTGATTTTGGATTGGTTTGAAGAAATTGATCTGATAGGATTGTTCCTAATCAGTTTCTACACAATCATACGGTTCAGAATTGCTTAATAAGTTCGCTTCACTCAGTATTAGGCGAACTTAATAAGTTCGCTTGGTGAAGATCAGGCGAACTTAACAAGTTCGCTCGGGTCAAGTTCGCTTGTACAGTATTAGGCGAACTTAACAATCAGGCGAACTTAGCTAGTCTTCTTAAAAAAAAAAAATATCATTTTGGCGGGAAAATTCTTCTTTTCCAAATTTTTTAGGGAAAACTTATATGGTCGTTTTAAATCATTTTTGAAATTTTGAATTTTCGAAATTTTAAAAAAAGAGTATTTTGGCGGGAAAATTTTTATCGGATGTTTTCGTAAAAATTTCAAAATGTTAATTTCTTATGATGATAATGAGATTGAAACTATGCCACCGAGACTTTTGTGAATATCAGATTTTCGTAACTGGAAAGTCCGGTTCGAACAGTTCGTATCAGAAACTGATGAAAACTTTTGGACATCCATATTTGAAGGATATGTTCATCCTACTTATGACTATATGGGATATTATGATGTTCCTAAACCAGTGACAGCTCTTACTAAAGTAGAAAAGCAGAAGTTTGATCGAGAGATGAAAACGTGTGAAACTTTAACGTTGTCTTTACCAAAAGAAATCATTCATAGTCTCGGAAAGTGTCCAACTTCAAGAGATCTATGGGAAGCTTTGAAGAAAAAGGGTGAAGCAACTTCTCAAGCGTTTGTAGTCTTGATCAAAGAAGTATTAGAGAAGAAGAGGGATTCTCAAAGTGATTCTTCTGCAGATTTAACTGATAGTGAGAGTATTCGTTCTGGTGAAAGTACTCAATCTACTGAGACTGATGTGATGAGTGAAGAAAGTTTTCAGACAGTTGAAGATGATCTGAGTGAATTAGAAACTGATGCAGAGCCTGTCATTGTTGATCAAAAGAGTGAAGCTGATGATGACGTTTTCATGGCTCCTGGTGCATCTTCTTCAGAAGTAAAACCTGAGGTACTTTCTAACTCTGAAACGTTTTGTTCTAACTGTGTTTCAGTTAAGGATAAAATGATTCGGGTTATGGATGACAATGTAAACCTCATTTGTGATATGAAATCGATGCACACGGTAAACCAAAAATTAAAAGATAATGAGAATGTGTGCATTGAGAGAATAGAATCACTGAAGAGAGATATATCTTCTCTGACTTTGAAGATCAAAGAGCAGGCATATCACCTGGATATGTCTTTTGCAGAAATTGAGAAGATAAATAATGATCTTGTTGAGAAAGATAAGGAATTAGCTGAATCTAAAGCAGAGGTAATCAGATTGCATAGAAAATTAGAAAGCTTTGCAAATTCATCATTCTTATTAGAACATTATCATAATAATACAGAAGAGGGGAAGGGAACTAGTGGTATTGGTTATGTTCCTCCACCATTCAACGGCAATTATTCTGTTACACCTGAGATTATAAATGATGAGGATTTAGATCCTAAGACTGTGTTGAAGGTGAATCCAGTCACAGGTGAAGATATGGTGTATTCTGATGAGAGTGATGATAAATATTTTGATGAAGCTAAGGTAGAGGGGACACCAAAAGAGGTTAAGAAAGAAGACTCAAATATTGATTCTGATTCATCTGGAAATTCTACATTTGGAAGTTCTTCAAATTCAAGGAGAGTTCCATATGTCAGAGATTATAAAGACAGGCGTACATGCTTTCATTGTAATGAGATGGGACACATTGTGGTGAACTGTCCTTACAAAAATAAAGGAAAGAAGCATGTAGTTCCTGAGAAGGTGAAGACTGAATCAAGACCTATTGAGAAAAAGTTTGTTCCGTCTCAAACTACAAAAGAAGTTCATGTAGGAGAATCTTCTTCAAATGCATCTAATCGTATGAAGATTCCTTATATGAGAGATTATCGTGAGACGAGATCTTGCTTTTACTGTGGTCTTGTTGGTCATATTCGGCTTGCTTGTCCTCACAACGCCAAAGGTAACCGACATTTTACTCTAGAAAAGGTAAGAACTCATAGTAAGCCTTATGTTAACCCAAATGTGGTTAAGCCTCATGTTACACCAAAGGGTAATTCAAAATATGAGGTTAGGCTTTCTAGACCTCAAAGGCGGCGGAGAAACAGAAGATTGAGAAAACTTTTAGAACAACAAGAGTTTTCACAATCAAGTCAATTTTTAAATTTAAGGAAATGTTTAAACACTTCACATTTTAAGCAAAAAGAACTTAATGAAAAGAAGTATGTTTGGAAATCTAAAGTTTCTGTTTCTGACTCGTCGGAGCAATCTCCGAAAATCGATGAGAGATTCGATTGTGAATGGAGTGAGGTTTATTATTTTGATACAGATGGACGACCCATGACTACCATGGCTTGGGTCCCAATTTCAAATTAATGTTTCTTGTTAGTTGTGCAGGATTGACCAAGAGGGACTATTAATACCATTTTGGTTGTTGATAGTGGTGGTTCTAAGCACATTACAGGGAATGACATCTGCAAGAGTAACGAGTTGTTGATAACTGAGAATCTATTTGATTCAACGACTTGATGCTCAAGGGGGAGAATATGTCACACACAATGTTTTGGAAACATTTTTACAAAGTCCTAATGATAACCTGAAACTTAGGATGACAATGGTGAGCATAAAGTCGTTGATGCAACCATTTAACTAGTTGAGGGGGAGTCTACAGGACAGGGGGAGTACAAAACTGTGTTGGTGACAGAGGCAATGACAGTCAATTGCATTACATTGGTTTGAGTTTTTAATTGATTGACTTGCTTAATCCTGAGTAACCAAGTAAAATGTTTTTCTTAAAATGTTTTCATGGAAGATTTTATTTTCGTTTGTTTTACTTTCTTTCATAAAGATTTTGAAAAAGCCAAACAACTTGAAATATGTGCAATTACCACCACCTATCATTACTAAGTAAGTGCAAAACACTTACCTTTTGCTAAAGATGATCCCGCTTGATCCTCCAAGCTAGCTTCCTTACTACTTGATCACCTATACAACCCATTACAATTAGTAATCCATTGATCACCAATTGACATTCCAATACACCCTTTTGATTTAATGACCATCACCTTAACTTAGTTTGGTTAACACAACCTCAACCAAACCTTTAACACCAATAAACAACCTTTCAACCCAAGTTGACCTGGTTGGGTTTCATCCAAATCACTCAATTCCCCAAGGTTCTTAATTCACCAATTAGATTGAGGTTTCTACTAAGTAATGTGTTTATTAACACCATAAACACTTACCAGCCACCAATTCACCATTTAAAGCATCCCAATCAAAACCCCCCAATTTGCACCTCAAGAACCCTAATTCTTGAATCATCAAATAGGATGTTTATACGATGTTATCTACCTCCCATTACCTTCAAACAAGTTTGATTATTACTTATTTCAAGCTTTTAACCATTCTAACCACCCACAACAGCCGTAATTCGAAATTCTCACAAACCCACCAAGAACATCAACAATGGAGAATTAAGAAATGAAGGAGATGCTTACCTGATGATTAGAAGAAGACAAGTCCACCAAATCCTTCTAATCGCACATGCAAACTCCAGATTTTCGTTTCTTGATCCACCATCTCCTCCTCCTCCTCCTCCTCCCTTCTTCTCTATCTCACGATACACACAAATATGAGTGTGTATGCGTGACCTCCTCCCCATCTAAACAAACCAGATTTGTTTAATTACAAATCAGCCCCTCCACTTCCATAATGACCCCTTTTTAACCAAATTAGTCAAAACTCCACATTTACAACAACCTCTAGCTTTCCTTTATGTTATTTACACCCTTATAATATGTTTAACATATTATATAATAACCCGAAAGTTGGTTCGTTACAAATCATCCCCCACCACATGGAAAACTTAGGATAGTAATTCGACATTCATTCTTTACTTCACAAGGTCAATTTCCACCTTCCTTAGTGCTTTCAACAACAATCGCGTGATTTATTTCCTTATGGCACTATTAACTCATCGCATTATCTAAGTTAGTCACCAGTTCTTCTAGATGAAACATTCGTTATCCACCTCAACACTGCTATGAGAAGCTACATCCACTTCTCTCGCCGCATAATCCCGTGGATATACCACGAGGAATGTCTCATGGAGTTTACACCCCGAGTAACTCCTAACTGCATAAAACTTAACAAACTAGAGTGAAGTCTGAACCGTCCAACAAAACGGGGACTTGGCCTCCCACGTTTTCGAACCCAATACACCCCTTTTTTAGGGAAACTTTTATATCGTCAAAGTTCCCATTTGAGTTTCAATACACCTCCTTCCTAAATCCATTTAGGGTTTTCTATCCACCTTGAGCGGATTTTCAATCATACTCAAAATACAAGATTTTACACGCTAAGACTTGAATCACACCATGATTCATAGTTTCATGACATTCAATACCACCCAGCTAAACGGTATTCAACACCGTCCACCATTTAGTAATTCAATTAACGTCATATGAATACCCAAATGGTAATTAAGATGACACCATCTTTCAACCAATAGCAATTAATCACCTTGTTTCCTCCGCAGAAGAAACTAACACCTTAATTCGACACATGTCGTACCATGTCGTATTACACCTTTCATGAACCAAAGTTCTCCGACCACTCTGAAGAATAGGCTCCCTTTTGGCATTCGACCTTAACCCGTAGGAAAGTGAGACACTTTTAACCACATATTTGATTGTGTCTCCTTTCATCCCAGCTACCAAAAGTTAAAACCCTAAAACAAACATACAACAATCCATGAGACCTAAAAAGTCTCGTTCATCACATTTGAAGTTCAAGGACTTCAAGAAAACCGTTAAAGTTTGAGGACTTCAACTCAACCTTCTAATGCTTACCCACGTATAGATTCACCAGTTCTCTCTCCAAGTTCTCTCCTTTAGTTGTTACAATGAAGCTCACAACTGACTAGGAGAAAATGCGATACACCTGTCTCGTTACATATAGACGTCACCGAGTCTAATGCACGAGGCACCAAGACAACCGACAAGGCATATGGTCTTCCTATGGAAAGATGCGTCAATGCCATAGCCACATCCTCTTTCATAATTCTGACACCTTGTTTATCCCAACGACTTAAACATATGTCATCCTTTGAGATTCAAGGATCTCAATCTTACAATCCTCCTTTGAAGTTTGAAGACTTCATTTCCAATCACCGACCGTGAAGTTCTAAGACTTCAAATGCCACCAAAGCCAAAATGGCACACCAAACCATTCCAAAGAAAGGCCTTTCCTTTCAAGGAATTTCAAGAAGCTCACAAAGATAACGAGCGAAAACGACCAAGATTCGAAGATAGGAATGACTATCATCAAATAAACGACCACCACATTTGCATACATGAGCCTACACACCCTTCACATTGGTCCACATAAACCGCGAAACTTCTAATAACTCAAAAGGCACATCAGTAATCCCATAGTATCCATAACGAAAATGATACCATTCATGGGATATCGCCCTCCTCTACATTCATTTGTTGAAACTAGGACTTTTAGTCACTTGTTCAAACCCGACAAAGCATACGTATACATTCTTCCATTCTTTTTTTCCTCAAGAGAACGGTTACACCCCAAGAAAAGATATTCGGGTATAAAACCCTTATGAACTTTTGTACGACTGGAACACTAGGTATTCCATTATACCCCCAGTTGATGTCAATGGCATAAGCCATGTATACACCATTTCGTACGTCTCATGCTTCATTGTCTCTAGATGAGAATAAATAAACACGTTTCTCCTTGTTCACCTACGACATTGTTATGGCTACTAAGTAACCGAACACCTCTTTTACAATCGTCAGACTCAATCCATGTTATTGTTTCGTCCACAACCTCTAATTAGCACATCAAGAAATCATCAACTTTTAATACCTCAACGTTGATCACTCGACATAACGACCAAAGGACTTCAATATTGTCCTTAATGGCTACAAATGTCCAACTTTTAGGCCTCGGAAATTTCTGTTTTCTCCTCTTTACCACTCTTGTGCCTTAACTCAGGACATTCACACCAAATGTATCCTGATTTATAGCAACTGAAACACAAGTTATTAGGACTATAACACTGTGTCGCAATGTGTCCCATCATTCCCATTTGTGTTGCTCCCCACACATACGACAATATCAAACACTGCATTCCCCAAAAGGATTTTCTAGCTAAGCTAGAATGTTTGGCTTTCAAAAAGACACCTCTCAATTCCTCCTTGTATTCCACTTGTCTCGTGTGTTTGACTTCCCCTTGCAACACTTAATAATCAACTCCACCTGAGTTGTACACCTCACGCAAGAATCCGCTCTAGCATCAACGGATAATATCGATCGAGAAAGCCAATCTGTCACACCCCAACCGACGGCGGAAAACGTCGGGGCGTGAAGATGTGCAGACTGTTCATAGCTCATGGTTGCTAAAGTTTGAATAATTTAAACATTCATTTTCATTACACGTAGCAAGTTCATAACATACAAGAACCAAATGTAGCGATTACAAAATATAAATAGTTTAGATTAATTGCTAGGTCCAAATCCTATATGTAGCAGCTTGTAACACTTCAAACATTGTCACCTGAAACATGGTTAAAAACAAAGTCAACTAAAAAGTTGGTGAGAATACATAGGTTTTCGTGTCATGTAATAGAATATAGTGTCGTGTGCATACAATTCATACAAACATGGCAATTAAGGCATTTATGGAGAGATACCATCGTGTGACCTGGTAGTACAATCAAACCTTTGTAACTAGCATGCAAAACAAACGCGTGTTGGCAGTAACAGTCACCCTACCTGGGTGGGTTTGTCAGACTCAATAGATCTATCACTGTTTACTGTAGGCTATAAAATAGTTAATGATTGCACGTGAATGGCTAACTGCGCGTTGGTCTACACACCTAGTACTCAAGCACAAAGCTCAAAATTGTAACACATGATTTGTAGGGTGGAATTGTATTGTGTAGTTTGTAAACATTTAGATCGAACTCATGTTCCACCCCAAAAGTTTGTAAATAGTAAAAGAGGGGCTATGAAACTCACTCGTGTTGGATAGTGTTGTTTGCACAAAAATCAACCAAAAATGCCAAGCGTGTTGTAGGTCGCTACGTTTGACCTATTGGATAAATGTAATACGCGTGTTATTGTTTGTGTTGTTTTTTTGTCAGAAATGGATTTGTACGTTTAGGGTTTGTTTGAAATAACAGATAAATAAATAATTTTTATTTATTTATTTAGAATATTTGAAATAGTATTGATATATATATATATTTATTTAAATACAAATTTAAATAAATGATTTATACATATTTATTTAAATATAAATTTAAATAAATCATATTTGGTTTGAAATATGTATTTGCGTAAATAGTTTATAACAATAATCATATAAACTTTTAATTAGAAATTCATCGGTTTTGAAACTATCGGGAATTAATCAGTTTAAATTTCTAAATCAACGATTCGGTTTATAAATGATTCCCGGGTCTTGGGATTTTTATAACCTAATTTTTTTATAAATAAATAAATTTTGAGATTTTTAATAAAACATATTAAATCAATTTTGAAAATAATAAAATCTAAAGTTTCTGGTCAAGGAGCACGACCGTGCTCGCGAGAGGCACGACCGCGCTCGTTGCCGGGCGTGACCGTGGTGGTCTGAGCGCGCCCGTGGTCGAGTCAGAAGTCACTACAGAGGGTCTGGACATAGAGCACGACCGTGCTCGTATCTGGCACGACCGCGTCTAGTGTTTGTTTTTGGTCAAGACTTGTTTGCTCGGTAAGCACGACCGGGCCACACCTGGGGCACGATTGTGCTTGGTCAGGCACGACCGCGCTCGTGGATGAGCGCGACCGTGTCGGGCCTTTTTCAGACACAATTCGATCGATTCTTATATTAATAGCTTCTGGATTCTTAGGGATTTCGTTTAGTGGATGATTTCGAAGCTATCTATATAGTTTAATTGTATTTAAATCGTGTTTAAGTGGTAGTTTGACTAAAAGTGTAGTTTCGACTTTTTGTTCAACAATCGGGTCGATTTGAGTGTTTCTACTACGAATTGATATAGGGCTTTCGTAGTAGAGGTAGATGTGAATCTAAACGCGTAATACTTACTTGTTATAATAGGGCAATTAATGCAGTCGGCTACGGGTTGTGTGGTCGCGTTTCTCGGTGATCGATCGGACTCCAGGGACGATGTGAATGTCGAGCGAGCGTTCTAAGTGGTTGAGTGGGTACAAATGAGGGTGTAAAAAGCATGGAAGTTGCTTTATATCGACGAATTCAGGAGATATGGATAGAGGTAGGTATGGGATTAAACAAATGGCAAATTGGATGACGATGGAAGCGTGTTTCAGTGTGGAATCAGTCGCGTATGGTCGAACGCGTGAAAACCGGTTTTTCTCTATTTTAAATTTCGCGAATTCAGAGGGTATGGTATGGTTTGACTTCTGCAGAGTCAAGTGGGTTCATCAGCGCGACCGTTCCTACTTTAGGCGCGACCGTGCTTAGGTCGGCAGGCGCGACCGTGCCTAGTCCTAGGCGCGACCGTGCTTGACTAGTTTTGTAGTTTTTGAGTTTTGTCAGTTTTGGTCCTCGGGGCTTGTGAGATAATTGCGTTTTTGTTTAATTTGTTATTGTAATAGAATAGTTTGTATATGTAACTGCATCGTAGTTTGTTTGTACATGAATCGAAACTGAAATGTGTTTATTTATTGAAATCAAACGATTACATGATGAAAATCAGAAATGTTACACAATCCATCCTCTTTCCCTCCGTGATTCCAAGATCCAAGCAAGACCACGACTAGTCATAAAACATGCCCGTAATACTGTTGATTGCCTCCACTGTCAACTACATGTGAAAGAACTCCTCAGTTAAACGACCCACCACTGCTTTCCGTCTAAGGTACTTCAAGGTCACCTCTTGAATTCCCATTATGCGTTGCCTTCACACCCCTCGTCTTTCTCCTTATGAAGAACTTCTCACCAATTCCAGCCATGTCCCGGAGTCGACTCGCCGCAACTAGTTCTCCCTTCTCTCGACAACCTTGGCTCACTCCTAAGCCAATATCATTCCGGTGACGCATCGTCGATAAATCAATGGTTCAACCTCACCAATTTACGCCATTGGTTTGTGCACCACTACTCCTCGTGAAAACAAATTTTCCTTCCTCGTTGATTCACCAATCGTTGTTCCTCTCGTTCCATAAGCTTTATACGGTTCCTCTATGTGATCGCCTCAATATGCCATATCTTCCTTGAAGGAAGGTTGTCCCGAATAAATAGAAAGCCTTAGCCGTCCTCCACTATCATGTGGCTTTCTAAATTTCCCAACCAACACCATGTACTTCACCTCCCCGAGATGATGCACGTTTAGACTCATTCGCACCAGAGCATTTACAGCAATAACCTTCTACAATCTTAGTCTTCTAACTTTAACCCCATCAACCATTCCTTGACTGAATTCTATTTTTATGCTGTGGATATTCTACTTATTGTCACGCCTCTAATCATACCCATTAAGGCTCTAACCCCCCCCCTTTATGTGTATACATAAACACCTAGTATAAACACCCAATATACATACATAAAATACACACACACACACACACATATATATGTATGTATATATATATATATATATATCCACATATAAACACCTTCACCTAATCCTTGTTAATGTTCATTATCATATGGCTATCATAATTCCACTTACGTATACTACGTTACAAATCATACTTGGCCATGTATGTTCAATAACCTAATATACCTAAGTGTTATTGTCATCTCCACACAACAACTCCCTTAACAAGTTTTGGCACACACAATTCACCTTGGACGCCACATAAAACGACCAAGGACAATAATCATTACTAACCTTTCGCCCTTAAGCTCCGTGTCTCGGTCACGTCCTCATTGGATTCTCATTTAACTCCCACCTTACCAAGAGCATCAAGTTTGAGTTTGGTGTGCCGCACACACAAATCCCTCAAACCATCGCTCTGATACCAAGTTGTAACATCTAAAAAATTCAACCAATTTTAACTTTCAATGCACGCGGAATTTAGGTCCCATAAACGCCCTTGACAAAACAACACATGTTATTTACAACAAATGACGACATAATTTGTTTTAAAACGTTCGACCGACATTTTAAAACGACAACAAGTTTCAATATCTAAGAGATGACTCAAACAAGTTTAATGAACCCCAATCAATGAGTTCTAACTACAACCGTTAACACACAACAAAACCGAATGAGAATCCAATTCCACCATGAAGCATGACCCGAGACTTCAAACCGGAGCTTTACCTGTAAAACACCATTAATAACACCATTAGTAATGATATATGACCTCGCTTAGACCCCCATGGGTTAGACCCAAGCAAATACCCCAAAAATGGGAAGTTTTGAAGAAATAAAATTTCTGACATGGCCATGTGTATAATCTGACATGGCCCTGTGTACCTGATGCCCACAATAATTTCCAGACATAGTCATGTGGAGACTCACATAACCATGTCCACCTGATGAACTAACATTTCTGACATGGCCGTGTGCAGAATCAGACATGGCCTTGTCCACCTGCAACAAATTTTAGTTTTCCACCTTTTTTACCCTCCCAACTCGACCCCCGGTCGTTATAAGCAACCAACATGTTTTAAACTCCTCATACGAGAACCACAACTCATTTTTACACCTTCATCAATCCGACTCATTCGTTATTATTTGGATTCTTTGACTACAAGTTTACCACCCGAGTTTACCACACTCATTAAGTTATGTCATTGAGTAATCGACTCCAAGACCGACATTTAGATAAGTATTGACATAATACAAGTCCTATTATTATACTAACTCACCATTATTCCATAATGGTTTGACTTATACCACATTCAATCAATTTACAACATTTCACCATTATTCCATAATGGTTTGACTTATGTACCACATAAGTCAATTTACACCAATTTCACCATTATTCCATAATGGTTTGACTTATATACCACATAAGTCAATTTACACCAATTTCACCATTATTTCACAATGGTTTGACTTATACCACATCAAGTCAATTTACACTAATTCACCATTATTCCATAATGGTTTGACTTATATACAATATTAGTCAATTACTCTGAATTACCATATTTAGTTTGACTTTACACCACATAAGTCAATTACAATAATTTACCACATCTAGTTTGACCATACACCACATAAGTCAATTATATCAAATTACCATATTCTACTTTTCAGTTTAACTATATACCACATAGTTAATTACACCAATTTATCATATTCTACATTTTAGTTTGACTATATACATCATAGTCAACTACACCAATTCCAAAATACATTATGCATACAAGTTTGACTTTACCACACAAGTCAATTTTACACGAATACACCATATAAGTTTATTAACTTAATTCATCAAACAACAAGGCGAGGTTCTTAGACCTCAAACACCACACACCTACCCTTGCATATTTTCACCATATGAAATCTCCTTAATTTTCAACATACAATTAAACACATATAGATATTTGAATAACCAACATGTAAATCAAACATGTGCAATTACCACCACCTGTCATTACTAAGTAAGTGCAAAACACTTACCTTTTGCTAAAGATGATCCCGCTTGATCCTCCAAGCTAGCTTCCTTACTACTTGATCACCTATACAACTCATTTACAATTAGTAATCCATTGATCACCAATTGACGTTCCAATACACCCTTTTGATTTAATGACCATCACCTTAACTTAGTTTGGTTAACACAACCTCAACCAAACCTTCAACACCAATAAACAACCTTTCAACCCAAGTTGAACCGTTTGGGTTTCATCCAAATCACCTAATTCCCCAAGGTTCTTAATTCAATATTTAGATTGAGGTTTCTACTAAGTAATGTGTTTATTAACACCATAAACACTTACCAACCACCAGTTCACCATTTAAACCATCCCAATAAAAAACCCCCGATTTTCAGCTCAAAAACACTAATTCTTGAATCATCATAGGATGTTTATATGATGTTATCTACCTCCCATTACCTTCAAACAAGTTTGATTATTACTTATTTCAAGTTTTTAACCATTCTAACCACCCACAACAGCCCTAATTCAAAATTCTCCCAAAACCCACTAAGAACATCAATAATGGAGAACTAAGAAATGAAGGAGATGCTTACCTAATGATTAGAAGAAGATAAGTCCACCAAATCCTTCTAATCTCACATGTAAGCTCCAGATTTTCGTTTCTTGATCCATCATCTCCTCCTCCTCTCTTCTTCTCTATCTCACGATACACACACAAATATGAGTGTGTATGCGTGACCTCCTCCCCATCTAAACAAACCAGATTTGTTTAATTACAAATCAGCTCCTACACTTCCATAATGACCCCTTTTTTAACCAAATTAGTCAAAACTCCACATTTACAACAACTTCTAGCTTTCCTTTACGTTTATGTCACACCCCAACCGACGGCGGAATACAGAGGGACATGTAGACTGTTCATAAGCACATGATCAACTATATTTCATTTTGTTTAGTAAATCAGGATTTCATTACGTCAGTTCAATCAACAAACAAAATCCAGTACATCAACAAGTTCAAATTCTTTGTTCACTAAGTCCAAAACCTATATATAGTATCTTACACATGATCTCAAACAATAGTACCTGAAACATGATGAAAACAGAGTCAACTAAAAATAGTTGGTGAGCATACATAGGTTTTAGCACAACAAGTGTTATCAAAAGTTTGTGTACAATTCATATGATGCATGGATTAATATGGCAATTATGGAGAATCACTATAGTTTAAACTGGGGCGTACAATCAAACCTTGTGACTGATAGGCATAACACAACAGTTATCCTTAAGTGTTAGGCATAACACAACAGTTATCCTTAAATGATAGGCATAACACAACAGTTATCCTTAAGTGTTTTCGGCAACAATCACCCTAACCGGGTGGGTTGGTCAGACTCAATAGATCTATCATTGTATACCGTCGGCTTGTACGGAGTTAATGATTGCACTTGCCCTATGCACAAAAAGTATGTAAATGTTGTTTGCACTAATAGTATTCAAGCATAAGGCATAAATTGCACACATGATCATAATGTTTGAATTGTAATAATTGTAAATAGTTTATATGTAATCATGTTTCACCCCAAAGAATGTAAAATTGAAAAAGCGGCTATGTAAACTCACCTTGACAAGTAGAGGGTTGATCTTGAAACTTGTAGTAATAAGAATTAAGGATACCCTAAGTTAAATAAGATACGCGATTTAACACATGGAAACGATTAAAAGAAACAAGAACGAAACGATTTGGCGAATTTGGGTTTTTAAATGGACGAGCGATCAAGAACACGATTACTGCTTATAAATGATCTTTTCATAAATTTTATTTATAAAAAGGGATTTAGGTGCCAATAATAAAGGGTTTTCGGTAAAAATGTTAATATGATAAATATTTTATTATAATAAAGGCAATGACAGGGTAATATGATGAAATATTATATAATAATATTTATAAGGGTATTTAAAATAAGTAAATAAATTAGTTACGTGAATTTTTACTATTTATAAAAAATTCTAATTTAGTAAGATCAAATATTTAACTAGAACTCATCATTTTGCTACTAATATTATGCTAATTGTGTTAGTATCAGTAATATCATAAATATGTAAATAAATCGATTATTAAGAGTTATAACATTAGTATCACTAATAAAATCGTATTATTAATTATAGATCATGACATTTTAAAGGTTTAGGTAAAATGCCTATATATGACACTTTAGGAAATGTCATGACGTTACGGCCATGGTTATTCTATAACTGTAAACGTTATATATATATATACATAAAATAATTGGGTTTATGAAATACACTAACATTTGTCTTTTTTTTAAATATAAAAACACACACTCCCACACATATGTATGTATACATATATAGTGGTAATGAAATAAACTAATAATGGGGCTCGTATTCCATTCGGGATAACCAAAAAGTTTTAATTATTATAGCTAACCATATATAAATATATATATATATACACACATATATATATATATATATACACATTTCATTTATAATTAAAATGAACGATATAAAGCCCCGAGGTACACGCAATTTATTTATTTAGAAATTAGATTATTTACTAATTATAAAAATGCATATATTTGTATGGGTAGAGGGATAGCAGGAAAATAAAAATAAATAAAAAGGTTGCAGTAGGAAGGGCTCGAACCCGTGACCTCATGCGTATGGGGTAAGCGAGTAAACCGGCTACTCTGGGCATTAAGCCTTGTTATAGGGTAGAATCTTTAATTTTTATTAGGAAGGTTTTGTGAGCCCTTCCTTCCCAACCACCCTCTCGATCACATCCCTACAGATCCCCCAAAACTAAAATCGATTTCCAGGGTTAGAGTTAGTACGTTATGAGGGGAGGCAAGAGGAGTACCTTATATCGATTCTGGAGTCATCAAGAGCTGAGTTGCCTTGTGTCGTGAAGGGTCGGAGGACGACCCTCCCTCTTGCGCCGATGACAGGAAAACGAGAGGAGCAGGAGCGAAATTTGAGATTCTTTTAGTCTTGTAAACGAATTAGGTAGTTACATTTGGTGTTATCAAAGCGTCCACGGTCGTAAAGAAGCGAGATTTGTGGGTTCTCAACCCATAACCAAAAGTTCCAACTTGGTTCTTAATTAGCTCATGAATTCGCCATAAAACTCAAATTAATTCCTCTTAATGATTGTAAATGGGTGGAGAAACGTTTTGGGGAGATTTTATTTCCGTAACTTAAGGGAAAATCGAAAAATTCGGACGAGTTTGACTTTAGAAAGTCAAAATTGGGTGTAGGTAATATTCAAGGTTCAAATCAAAGGGTTCAAATGAACATTGAGGGGTTCAAAGGAAAAAGTGGGGGTTTAAGACTTAAAGAGGGAGGGGGTTTAATTTTTATGGAGGGTTCAAGTTCTAATCCTCTTGATATACTATAAAATTTCTTTAATAAAGCTTAAAAAAAAATAAAACCTAATATATAACTTTATTATTACTTATCTTTTTATCACTATTTTTCTCTTGTAAAATAAAAACTCATTTTTATGAAACTTAAAGTTTATAATTAGTTATTTAATACAATAAATATGTATATGTTTATTTTTCCAAATACATGTATATATAAAAGATGCACATACATAATTTAGGATTAAAGGTTTTATTTTTGATATAATTATTATCACAAAATATGATCATGTACTTATATATACAAATGACACACACACACACACATATATATATATATAGTAGAACAAAATTGATACTTATATGCAAGGATTGAAATTTTAAATTTGATACGTATAGAAATTTTTTTGTTGATGTGACACATTATATTGCATAAGAAATGAGATGTCATCATTGTTTGAAATAAAACAAGATAAAATAAAATAAGGCCAGAAAATCATGGATGTTACAGTATCCCCATGTTGAGGGAATTTCGTCCCGAAATTCGACTGGTGGAGGCTACTGATAACAGGGAAAAAGTTGCGGTTAGCTTGACTGTCGGTTTAAGGAGTATAATTGGTGGCAAGGTTCAGGTCTGATACTCAAGGTTAGGTTACGTCAATGCATCAAGCATGGAAGGTAGCAGTGGATTTAATTTGAAGATAACTAAGGAGAAAATTGTCAAAGAATATTTTGGACTCCAATGATGGAATGTATCACTTGAAATGAGAACGATGAGGATTTGATGATCAAAACTTGTTTATGATGTAGTATAAGATGTTTAAGAAGTGTCAATGGATAAGAGATTTCACAAATATTGGTCAAGGTCAAAATAGCATAAAACATCACGTGACACGAACAACGCTACTTCTGACAATATGACAGGAACACTTATATATAGGAAGTACCAGCGGCGTATCCACCATGCACTTATCATATCACATTAGTTTCATTACTATATATCACGATAGGTTTTATGTCATAACACACGACATAATTCACTATGTTTTCCATGCGCTAACTTTTATAATTCATGTGCACCCGTAATTACTCAAATCGTCGCATGGTTCGTATAGTTCATTCCATTGTGTGTGGGTCAGTGGGGAGACAAAATTGCTTATTTCATATATATTGTTTTCACTTATGTGTTGCTAAGGAGTAATTGTACCCCTAGATAGTAAGGTCAATCAGATAGCTAAAGAGTAGTAATGTGGAATAACTTAGTGTTCCATAGCTTTTTCGTGTTTGAACAAGAATACGTCAAACCTCGAGTAGTTTTAAAGTTTTACAGCTTCCTCGTGTTTGAACAAGAATACGTCAATCCTCGAGTAGCTTAAAAGTTTGTAGCTTTCAACTTTCATGGATAAAGTGACTTATCATGCCTTGTGATCCATCAATTGCAACTATGTTTCCTAATCTAGTTTAGTGTATAATGTAAACATCCAAGTTTCATGTTTAATCTAGTATCATGTACATTGTAAACATATAAGTTTCACGTATAATGTGAACAACTTAGTATCATGTATATTGTAAACAAATAAGTTTCATGTATAATGTGATCAATCTAGTATCATGTATATTGCATTTAACCAAGTATCATGTATCATGTGAACAACCTAGTACCATGTATATTGTAAATAACCAAGTTTCATGCATCATGTGATCAATCTAGTATTATGTATATTGTAAACAACCAAGTTTCATGTACCATGTGATAAATCTAGTATTATGCATCATGTGATAAACTTAGTATTATGTATATTGCAAACAAACAATTTTCATGTATCATATGATAAATCTAATATTATGTATCATGTGAATGCTCATATGTAAGTTATTGAGGTTTATATGGATGGTTAACGCTTACATGAAATGATTCATCTCCTTGAAGTGCCTAGTATGTTCATATATTTCCGAATGCGCAAGATAACGAGAAGGTTTTGCAGGTACTTAGTGTGATGTGCTTACAAATAACTGATTTGTGCTTTTTATTTGTAAATAGACAAGTAATTGTAATTTATTATTATTTGTAAATTAATAAAATAGTGAAAATAATAAGTTGGATAACAAGATAAATAGATGAGTAAATAAAAAAAACCTTTTATTTAAATTTAATTATCATAAAGAGAATGTTTCAAAGAAAAATAATGGCTACATTATTTAATAATTAAGCCAAGGTTTAAATTTAACGAAACAAAAGTCATAGTTAATTATTAATTAAGATAATGTTTTTTTATAAAACAAATTATATTAAGTTTCCTTACAATGTGGAAAGGTCCATAGAAAATTTATATTCCAGATAATATTTATAAACTAAGGGTTTGACAAAGGTTTTGCTTGAACGAGAAGATGATGTTAATAAAATAGTTAGTTTATAAAGAAAGGTTTAAGTATGTGTACTAAATTGCAATAAATAAAATGATGGTGTTTAGATTGTACTCATTTGGTATCAAAACCAAATGGATACTTTAACAAATCAAAGTGATTCAAATTTTTATACTTTTAAGAAGACATGTTTTAGCCTATAGGTGAACACTCACTTCGGGAATTCCCAGGAAAGCATACGGATCCTTCTGTTGATTTGGATTTATATGCAATGCTTTCCTAGACAGAAGACCCAGAACACATGCATTCACCCTTCCGGATTGCACATGTTCTTTACTAATTTTCAGAACTCAAAACTTTGACGAGATTTTAAAATTTTTAATAGGCTTTAGTCCTTAAGAATTTAAATTTTGTTCACAAATGATGATGGTGACAAAATTCTTAATGTGTAAGAGTGAAGGTGTATAAAGGCTTAGATATGAGTAAGTGTGTGGTAAGACTTAGGATAACATTTAATGGGATCAAATAGGTAGCATGTAATCAAACAGTGTGGTAAACAAAGTATTACATGGATAGCAATTTTATAAGCATGTGAGTTATCAAGTAGTGTAGCACATAAAATATCATGTATTGTATCATGCGATGTAATACCTAGGATAACATGTAAGATAATCACACAAGGGTGTCCTAAGGTTATAGACTAGGTCATTGGTTTCTAATAACCTAATTTCATATAACCATGGCTCTGATACAAATCTGTCACACCCCAACCGACGACGGAATACGTCAGGGCGTAACATGTAGACTGTTCGTAAGCACATGATCAACTATATTTCATTTTGTTTAATAAATAAGGATTTCATTACATCAGTTCAATCAACAAACAAAATCCAGTACATCAACATGTTCAAATTCTTTGTTCACTAAGTCCAAACCCTATATGTAGTATCTTGCACATGATCTAAAACACTAGTACCTGAAACATGATGAAAACAGAGTCAACTAAAAATAGTTAAGAGCATACATAGGTTTTAGCACAACAAGTGTTATAAAAAGTTTACGTACAATTCATATGATGCATGGATTAATATGGCAATTATGGAGAATCACTATAGTTTAAACTGGGGCGTACAATCAAACCTTGTGACTGATAGGCATTACACAACAGTTATCCTTAAGTTTTAGGCATAACACAACAGTTATCCTTAAATGATAGGCATAACACGACAGTTATCCTTTAGTGTTTTCGACAACAATCACCCTAACCGGGTGGGTTGGTCAGACTCAATAGATCTATCATTGTATACCGTCTGCTTGTACTGAGTTAATGATTGCACTTGCGCTATGCACAAAAAGTATGTAAATGTTGTTTGCACTAATAGTTTTCAAGAATAAGTCATAAATTGCACACATGATCATACTGTTTGAATTGTAATAATTGCTAATAGTTTGTATGTAATCAAGTTTCTCCCCAAAGAATGTAAAAGTGAAAAAGGGGCTATATAAACTCACCTTAACAAGTAGAGGGTTGATCTTGAAACTTGTAGTAATAAGAATTAAGTATGCCCTAAGTTAAATAAGATACGTGATTTAACACATGGAAACGATTAAAAGAAACAAGAATGAAACGATTTTGGGAATTAGGGTTTTTGAATGTACGAGCGATCGAGAACACGATTACTGCTTATAAATGATCTTTTCATAAATTTTATTTGTAAAAACGGATTTAGGTATCAATAATAAAGGGTTATCGGTAAAATTGTTAATATGATAAATATTTTGTTATAATTAAGACAATGCTATGGTAATATGATGAAATATTATATAATAAAATTTATAAGGGTATTTGAAATAAGTAAATAAATTAGTTATGTGAATTTGTACTATTTATAAAAAAGTCTAATTTAGTAAGATCAAATATTCAACTAGAACTCATCATTTTGCTACTAATATTATGCTAATTGTGTTAGTATCAGTAATATCATAAATATGTAAATAAAGCGATTATTAAGAGTTATAACATTAGTATCACTAATAAAATCGTATTGTTAATTATAGATCATGACATTTTAAAGGTTTAGGTAAAATGTCTATATATGACACTTTAGTAAAAGTCATGACGTTATTGCCATGATTATTCTATAACTATAAAAGTTATATATATACACAAAATAATTGGGTTTATGAAATACACTAACATTTGTCTTTTTTTTAAATATAAAAACACACACCCCCACACATATGTATGTATACATATATAGTGGTAATGAAATAAACGAATAATGGGGCTCGTATTCCATTCGGAATAACCAAAAAGTTTTAATAATTATAGCTAATCATATATAAATATATATATACACATTTCATTTATAATTAAAATGAACGATATAAAGCCCCGAGGTACATGCAATTTATTTATTTGGAAATTAGATTATTTACTAGTTATAAAAATGCATATATTTTTATCGGTAGAGGGACTAGCAGGAAAATGAAAATAAATAAAAAGGTTGCAGCCGATAGGGCTCAAACCGTGACCTCATGCGTATGGGGAAAGTAGTCAACCGGCTGTTGTGGGCATTAAGCCTTGTTAGAGCCTAGAATATTTAAGTTTTATTAGGAAGGTTTTGTGAGCCCTTCCTTCCCAACCAGCATCTCGATCACAGCCCTACAGATCCCCCAAAACTCAAATCGATTTCCATTGTCAGAGTTAGTACACTATGAGGGGAGGCAGGAGGAGTACCTGATATTGATTCTGGAGTCATCAAGGGGTGAGTTTCCTTGCGTCGTGACGGGTCGGAGGACGGCCCTCCCTCTTGCGTCGATGACAGGAAAACGAGAGGAGCAGGAGCGAAATTTGAGATTCTTTCAGTCTTGTAAACGAATTAGGTAGTTATATTTGGTGTTATCAAAGCGTCCATGGTCGTAAAGGAGCGAGATTTGTGGGTTCTCAACCCATAACCGAAAGTTCCAACTTGGTTCTTAATTAGCTCGTGAATTCACCATAAAACTCAAATTAATTCCTCTTAATGATTGTAAATGAGTGGAGAAACGTTTTGGGAAGATTTTATTTCCGTAACTTCAGGGAAAATCGAAAAGTTCGGACAAGTTTGATTTTAGAGAGTCAAAATTGGGTGTAGGTAATATTCAGGGTTCAAATCAAAGGGTTCAAATAAACATGGAGGGGTTCAAAAGAAAAAGTGGGGGTATAAGACTTAAAGAGGGTACAAGATAATATGATGGGGTTTAATTTTTATGGAGGGTTCAAGTTCTAATCATCTTGATCTACTATAAAATTTCTTTAATAAAGCATAAAAAAATAAAACCTAATATATAACTTTATTATTACTTATCTTTTTATCATTGTTTTTCTCTTGTAAAATAAAAACTCATTTTTATGATGCTTAAAGTTTATAATTAGTTTATTTAATACAATAAATATGTATATGTTTATTTTTCCAAATACATGTATATATAAAAGATGTAGATACCTAATTTAGACTAAAAGGTTTTGTTTTTGATATAATTATTATCACAAAATATGATCATGTACTTATATATACAAATGACATATATATATATATATATATATATATATATATATATATATATATATGTAGTAGAACATAAATGATACTTAATTGCAAGGATTGAAATTTTAAATTTGATACGGATTGAAATTTTTTTGTTGATGTGATACATTATATTGCATAAGAAATAAAATGTCATCATTGTTTTATAACGAGATAAAATAAAATAAGGCTGAAAAATCATGGATGCTACATATAATATGTTTAACATATTATACAATAACCCAAAAGTTGGTTCGTTACACAAGTCAATATCGAACATTAGAAACCCACAGGTCAACTGCAGCAGTTGGAGATACCTATGTGGAAATGAGTTAGAATTACAATGGACTTTGTCACAAAGCTACCGAAAATTCAAAAGGGGAATGATACCATTTGGGTTGTGGTCGATAGATTGACCAAATCGACACACTTTATTCGTATCAATGAGAATTATTCAAGGGAAAAGCTAGCCAGATTATACATTAATGAGATTGTGAGCTGCCATGGCATACCATTGTCTATTATCTCTGATAGAGACAGTCACTTCACATCCAGATTCTGGATAAGTTTTTAGAAGGAATTGGGAACTCGGATTAACATGAGCATAGCATATCACCCTCAAACCAACGGGCAGAGTCAAAGGACAATCCAAACCCTAAAAGATATGTTGAGAGCTTGTGCAATCAATTTCAGAGGTAGTTGGGATAACTAGTTACCACTCTAGTATAAAAGCTGCGCCATTCGAGGCCTTATATGGTAGCAAATGCATAACTCCAGCTTGTTGGACTGAAGTTGGAGATAGTCCATTGTCTGGACCAGAAATCTTACAGGAAACAACTGATAAGATAGTCCAGATTAAACAACGACTGAAAGCTAGCCAAGACAGGTAGAAGAATTATGCGGACAAACACCAAAGACCTTTAGAATTTAAAATCGATGATTCGGCTATGTTAAAATTTTCACAATGGTAAGGTGTTGTAAGGTTCAGAAAGCGAGGAAAGTTAGGACCGAGATATATTAGACCTTACAAAATCACCGAAAGAATCGGGGCGGTGGCATACAAGTTAGAATTGCCTGAATCATTGCAAGGTATCCATGACACTTTTCACGAGTCTTGTTTACGCAAGTGTTTGGCAGATCCTACTCAGGCAATCACATTGCACGACGTGCATGTTGATGATAAAATTCAGTTCACTGAACAACCTGTTAAGATTTTGGGAACACAAGATCGGAAATTGAGAAAGAAGACAATACCAATGGCGTTAGTTCAATGGCAAGGTCATAAGGGTGCTGACCAAACTTGGGAATTAACTGAATAAATGAAAATTAAGTATCCCCTTTGTTTGATTGATATAGAATTTCGGTACGAAATTCTTTTAAGGAAGGGAGATTTGTAATGCAAAAGTTGAAGTTCAGGGGTTGGAATGCAAATTCCACAAAGTTTGAGGACTGAAAACAAAAAATTCTGAAAATCGAATGGTAGTGGACCGCTACCAAGAACCTTGGCGGTCCGCTACATGGAGAGGAAGGGACTAACGATGGCTTGCCACATGGTGTATGACTAGCGAATGAATTTTAACGTGTGTAAACCAATGGCAGACCGCTACACAAACCCTAACAGCCCGCTAAAGAGGCTGGGGGCTGGCGGATCGCTAACCACATGCTTAACGGTCAGTTACGTATGCCCGAAGAAAAACTTTTGTGGCTGGAGGCGGTGGCGGACCGCCACCACCCTGGTTAGCGGTCCGGTACGGGTTCAAAGTTTGTCTATAAATAGAATTCTAATCTCTGCCATATGCTCATCACACATACCACTACACCTTTCTACACACACACTTAAGGCTCTGATCACCACATACTCCGAGCCAGGTCCGCATCTGAAAGTCCAGTTTCTTGCAAAACGTCTACAAATTGCCGTAGATCAAGGTAATGTTTTTTAATATCCCGAGGTTCCTTTATATAAACCTAAGATAGGGGTATTGATTTTAGTAATGTGGGTATGATATAGGATATACTCGAGGTGTTATTTTTGCAGTGATTCGAAAGGAAGTGCTTTGAGGTGAGTTCCTCTAAACCGTGCTCGATGTAAAATGTTTTCAAATGATTTTGTGTTAAGATCCCTATGATATCCCATGTATATACACACGTAAATAGCCCTTATTACGACCGATGTGGGTGGGACTGACGAGCAAGACTGGTCCTCTCGTTACTGACAGGTACTTATGATGCCAGTGGTTTGGGAGTCACCTGTGTGTGTGTGTGTATATATATATAAAAGCTCAGAGCCCAACTAAAGCTGAGGCTACTGTGTAGGGATTGGGATGGTTGGTTGTTAAAACCCAGACTCGAGTAAAGCTGAGGTCATTGGGTGTTTTGTATCATGGATACAAATTACGGAAACATGATTTTGTTTATGAGCTCAATAGCGTTATGCTGATCCAAATGTTTAAAAATGTTTTTGAGCACATGTGATCTATAGCTTAGAGGCTTGCAGCTTATCGACATTCCAGGTGGTGTACATAAGAAGGATATTTGACTAGATTGATTGGAGGCAGGTTCATGTGGAACCATAAGGCCTGAGTTTGTGGTAGGTTCATTGAACCATAAAACCAGTATTGTAGGTTCCTGTTAGGAACCATGTTTTGAAATTCAGTCAGTTCTAGTATGTGAAATAATATGATTATAATAAAAAGTTTGAGGTTTTAGTCTTTCGCTGTGCATTTCAATATCAACGTCACTATAACCAGTATCTGGGAACTGGGATGTGACACTAACCATAGAAAATTTGTATAATCATCAAGAAAAAGGACGTTGTATCGGTGACCACCAGAGCTTAGAATGGGAGAGGTCCAAACATCACTATGTATTATATCAAAAGGTGAATAAGTAACAGAATGAGATGAAACAAAAGGCAATTTAATATTTTTCCAAATACGCAAGATTGAAAAATTAATGAATTCATTACATTACGACAAGCAAAAGATAAATGTTTTTTTAAAGAAAATAAACCATTGGAGCCGGGGTGGCCTAGTCGATGATGCTATAGATCTTGAGTAATAGCAGCAAAAGTAGAAGGGCTTGTGAGTGTAGAAGAAGACTGGGAAGTGAGCAGATAAAGATCGCCAATGTTGTTGCATCGGAGGAGGGGATCCTGTTGGGAATCCTCGTACCAGTTTCAACTTTTAAAACAAAATAATATTTAAACTTTTTAAATAAATAAATTAGATTTATACAGCGGAAGCATTTGATACGAATAACAGTTCTAAACTGGGATCCCGCCAATGATTTGATTACACGCGCATAGACAATAAAATTAAATCCAACCATAAGGTGTTTCAGGTTATACCTACAACGATTAACCAAATGAAAGACACCTTGGTTCAATGAGCGTCTCGCTAGTTGACAGTTTACAAAAACCTGCAACAAACGTCACACGTGTTGCATGAACAGGAACCGGCGGCGGTGACGGCTGCTGGCTCTGGCAGCGGTGGAACGGTGAACGGCGGTGGCGTAGTGGCTGACGACGGTCACAGACTGCAAGGGGAGGGGTGGCGGCCTCTCTTCTTGCGCAAATGGTGATGGTGGCTAGATTAGGGATTAGGGTTTAACATTAAGGATATATTTATAACTCCTTGATTTACTAGATGCACCCCTTAAGAATTAACTGTTAATTCTTAGTAATTAACTGTTAATTACTTCTAAACCCTCGAGTTTACTAACTATAAACAGTTAGTAAAATATAACTTTTATAATGTTTAAAACTTAAACATTAAATCCCATAAATATTTATTTCACTAAATAATTAACTAACACATTCACCGATAAATATTTCTCTAAATATTTACTTGTCGTTTAATAAATCCGTCTTTCGTGAACTATAATATTTAACAATTAAATATTATAAACTTGCTCTTTGCCCAAAGTGTAACTCTTTGAATCGTACCTCGATAATAACGTTGACCTAATTGATGATCGGACATCTTATATCCCACAGATCCGTGTCTGAAAATCCTTCACATCAAAACTGTAAGGGTTAAACTCAATAGAAATGTGGTTGTCGGTTGTTAACTAACGAACAAAAAGTAAGTTTTTAATAAGCTTATGAACTTGAAGAACATTATATAAAACCTCTCAAACTAAGACAAATGAATCAATAGATTCTGAATCTTATGATTCTTGATAATCCGTATGGATTCTCTGTGCTAAACGATGTAACTTCAACCTACAGATTCTGATAATCCTTGGGAAAATCTTATATGTCTTGAGATAATACATATTATTTTCTTTTAACATAACTGTGGGGTACACGTTGTATATCTTTAAATCTTACCTTAACTCACAAGAAAGTGGTACAAAAAAAACTTGTAGTTTTAAATCTTATAATATTGATAACTTAAATTAACATGTTGTGTATTGCAAATTTGTTATCTGAATTAGTATTATGTCATGACCTGATCCCATTCTCTTTGAAGTTTATCTTGTATCATATTTGATATATTTTAGCTTGATATGATCCTCTACTCATGACATTGATCCAAAAATAAATTTCCTATAAACATTTTCTTGTACATTCTAATCTCACTCTTGTATTTAATTTTCTCTTATTCAGAAAAGAACAAAAATATTTTCGGTTTATTTTTTTTTTAACTTTTAAAAACCCAAAAAGATTTTAATTTTAACTTCCATGGAACATCATTTTTTTTTTTGCTTGGGTACATCTTTGAAAATTTAGAGAAATTGAGCGTTTTGCACAATCTTCTGCAAGGGTTTAAGAATCCTGAATTTAGACAAAGAGTTCTATTTCTTATGTCTTGTTCAAGTTTGAGTGCAGATGTACAGGACAAGGACTACAGATACAAGTTGGACTTTGTTGATGCACTTTCCTGTGACAACACTCTGGATAGAGTCTTAGTTTGTATGTCTAATGTCTGTAATTTGTCTTTGTATTTATGAGTCATTATGTAATAGTTTATCGAGTTGTATTTACTTTTACATAATGTATGTTGTTTTTCTGCCAAGTGTTTTGCGCACTTACATGTGCGCAGGAGAAAGCTCCTGCGTACTTGGCAAGTACGCAAGAACACCTTTGCGTACTTGTTAAGTACGCAAGAGCAATTGGTTCTGCGCACTTGCTAAGTGCGCAGGCATCAGGTCTGTATAAATAGGATAGGTTCACAGAGGTTAAGTACGCAGAACCATTTGTTTAGACGAACTCAGTTTTGCTAAGTACGCAGCTTGTATTCTCTCTGTAACCGTCGAGTGTTTATAATACAAAGAACGTTTATTGTGACTCTCGTGTTTGGTTTACTTTGTTTAGTAAGACTCTCCACCTAGTCACGGGTATTCCGCAACCCGGTGCGACTAGTAGACCACTTGCATGTGACGATCCGACCCACACGAAGGGACCTACAAGTGGTATCAGAGCATTGCTCTTAAATTCGAGTGTTGTAAGTGAGTTTGGAGACGTTTTACTGAGTTTTACAAGCAAAAAGAGGTATTTTTGTTGATTTTTGTGATAAAAAAGGGTAGCTCTTGAGCACTTTTTTAGAAGCAAAAATCTCTTAAAAACCGATTTTTGTTGTGTATTTGTGTGTTTTGAGCATCAAAGGTTGGTTAGAAACTTGTTTCTGATCCTTTGGCTCGATTGCATTGATCATCAGCCTATTTTTCACTATCTCCGGCGATTTTCAGGTGACCGGAAAAATTTGGTGAGAGTTGCTGAAAAGGTGTCCTGCGTACTTACCATTTTTGGTAAAAAGTACAGTTTTCTGCGTACTTACTAACTACGCAAGAGTTATCTCCTACGAACTTACAAGTGCGCAAGACTGAACTTGTGCGAACTTAAGTTATATCCTGCGTACTTAATATTTCCTCCTGCGTACTTACAAGTACGCAAGAGCAAGTCTTAACTATGCAAGACCATTTCTCAAGTGCGCAAGGCCAAAACCAAGTGCGCAACAGTGTTTGATTTTTCTGATTTTTTGACCAAGTAATTCACTATGTCGAACCTTTTGAATCTTGGAAACATGTTAAATTATGATAATGAGATCGGTACACCTCAGAAACCGCCTAAACTATTAAATGTAAACGGTTATTCCAATTGGAAGGCGCGTTTTGAGCACTACATTTAATACACCGACTCATCATTATGGATACCAATCATTGAGGGATATAAGCATCCCACACACATCTATCTTGATGAAGAGGTGCCAAAGCCCATCTCTAAGCTTGATGAAGAACAAAAGAAAGCTTATGATCGGGAAAAGAAGGCTCTTGGCTCAATCACTATGTCATTAACTCGGGAATTGTTTCACAGTTTTCGAGGCTATGACACCTCCAAGGATCTTTGGAAAGCACTTAAGAAAAGATTTGAGGGGAACAATGACATTAAGAAGAGTAAGCGGGATCTTCTCCGGAAGCAGTATGAATGCTTCAATTTCATGGAAAATGAATCGTTAGATGATCTCATCTCTAGATTCTATCATTTACAAATGGAGTTGAAAGCTTTTGAACTGAAATATCCCGATGAAGAACTGGTGGAAAAATTTCTTGATGCTTTGCCACCAAAGTTTGAGATGTATACAACCCTGATGAGGGAAAATCCTAAATTCTATGAGTTAACAGTAGATGAGGCTATTGGTAAGATTCAAGCTCATAACTTGAATCTTATGAAGAAGGAGAGCTCAGGAAGACCTCAGATACAGGACCCTTCCATGTATCATGGGACGACTTCCACTTCAAAATCATCGGGCTCTGGAATTGCCCTCTTTACTGGACACTCCAATGAAGAAGACCACTCAAATGGGTGTGATGGTCATGCTTATTATGCATCCGGATCAGGGTTGGGAACTAATCATCAACACACCTCAAGAAATCCTCTAGCTACGTCTTCAGCTAACCATTCTGCAATAGTCAAAATAACTGAAGATTATGTAGCATTGTTTTCATCATGTATGCTTGCGTATGAGAATTTCATAGGCGGCAAGCTAACGGATCCCGAAACTATTGAAGAAGACTTTAACCAAGTGGATCCTGATGATATTGAGGACATGGATATTCAATGGAATATGGCCATGCTTTTGAGGAGGGCCAAGTGTTTCCTGAACAGAACATGAAGAAAGTTCATTGGTGGACATTCTAATGCCAAGGTTGGATTTGATAAATCCAAGGCCAAATGCTACAAGTGTCTGAACTATGGACACTTTGCTCGTGAGTGTCAAAAAGACCGAGCACTGGCCTCTGGTTTCACCAGACCTAGCCAGGGAAACAGCCACGGCCATAACAACACTAGCCACCACAATCAACACCAAGGTGGTTCGTCAAATGCACTGGTAGCTCAGCATGACGAAAACTTTGATTGGGGTGTTCATCTAGAGGACGCCATCATTGCTCAAACACAGGTTGGTCTCATGGCTGAGATGATGGAGCTGATGGAGGCTGAGAGAAAAGAAGCTGAGGAGATGGAAGCTTCTGTAGCTGTTGAAAAGGAGTCTACCACTGCCGTTGCTCTCATGGCCTTTGGAGAAGCACAGAGTTCATCATCTGAGGTAGATTCTAACCCTTTCTTTGTTATTTCTTGTTCTAAATGTCTAGGGCTAAAGCTTGAAATTTCTAAGCTCCAAGACAAAATCAAACCCCTAACTATGGCTCATAATTACAAAGAAAACAAAAAACGTTTTAAAGAGTCTGTTGAAACGTTAAAAAAAGAAAAATGTGAATATTCTTTACAAATAAGTGAGCAACAAGTTCACTTGGATGTTGCGTATAGGGGGTTAGAAAAACGGAATAATGAAATCAACAAACTGCAAAATGAGATCCTGCAGTTAAAATGTACAAATGAGAAGTTGAAAAACTCTCGCTTTGTGGTGGAGCACTACGAATCAGTAGTGAGGAAATTGAAGGGCCTAGGTCTTGGTACCAATGTCATTCCTCCACCAATAAGTGGGAAGTTTGTCAATAGCTTGATAGACATTGATCTCACCTGTCTAGATGAGTCCTCTAATAAGGATGATTCCCCTAAAAAGGATGAATCCTCAAGTAAGGCTAACTCCACATCTAGTGAGGAGTATGTTACTGGTTCTGAAGATGGGTCGGTTAACACTTGCCCTGAAGGAGTAGTCTCTGAGGAGTTGTTGACTTAACAGAAAGTCCACAAAACATTATCACTAATGGTGATAACTGCATTTTAAATGAACCTGATATCATTGAAACAAATGATAAACTTAAGGTAATGCTTTACGGGGGTTATAAAAATATTAACCAAGTTAAGAAAGAGGCTTTTTCAGCTCATTATGGGCTTGGTTACAAAGAGAATTTGCAAAAGTATTATACCCTCAAAAACCAAACTGAAAAAGGTCAGACTCCTGTTCATAAACCAACTCCTCCTGCTCATAATGGAGAGTTATCTAAGGCCAGATATAATGAGCCTTACAAGAGAACTCATGTGGACAAGAGGATGTGTTTTCATTGTGGCATTGTTGGTCACATTCTTGTGAACTGTCCATCAAAGAACCAAGGGAAACGGCATGTTGTCTCACAGCCAGCCGTTATCCCTAAGTCACCAATAGTGAAACCTCCCAGAAGTCCAAAGCAGAATGTGGTGAAACCACCAGTACAACCTATGGGAAAACCTAAGATTAAATCTGAGTCCAAACCATCTGTTGCAAGAAAGGTAAAGCAACCTGCTGTACCTCGTGTGTCTACATCTGGTAGTACACGTACTGGTGAGAAATATGTGGCTAGACTCTCTAAGCCACAAAGAAGAAGAAGGAATAAGAGGTTGAGAAAGCTGGAACAACTGACTAAGACTCAATCAGGTGAAGCTTCCACAAGTTCACCGGCTGTGGTTGAGCCAAAGTCTACTGTTCTGGTTAAGAATCAAAAGAGATCCTGGAACAAGAAAGTTAAAGGTTCTCAATCTCCTGTTCCAAATTCATACAAAGATTCACCAATTTTGAACAGTCATCATGACTGTGAGTTGAAAGAAGTAGTTTATTTTGAGAAGGATGGACGACCCAAGACCACAATGGCTTGGGTCTCCAAATCTAACTAATTCTTTTGTTACTCGTGCAGGGACGTCCGAAGGGTACTATCTCTAACCGTTGGTATGTAGATAGTGGATGCTCCCGGCACATGACAGGAAACATGGCCTTGCTTCAAGATGTTAAACCATTCAGAGGCGGCTATGTGGCCTTTGCCGGAGAAAAAGGCGGCAGCATCACGTGTCAAGGCGTGGTTTCAAACGGTTGTGTTAGCTTTGACAATGTCAACTTTTGCGAGCAGCTGAAGCATAACCTGTTGAGTGTCTCCCAAATGTGTGACAATGAGTACTCGGTCATGTTTGACAAGTCAGAATGTCTGATTCTCAAACCCGGTTTTGAGGTTCCCGAAGACTGAATTCTGATGAGAGCACCAAGATCAAACGACACTTATCAGATCGATATGAGCGTGGAAAGAACCACCTCATCAGTTGCTACTTGTTTGCTTACAAAAGCGATAGAACTTGACTCCATCTTGTGGCATAGGAAACTCGGACATATTTCTTATCGTAAAATGAATCATCTTGTCCGAAACGGTTTGGTAACCGGGGTTCCTAAGTTGAGGTTTACCGTTGCAGATGACTGTATGCCGTGTAAAAAGGGCAAACAGCAACGGAAGTCTCACAAGCCCAAGCTTCAAAACTCTATCGATACCCCTTTGGAGCTATTACACATGGATCTGTTTGGCCCCATAAGTATCAGGAGTATTGGAGGTAAGTCGTTCTGTCTAGTTGTAACTGATGATTTCTCACGTTTTTCTTGGGTGCATTTTTTAGGTACAAAAGACGAGACTGCTGATATTCTTCAATACCTGATCCTGAGCTTGGAATCTCTTTGCAAGCTGAAAGTTAGAAGAATAAGGAGTGACAACGGAACTGAGTTCAAGAATAATTTGATGGAACTTTTCTGTCTCAAGAGAGGGATTCGTCACGAATTCAGCGCGCCGTACACACCTCAGCAGAATGGAGTTGCTGAACGGAAGAACAGAACACTGATCGAGACTGCAAGGACTATGCTGTCAGATGCAAAGCTTCCTGTCACTTTCTGGGCAGAAGCAGTTAATACAGCTTGTCACGTCTTAAACAGGGTTCTGGTTGTGAAAAGGCACAACAAGACATGTTATGAGTTGATCAACAATCGACTTCCCAATCTTGATTACCTAGTTCCTTTTGGTAGTCCTTGTTCCTTGTTGCTACAGTATAAAGACCGTCAGTCTAAATTTCATGCGAAAGCGGTGGAAGGCATCTTCTTAGGATATGTTGCCAATTCGCCCTGCAAGAGAGTGTACAACATAGGAACTCGTACTGTCGAGGAATGGTTTGAAGTGGACTGTAGTAAACACAGCACTCCACCAGAACCAAAAGGTCCAGCTTGGGGTTTTGATTATGATGCGCTACTCAAGTCCTTCAATCTTCCTGACTTATCTGCAGAAGACGCCGCAAATGTCTATGATTTATTGCGTGGCGACAATGACTCCAGTTTTTCTACTCGTGCTATTGTACCAATTATAACTCCTGATTCCAATGCTGCATCTGCATCTGGAACTCATGACAGTGATAACAGTGAAGGTGTTCATATTGTTGGAGATGACGCTCAAGCCAATCCTAACACAATTATAGGAAATGAAGCTCCAGCTGATCCAATTAACATTGAATCCTCTTCCTCTGGAACACAGGAAATGGGGGAGTTAAGCACAAATCTAGATCCAGAAATTCAAGAACCAATTGTACCGGAGACGAGGGTGCATAGGAATCATCCAATCGACAACATTATTGGTGATCCTTATGCCGGTGTTCAGACTCGTCATAGAACCATCACTGAGAACACCAGTCTTTACACAGAGATATTTGACACTGGTGTCATGGAAACATGTCTGCATGCTGCATTCGTGTCCCAGGTAGAGCCGAAGAATGTGAAGGAGGCTCTCGCTGACAACTGCTGGATTGAGGCGATGCAAGATGAACTGTCTCAATTCCAAAAGTTGCAAGTGTGGGATTTAGTTGACTTGCCAAAAGGCTTTCAGCCAATTGGTACCAGATGGGTGTTCAAATGCAAGACGGATGATCGTCATGTAGTTGTGAAGAACAAAGCAAGATTGGTTGTTCAGGGTTTTTGTCAACAAGAGGGCTTGGATTACAATGAAGTATATGCCCCAGTTGCTAGAATTGAGGCCATATTACTGTTCTTGGCTTATGCCACATATGTCGGCTTTAAGGTCTATCAACTTGATGTGAAGAGTGCTTTCCTTTATGGTAAGGTGCATGAAGAAGTCTATGTCACTCAACCTCCCGATTTTGAAGATCCGCATAATATCAATAAAGTGTACAAGCTCGACAAAGCACTTTATGGTGTTCATCAAGCACCGCGGGCATGGTATGAGACATTATCTAAGCATTTATTGTCTAATGGTTTCGACCGTGGACAGATTGACTCGACTCTCTTCATACGGAAAGCAGGAGGTGACATTCTTCTTGTGCAAGTATATGTCGACGACATTATCTTTGGGTCGACCAATGAAAGGATGTGTAGGGAATTCGAGACGGTGATGAAGTCCAAGTTTGAAATGAGCAATATGGGTGAACTGTCATTCTTTCTACGTCTGCAAGTCAGTCAAAGAGAGAATGGTATTTATCTACATCAAACTAAGTACATGCAGGACATCTTGTCAAAATACAAGATGAGTGATAACACTACTTATGGCACACCAATCCCAGTCAATCATGGTTTGCATCCTGACAGAGATGGAAAGGATGTGGACAGCAGGTTGTACCGTGGAATGATCGGATCACTTATGTATCTCACAGCTTCAAGACCCGATATTATGTTTGCTGTATGCTTGTGCTCAAGGTTTCAGTCTCAACCGAAGGAGTCACATATGATAGCCGTGAAGAGGATTTTCAGATACCTGAAAGGGAAACCCCAATTAGGTCTTTGGTACTCTAAGCAGCAGTCATTCGACTTCAAAGCCTATACTGATTCATATTATGGCGGTTGTAACCTTGACTTGTGGATGTCAATTCTTAGGAGACAGGCTGGTCTCCTGGCAGTGCAAGAAGCAGTCAACGGTTTCTGTCTCAACTTGTGAAGCAGAGTACATTGCTGCAGCTAGCGGTTGTTCTCAGATATTGTGGATTCAGCAGCAATTGCGAGACTACGGCTTGAACTTCATTGGAACTCCTCTAATCATTGACAACAATGCCACCATCTCTATCACAAATAACCCGGTGAAACATTCCAAAACTAAACATATAGAGATTCGCCATCATTTCATCCGTGATTGTGCTGAAAAGCATTTAATCGAACTTGAAAAAGTTCACACGGATGACAATCTTGCTGACCTTTTCACAAAGGCATTTGATCGATCCCGTTTTGAGCATCTTGTCAACTTGATAGGAATGTTCAATCCTGAGTGAAAACTAAGTTTTCTTAACTCAATTCAATTCATGGAAGTTAAATTTTTAATTCCTTTAAATTTTCTGTATAGTTCTTTTAGTTTTAAAATATTTTACGAAAATCAAAAACAAAATAGAAAATGGAGAAAATTTCAAAGTTAACTTGAGAAAAGAGGAAATGATAGTACATCAGAAATGATCTAAACTTCATAGACTGCTCATATGGGAAATGATTGCGTCATGCTTACTTATCTGTTTAAAATTATTATGTTTTTAATCTGTTTATTTACAAGTAATTTGAATTGTCAGTAGGCTGTATGCGTCTTTGAATCACTAGTAGTGTGGAAACTAAATCTAAATTACAACTGTGATTTGAACCCATGTTTGCAAGCGTGTGTGAGTAAAAGATTAGAAAAGATCACTATCAGATAAAGGATGTTAGATTTTGACAATAATTTTCTTTTGAGATCAGTTTCGGGTTATGTTGTTAGCACAATTAATGCGGTTCATCTCACTGCCCATACTCACAAGTATGCAAGGAGAGATTGAATCAAGACATGTCTCTACATTAACCGTTGAGCATGTATTCACCCTTGAATCATTCCTGGTTCATTGAAGTCAAATCCAAATAAAAGTTGGATCCCCTTACCTTATAATCAAACACCATGTTCATTATCCCGAATCATCATACCGATATTCAAAGAAGAAAATCACATGAAACCAAGACAAAAGAATCACTCGATTTTGAATCTTATGATTCCTGATAATCCTTATGGATTCTGCTTGATTTTTCTGTGCTAATTGCTGTAACTTCATTCTGAAAATTAAGAAAATAATTGAAAAATCTTAGATGCCTTGAAGATAGTGCAAAATATCATAGCATCTCAGTGGGGTACACGTTGTATATCTTATAATTAATGCCGTAATACACAAGAACGTGATACAAAGATGCCTATAGTTTCAAATCTTATAATATTGTCAACTTGAATTACTTGTTTATGTGCTTATTACGTATGAATAAAGAGTAATACATGACATGATCCCATATTCTTTGATGTTTATATTGTATCGTTTTTGCTATAAGTTAGCTTGATATGATCCTCTGCTCGTGTCTTTGATCAAAAATAGCTTGTGTAAATGATTGTATATATCTATCTTGAAAAGAACAAAAAGATTTTAAGTTTTTAAGTTTATGCATAGTTCAAGTTTAAATCAGAAAAAGGCCAAAAATATTTTATGTTTAATCTTCATGAATTGCATTTGAATCCTCTTGGTTGAATATTTTTATCTTGTTCGTTATTTGACTTAAAAATCTTCATAAATTATGAGTTGAAAATTGCGCACTTAAGGGTTGTGCGCACTTGTCAAGTACGCACGAAGTAACACCTGCGCACTTAACAAGTACGCAAGAGTTAAGCCTTGCACACTTGTTAAGTACGCAAGAGTTAATTCGTGCGCACTTAACAAGTACGCACGAACATTAATTGAGGGGTATAAATCAGAGACTTAGAACTTTTCATAAGCTTTATGCTTTCAAACCCAAAGTTTCCCCCCTGCAATTTTACTCTCAAAATCGCTTGTGTCCAATCCATCGTTTCATCCCGTACACATTGTCATATTCGTATTTCATCTCAGTGGTGAGATTATAGGCCAATTCCATCCATTGATTCATGACATTTGGACCGTTTTTCTGACTTAGAATCTTTTTAGGTTAATTCCGACAAAATTTGGGGTAATATGGGGTTGTCTAGGTAACTTATTGACACTAGATGCTAATAGGTCACTTAATCGATTCTATAATCATCCTTTTTTAGTCTTAGATTGTTCCATCGGTTGAAGATGAACCGACAGTGGGTTGGAGACTGTCTAGGTCACAAAATGGTGTGTTTTGGTAGTTACTGGTGTCGATAATGGTCCCATGAGTTAGAATCGTTGATTCCGACTTAGTGGTGACCTACTCGACCCGGTATTGGGACAATCTGTGATGTTTTCAAGTTTCTGAAATTTTTGCTAAGGGTTGTTCTTGCGCACTTAGCAAGTACGCAAGAAATACTTCTTGCATACTTGTTAAGTACGCAAGAGGAAAATCCTGTGCACTTGCTAAGTGCGCAGGACCAACACTTAGAAATTTTTTCTAAATCTGAAATTTTTTTCAAAGTGTAACTACTATACTATGTCATGTGTGTCTACTTCCAGTGTTATAAGTTGTTCTGAATATGTTTTCTGTGTGTGTTTGCAGGCTATGGCTCGTACATTCACTGACGAATTCAACCTATTGGCTAACACCGAACCAGAATGGAAAGGCGCAGCCTTGCAATACAGGGAGATTGTGGATTTTCTGAACAGATCAAGAATAAGTTATGCAATCTCAGCAAACCCAACAGTCTCAAGACCTTACCTGGAGCAATTCTGGGAGACTGCAGAGCACGATTGCACGGTATCCCCGAATGTCATAAAGGCTACCGTTGACGGTCGGGCTATTGCTATCTCTGAGGATACAATAAGGAGAGTATTGCAGTTCGGAGACCTTGCCACCGACCCGACATCCTATCCAGATTACTACGTGGATGGGTGTTGGAGGCACAGAATGGGATATGTCGGGGCTAGGGACTATGCTTCTTACAAGAAGATGTGGGTATTGGATCAATGGCGTTACTTTGCCCACATCAAGATCGTATGCATCTCATCTAGGAAAGCGGGGAAAGATGCCATGGGTCATGACCTTGCAGCGGCCATGGTGGGCCTGTCTCTCAATCGGGGCTACAACTTCTCTCGCTATATCTTCAAAGCACTCAATGACCAGATAAATACAGCAGAGAGGTTCAGGTTCCTTTTGTACCCGAGGTTTGTGCAGCTCCTGATCGATGATGCATTGCCAAACCTACGTGCTATCGGGGAGAGACTGCAGGTAAAAAGGGTGAACAAGAGAGTCTTTGCTCAGTTTCTAAAGCCAGGCAGTGTAGAACCTACCCCTGCGCACACTGAACTCTTTGGCCACCTACTGAATGAAGCATACGTCGCTCCTGAAGATTGGAACTGGTATAGTCCCAACTCAGCACCAGAGATGAGTGATGACTCTGGTGAAGAGCAAGAGGAAGAGCATGATGATGATGAAGGTGATGATGAAGGTGATGTTGGTGGTGCTGAGGAATCCGATTCGGAGGCAACAGAATCAGATTCTTCTGATTCCGATGACGCACCATCACAGGCACATCCGAGAAGGTCGGCACAGGTAACCCTGCCTGCGTCATCTTCAAAAAGAAAACGACAAAGCTCGAGCAGTGAATACGAGCCGGATTCCGACTCTGACGCTGCTCTACAAAGACAAAGGCGTGAGAGTGCCAACAAGAAAAGGGGCGTTCGGCAAGAGGTTGCTATCCCCACGGTTGAAGAGATTCCGACTGTGCAGCCAATACAAGTTGAAGCTGCCAGTCCAGAGTCAGAATCTACCCCGCCAGCACAGCAACTGTATAGAAGGAGGAGAAGGCCACTGGTACAAGCAGATGTGGCAGTCACGACGGTCACAGAGGTGATTCCTGTGACAGTGACCCTCCCTACTCCAACCGTCCAGGTGACGGTGACTGCTCCACTTTTCACGGAGTCAGTCACCATCACCCCAACCATAACTCCCAACATTACATCCCCAATCCCAACACCCACCAAAGAGCCGTCAGGTCAACCCTTTAACTACGGTGATTTCTCACAGGGGTTCGACTTTAACACAATCTTCTCTTCCCCCATCCACAACGCCGAAGCCTCATCATCTAGGCATCCGGATCCAAATGAAGCTAGGATCGATGTGCTAGAAACCCAAGTTGCTAGCTTGTTGAAGACTATTCAAAAGTCAAAAGAGGATTCTGATGCTCAACAAGCACAGATAAACTCTCTGGCGGATGAAGTTAGGATTCTACGTAGCCAGAGAACGGGGACTGATGAACGGTTGAAGAATGTCATGGCACAGAATGAACTGTTGATGAAGACTAATGACATGATTCTAGCCCACAGAACTTCCATGGAGCTAAGGCTGGATCTACAAAGGAAGGAGCACGAAGCTATGGTCAAATTAGTTGGTGTTAGGACATGTTTTGTAACTGTTGATAAAATTTTGTGTAAGTTCTGCTAGAGGCGAACTTAATAAGTTCGCCTGGGCTATCAGAGGCGAACTTAATAAGTTCGCTTAAATCTATCAGAGGCGAACTTATTAAGTTCGCTTAGCCTATTAGAGGCGAACTTAATAAGTTCGCCTAAGCACAGTGAAGCGAACTTGTTAAGTTCGCCTGGTGCAGGACAGTAGCTTATATATACAGTTAGAGAGTCTGTGAAACTGAGTGTGTGAGACAGAGAGATCAGGAGGAACTGATTAGAGTGAATTCTTGTAAACTGATATCTTGGTGGAAATACAAAGCGTTTATTTACATCGTTGTTGTTGATTGAGTCACACGAGCACGTTGATCATGGATTCCGCACGTTATCACCGTGTCGTACAGCGAGTCTAGAGATCCGTCACGCAACGAATTAGGGACCTACAAGTGGTATTAGAGCTATTGCTCTTGATTAGCAGAAGGTTCGTGGTGTTTTCGTGTCCAATCAACATCAAAAATCTGAGATTTTGAAGCTTTTTCATCTTTTTCGTGTTCTTGATAAAAATGGAAGATTTTTGATCAATTTGGATTTATTTTGGATTGGTTTGAAGAAATTGATCTGATAGGATTGTTCCTAATCAGTTTCTACACAATCATACGGTTCAGAATTGCTTAATTCCATCATTTTGATCAGAAATCATGATTTTCGGAATTTTTGGTTCGTGTTTGGGTTGAACAGCTGAACCAGGCGAACTTAACTTTCTGTTGCAGGCGAACTTATAGGCGAACTTAATAAGTTCGCTTCACTCAGTATTAGGCGAACTTAATAAGTTCGCTTGGGGAAGATCAGGCGAACTTAACAAGTTCGCTCGGGTCAAATTCGCTCGGGTCAAGTTCGCTTGTACAGTATTAGGCGAACTTAACAATCAGGCGAACTTAGCTAGTCTTCTTAAAAAAAAAAAAATATCATTTTGGCGGGAAAATTCTTCTTTTCCAAATTTTTTAGGAAAAACTTATATGGTCGTTTTAAATCACTTTTGAAATTTTGAATTTTCGAAATTTTAAAAAAATAGTATTTTGGCGGGAAAATTTTTATCGGATGTTTTCGTAAAAATTTCAAAAAGTCAATTTCTTATGATGATAATGAGATTGAAACTATGCCACCGAGACTTTTGTGCATATCAGATTTTCGTAACTGGAAAGTCCGGTTCGAACAGTTCGTATCAGTAACTGATGAAAACTTTTGGACATCCATATTTGAAGGATATGTTCATCCTACTTATGACTATATGGGATATTATGATGTTCCTAAACCAGTGACAGCTCTTACTAAAGTAGAAAAGCAGAAGTTTGATCGAGAGATGAAAACGTGTGAAACTTTAACGTTGTCTTTACCAAAAGAAATCATTCATAGTCTCGGGAAGTGTCCAACTTCAAGAGATCTATGGGAAGCTTTGAAGAAAAAGGGTGAAGCAACTTCTCAAGCGTTTGTAGTCTTGATCAAAGAAGTATTAGAGAAGAAGAGTGATTCTCAAAGTGATTCTTCTGCAGATTTAGCTGATAGTGAGAGTATTCGTTCTGGTGAAAGTACTCAATCTACTGAGACTGATGTGATGAGTGAAGAAAGTTTTCAGACAATTGAAGATGATCTGAGTGAATTAGAAACTGATGCAGAGCCTGCCATTGTTGATCAAAAGAGTGAAGCTGATGATGACGTTTTCATGGCTCCTGGTGCATCTTCTTCAGAAGTAAAACCTGAGATACTTTCTAACTCTGAAACGTTTTGTTCTAACTGTGTTTCAGTTAAGGATAAAATGATTCGGGTTATGGATGACAATGTAAACCTCATTTGTGATATGAAATCGATGCACACGGTAAACCAAAAATTAAAAGATAATGAGAATGTGTGCATTGAGAGAATAGAATCACTGAAGAGAGATATATCTTCTCTGACTTTGAAGATCAAAGAGCAGGCATATCACCTGGATATGTCCTTTGCAGAAATTGAGAAGATAAATAATGATCTTGCTGAGAAAGATAAGGAATTAGCTTAATCTAAAGCAGAGGTAATCAGATTGCATAGAAATTTAGAAAGCTTTGCAAATTCATCATTCTTATTAGAACATTATCATAATAATACAGAAGAGGGGAAGGGAACTAGTGGTATTGGTTATGTTCCTCCACCATTCAACGGCAATTATTCTGTTACACCTGAGATTATAAATGATGAGGATTTAGATCCTAAGACTGTGTTGAAGGTGAATCCAGTCACAGATGAAGATATGGTGTATTCTGATGAGAGTGATGATGAATATTTTGATGAAGCTAAGGTAGAGGGGACACCAAAAGAGGTTAAGAAAGAAGACTCAAATGTTGATTCTGATTCATCTGGAAATTCTACATTTGGAAGTTCTTCAAATTCAAGGAGAGTTCCATATGTCAGAGATTATAAAGACAGGCGTACATGCTTTCATTGTAATGAGATGGGACACATTGTGGTGAACTGTCCTTACAAAAATAAAGGAAAGAAGCATGTAGTTCCTGAGAAGGTGAAGACTGAATCAAGACCTATTGAGAAAAAGTTTGTTCCGTCTCAAACTACAAAAGAAGTTCATGTAGGAGAATCTTCTTCAAATGCATCTAATCGTATGAAGATTCCTTATATGAGAGATTATCGTGAGACGAGATCTTGCTTTTACTGTGGTCTTGTTGGTCATATTCGGCTTGCTTGTCCTCACAACGCCAAAGGTAACCGACATGTTACTCCAGAAAAGGTAAGAACTCATAGTAAGCCTTATGTTAACCCAAATGTGGTTAAACCTCATGTTACACCAAAGGGTAATTCAAAATCTGAGGTTAGGCTTTCTAGACCTCAAAGGCGGCGGAGAAACAGAAGATTGAGAAAACTTTTAGAACAACAAGAGTTTTCACAATCAAGTCAATTTTTAAATTTAAGGAAATGTTTAAACACTTCACATTTTAAGCAAAAAGAACTTAATGAAAAGAAGTATGTTTGGAAATCTAAAGTTTCTGTTTCTGACTCGTCGGAGCAATCTCCGAAAATCGATGAGAGATTCGATTGTGAATGGAGTGAGGTTTATTATTTTGATACAGATGGACGACCCATGACTACCATGGCTTGGGTCCCAATTTCAAATTAATGTTTCTTGTTAGTTGTGCAGGATTGACCAAGAGGGACTATTAATACCATTTTGGTTGTTGATAGTGGTGGTTCTAAGCACATTACAGGGAATGACATCTGCATGAGTAACGAGTTGTTGATAACTGAGAATCTATTTGATTCAACGACTTGATGCTCAAGGGGGAGAATATGTCACACACAATGTTTTGGAAACATTTTTACAAAGTCCTAATGATAACCTGAAACTTAGGATGACAATGGTGAGCATAAAGTCGTTGATGCAACCATTTGACTAGTTGAGGGGGAGTCTACAGGACAGGGGGAGTACAAAACTGTGTTGGTGACAGAGGCAATGACAGTCAATTGCATTACATTGGTTAGAGTTTTTAATTGATTGACTTGCTTAATCCTGAGTAACCAAGTAAAATGTTTTTCTTAAAATGTTTTCATGGAAGATTTTATTTTCGTTTGTTTTACTTTCTTTCATAAAGATTTTGAAAAAGCCAAACAAATTGAAAAAGATAAAATCGACATTACTTGAAGTTAAAAGAGAAATGATAGTACATCAGTAGATGTTCAGTCACACATGACCTTAGTTGGAATTTATGATGCTTATCTAATATATCTGTGATAAATGTTTTGATCAGAACTTCTTAGACTGCACAGTATGAGAAATGATAGCTTCATAACTGCTTGCTTAACAAAAAAATTGATGCTTGATGCTTATATTTTAATTTGGATACTAGTATGTAGTCTGAATTGTCAATAGGCTATGAGTATCTTTGGTCCATTAGTAGTGTGACAACATAATGATCTTTGTGACAACTGTGATTTGAACCCATGGTATGCCGGGTGTGTGTGTAAAAGATCATTATCAGATAAAGAATATAAGATCTAAAGTACTTCATGAGACCAGTATCGGTTATGTCGTTAAACACAAATTTTTCAGTTCACTTCACTGCCCATGCCCTGAAAAACATGCAATGTGTTGTTGGACTAAGATATGTTTCTGACAACATCTGTTGGAACATATACTTGCCCTTGGATCAATATCCTGATTCCATTGAATATATCCAGATAACAGTTGGATCACGCTACCCTATGTCATTGAATCAATCGATTCCTTGATCAATCTTTCTGTTACTATGAATCATGATACTTCATCCAAACCAAGACATTTGAATCATTCTGATTCTCTGCTTGATATTATCCTGTGTTTATCGGTATAATTCATCCTGGAGATTGAATATTATCTTGCAATGATCTAATATGTCTTGAAGATAGTGCACATTTAAATTTCTGTTGGCATATTTGTGGGGTACACGTTGTATTACAAAATAAATGGTACCTTAATTCACAAGAACATGGGACAAAGATACTGATGGTTTCAATTCTTATAATATTGACAACTTAGATTGACATGTTATGTGTTGCAAATTCGTATGTAATAAGCATGTTATGATCTGATCTCATCTTCTTTAAAGTTCTTCGCGTATCATTACATGTTTTGGTTGAAGCTTAAAAGATTTGATCTTATCTGATATAAAGAAATGATGAATCCGGATAGGATACCCTTAGAATGTTTAGGGTTGTTTATCCAAAATGTGTGATTGATTCGTCATATATACTGGTATGATCTTCTTACTCGTAATGTTCGACCAAAAAGATGTGATTTTGTATTTTACATTTCAGTTTGTACAGAGAAAAACCAAAAAGATTTTGTCTTTCTTATGTTTTTCCAGCTTCCATGGAAATCTTAATTTTTGGTTATTCTTGGTTGTTCTCCTTTGCAAAAACTAAATATTGCAGACAGAAGTTGACAAGGGGTCCTTCTCCCAATTTTTCTTCTAGATATAAAAAGAGAGTGTGCAGATGAACAAGACGAAGACTACAGTCTGTTTGATGATATATGAAGACGGATGACAATCTTCTGAAGCTGTTGTCAAGGGGGAGTCTGTTGGAGCATATTCTGGTGACAACGAGCTTGAAGATATTATGTCTTAGTCTTAGAGTCTTTGACTTGTAATTGATAGAATTGTTAGCAACAGTTAAAGGGGAGTCTGTTAGGACATGTTTTGTAACTGTTGATAAAATTTTGTGTAAGTTCTGCTAGAGGCGAACTTAATAAGTTCGCCTGGGCTATCAGAGGCGAACTTAATAAGTTCTCTTAAGTCTATCAGAGGCGAACTTATTAAGTTCGCTTAGCCTATTAGAGGCGAACTTAATAAGTTCGCCTAAGCACAGTGAAGGGAACTTGTTAAGTTCGCCTGGTGCAGGACAGTAGCTTATATATACAGTTAGAGAGTCTGTGAAACTGAGTGTGTGAGACAGAGAGATCAGGAGGAACTGATTAGAGTGAATTCTTGTAAACTGATATCTTGGTGGAAATACAAAGCGTTTATTTACACCGTTGTTGTTGATTGAGTCACACGAGCACGTTGATCATGGATTCCGCATGTTATCACCGTGTCGTACCGCGAGTCTAGAGATCCGTCACGCAACGAATTAGGGACCAACAACAACAGCAACAACCACAACAACCTGCCCAACGACAACAGATACCAGTTCCACAAATTCAAGTTCAACAACCACAAATACAAGTTCCTGTACTACCTCAAATTCCTATTCCTGAACAAGTTCCTATTCCACAGGCTGCAGTTAATATTCCGATTCAGGAACCAGTTCAAGAAGAGGTCGTTCATGATCCTAATCAAGATCTGGGTATGAACATGGATGATTTTGTTGATGAAGCTGTGAACTCGCCCATTCATGAACAAGAAGGGAATGTGGTGACAGATGCTGAGTCTAGTTCCAGTTCAAGTGATACAACATCATCTGATGATGACAGCACTGATTCTGATGAATCTAGAGATTTTTCTCCAGGTCATTATGAACGGTTAGCTGCTATTCCACTGGCTAATGCTGGAAAACGCATTAAATCTCATGCCAGACGACCACGACGCAAGTCTGTTCGGGATCCTCCTTCCGGATCGGTACTTGGAAAAAGATCGTTGGTAGATGAAAGTTCTGACACTGATAGTGACTTTACTCCAGATCATACAAGGCAAAAGTTAATGTCTGCATCGATTGCTTCTGCACAATCTTCTCAAGGAGTTGAGGATGCAAATTTTGTTGCTTCTCTGATCATTACTCCTCCACGATCTAAGGATCCATCTCCAGTTCCATCTCCAATTCCTATAGAGCTTCCTACTACTTCGAGTCCTTCTATTCCTCAATCCACAGCTGGTCCATCAAAGCCTTCTGATTCTGCCAGGATAACTTTCCTTGAATCTCAAGTGCTATCTTTACAAACACAAGTTAATTCTCTTGTGTCTATTGATTCTCAACGACAGCTGGTGATTCAGACTCAAGCTCAACAGATTGCTGATATGCAAGCATTAGTGTCCAAACTCGTTCAGCGTCTTGACGCTCAGGGGGAGTTGAGGATACCTGATACTTGTCACACTGAGTCAATTCAAAGACGTGATGATGAAGACAATGATCCTGCTGGAAATATTGAGGGTGATCGTCAATACACTGACGCTAATCCTATATCTAGAGTTCAGGGGGAGTCGACATCACAATCTCTTGAAGGAAACAAAGACAAAGATACTTCTGGTACTAATGAAGAGGAAATTCTGTTATTAGAATTCTTTCAAGATTCAGAAGAAGAGGAAGCTGAAAAGATTGAATGTCTTGATGACATTGACGATTTATTCAATGATATGGATGAAGATATGTCAGATAATGAGATAGAAGAAGGAGAAATCGTGGAAATTGAAATAGAGAAAGATAAAGACAGTGTTACATATGAAGGCTGTGACGGTCTTAAGGTGCCGTATAACTTCATCCAAGAGGATGTTGTTCCTGAGTTCTCTTATGACGGAATAACTGACTCTATGGACTCTATTGAAGACGTCACATTGCCTGATGATACAGCTGAGTCAAAGATGGAGACTGATGATGAGAATCTTCAATTCAATAAGGGTGCTGAAACTGAAACTACTCACACTGAGTCTCCAAAGATTAATGAAGAACCTGTGATGTTTAGAGATACAGGAATGACACGAGAACAGTGGAGAGAAGTAGTAAATAGTTGGATGAAGGTACAACCCAAGTCTCCAGTACAACCTGCTCAGAAGGAGAAATATGTGAATAAAGAGCAGTGTATAGGAAGGATTATTAGTTGGTTCTATGATGGTGAATCAAAATTGTTTGTAATCAAACGATCTGATGGTGTTCAATACTTAAAGCCAAGGATCAAATATTTCAATACCTTGCCGAGGTGTGAAATAAATGGTCTAGCTTCGAAGCCACTCATAAATAGATCGAAGAATGGTTTGGCTGATGTGATAGCAAACCTGATAAAGAAAGAAGGTAGTTCGGGTAAGTATGAACGGCTGAAACCACAGAAGGGAAAAAGAGTGAAGATTACAGATCCTAAAACTGGGAAAGTAACCTGGAGATACAAGTATAGACCAGTGCGTGCTATTCATAAGATACCATTAAAGAAGATTCCTCAAGACTTTCTTGGGAATATGAAATGGTGGTATGTAGATGTTAATACTGGTGAAGCAAGGGTTGAAGATAAAGATAATAAGGTCATTGTGTGTTTCTATGACGCAATGAATCTTATTAATTTTTCAAAGAAAGATCAGAGGAATATGCGAAAGAATGAGATAATGTATACTGATGAATGGATAGAACAAGGTCTACAGTATAAAAGAGTTTTGGAGATATGCAGAAGATACGGTGTGCATGCTGGCAGCAGACTACCAGACAACAGGAAGAGTTCAAGATAAAGACTGAAGACAGAAGATCAAGCTATTGTCAAGGGGGAGTCTGTTAGGACATAGATTTGTAATGACAAAAGCTTGTAATAGTTAGATTCTATGTCTTTATGTTTTTGTTATGTAATTGTTTAAAAGTTGCTAAGTGTTTTAACTAGTGAGCCTAGAGGCGAACTTGTTAAGTTCGCCTGGTCTATCAGAGGCGAACTTAATAAGTTCGCTTAGGTCTAACTAAGGCGAACTTGTTAAGTTCTCTTAATCTGTTTCAGGCGAACTTAACTAAGTTCGCTTACAGCAGGTGTTTTTCTATATATATATGTTACAGAGTCATTAGAAGGGGTCGATCCAAGAAGAGAAAAACTTGTCTGATTGAGTCTGTAACCACAGTGATTTGGAATATATTGAAGAAGTTTATTTACGCGTGTTGTTTGAATTGTCGGTTAGTATCCAAACGTTAACACGAAGGATTCCGCACTTCGTGTTATAGAAACGTCATATCACGAGTTCGATCAGTAGTTGAGTTACCTGGACCTACAGTTGGTGAACTGACCGCGAAACTAGGTGCTCAGGGGGAGAAGGAGACTAAGAAGGAGACAGAGAAAGAGAAAGAGAAAGACAAAGAAAAGAAATCCACCGGTGCCGAGTCTTGTCATCCAGTCGATCTGACTAAGGATGATGATAAAGACAAGGATCCTGAAGTCGGTCCTAGTGGAGGTGAGCACCTAGCTTTGGCGATTGTGCCCATCTCTTCTGTTCCATTGGCTGAGGGGGAGTCTACTCAACAAGAGGGTGGTGATACCTCAGGTGGTGGTGGCGGAGATAAAGGGAAGTCAGCGGCTGACGTGCTCAAGGACTTATCTGATGATGAGATCCTCTATTTAGAGCCTGACTATTCCAAAGAGGCACAGATCGATGCTCTCCTTAATCTGGAAGAAGGAGAGATCGACTCTGGTGATGACTGGAACGAGGATAACGATGATGTGGTGATTGAGATTCCCAAGGGCGACGGGGAAGGTTAGTATGAGTTAGAAGATGGTGAGATCTTTGAAGTACCATCGCTCGAATCTCTGCTCGAAACAGGCTCAGTTGACACGTGAAGTAATGTTGAAACTACAACTGAAGCCTCCCCGGTCGACCCTATACCTATGAACCCCGAGGCACAAAAAGAGAAAGACATGCCTTCTACATCTACAAAGGGTCCAGCTCCCGTGTGGCAAAAGACGTCTATTGTCACACCCCAACCGACGGCGGAAACGTCGGGGCATGAAGCGTGCAGACTGTTCATTGCTCATGGTTTGCTAAAGTTTGAATATTTAATAATTGTTTTCATTGCAATCAATAAGTTCAATCAAAACACAAACAATCCACAAAACGAAAATGTAAATTACATAGAATAAACTGGTTTAATTGAATTCTAGGTCCAAAATCCTATGTGTAGCATATCTTGATTACTTCAAGCATTGGTACCTGAAACATGGTTAAAACAGGGTCAACTAAAAAGTTGGTGAGAATACATAGTTTTTATTGTGAGATAGCAAAATACGTGTTGTGTGCATACAGTTCAATACAACATGACAATTAAGGCAATTATGGAGAGAAAACTATCATGTGACCTATACAATCAAACCTTTGTAACTTGCACTCAAAATTTGTGTCGTCAGTAACAGTCACCCTACCTGGGTGGGCTTGTCAGACTCAATAGATCTACCACTGTTTACTGTCGGCTGTTAGTTAATGATTGTACATAAAGAGCATAATAGTTGGTCTACACGTCTAGTACTCAAGCATAAAGCGCAAAATTTGTATACATGCATAGGATGGAACTGTATATGTGTATAATGGAAAACATGTAAATAGAACGCATGTTCCACCCCAAAAGTTGTAAATAGTTTGAAAAGGGGGTTATGTAAACTCACGTGTTATGCAGAGTGTAGATTGCACAAGCAAATGGGAAACAACGGTGTGTTGTAGATCGCTAAGTTCGACCTAATGAACAATGGATACGATTATGTATTATTGAGTTGCGTTATTCGATGTCGGAAGTGGATTAAGTTTAAGGTTTGTTTAGATAAAATAATAACTATTTTGTTTCTTATTTATTTAAATATAAGTTTAAATAAATACTATTTGTTAAGGACAAAACGTATAGAATACATTGTTGTTTATAAAAATAATTATATAAACTTATAGTATTTTATTGATTTTAATTTAAAGAAAGATTAAATAGTCGATCTTTGTTAAACGATACCTGGTTCTGGATATTTTATAAAATAATACTCTTTATAACATAAGAATATAATATATATTAAATTGGTTAAAATTAAGATTCTGCTTGAAATCGAACACGACCGTGCTCGTATAAGGCACGACCGCGCTCGTCAACGGGCGTGACCGTGGTGGTCTGAAGCGCGCCCGTGGTCAGTCAGAAGGTTACAAAAGGGTCTGTTTACGAGACACGACCGTGCTCGTATCCGGCACGACCGCGCCTAGGTCAGGACTTGGTTTGATCGGCAACCACGACCGGGCCTCTCTCGGGGTACGACTGTGCTTGCTCAGGCACGACCGCGCTCGTAGGACAGCGCGACCGTGTCCGGTCGATTCCAGAAGCAATTTCGATTGTTCTTATATTAAAATCTGTTGGATTCATAGGGTTTTCATTAAACAAGTGTTGGCGAATCCAATAACACCATTTAATTGGATTTATAACGTGTTTACCGTGTAGTTCGATTAAAACCATTTATTTTCAAAAACTTAGATTCGAATCAGTTTAATCGTGTATTAATCTTCTGAATTGATTTAGGGCTTTTGTTTAGGATGGAGAAACGAACAAGTTGGACTACTACTTACCTGTTTAGATCGGGCAACAAGTGCAGACGGCTACGGGAGGAATATCGCGGCTTTTAGGAGATCGACAGAGGATTTGGGAGGATGTTTAGACGAATTGAGAGTTGTGGAATGTTTATAGGAGTCGTACGAAGTCTGTATCGTGGTTTGATTTGTCTTGATTTGGTCTTAATTACGAGATTTGATTTAAAAAGGAAGTTGGTTTAAAGGTACGCGAATTCGGATGATTTGACGTGTATTTGGTCGGGTTTTAGGCTTAATTGGTCGAATAACTTATTCTACAAGTATCACGATTTCTAAAACTCGTTTAAATCTATTTTTTGACAAGATTTGTGTCGGTTTGACTTCGCAGAGTCAAACTGTATCTCAGGCGCGATCGTGCTTAAAGTTAAGCACGACCGTGGTTGTCGTTTAAGCGCGACCGTGCTTAAGGATAAGCACGACCGTGGTTGTGGCACAAGCGCGACCGTGCTTAGGACTAAGCACGACCGTGCTTGTGTAGGTTTTCGGAAATTTCAAGACTAGTCCTTGTAGTTTTGTAATATTGATGTTGTTTTGAGTCTTAGTCGTGTTTGGTCCTCGAGGTTTGTGAGTTTGTTGTAGTTAATATTGTAATATACTAAACGCGTGTATGTTTGTTATTGCATATGAAACAATGAAATGAAAAGTTGGAATCGGAAATCGTCTTTTATTGCACGGCATAGAATAAATAGGAAAACATGAAAATCAGAAAGGTTACAGTATCCCCATGTTGAGGGAATTTCGTCCCGAAATTCAACTGGTTGAGGCTACTGCTTCAGCAAAAAGATGTGGGTACTTGAGCTTCATTTGGTCTTCTCGTTCCCAAATAAACTCGGGTCCTCGTTTAGATTCCCAACGAACTTTGACAATAGGAATACGGCTGCGCTTGAGTTGTTTTATCTCACGATCCATAATCTCGACTGGTTTTTCAACGAAGTGCATCGTCTCATCAATGCGCACATCGTCAAGGGGTATATGAAGGTTCTCATCAGCAAGACACTTCTTGAGGTTGGATACATGAAATGTAGGATGTATGTTGCCAAGTGACGGAGGTAACTCGAGCTTGTAAGCCACTTTCCCAATCCTTTCAAGGATCTTGAATGGTCCCACATAGCGAGGTGCTAGCTTGCCTTTCTTCCCAAAACGGATCACCCCCTTCCAAGGAGATACCTTTAGAAGTACAAGGTCACCGACTTGGAATTCCAAGGGTTTGCGTCGTTTGTCGGCATAGCTCTTTTGCCGACTCCTCGCAACTCGAATGTTGTCACGGATTTGAATAATCTTGTCGGATGTTTCTTGAATTAACTCGGGACCGGTGATTTGTGCTTCACCAATCTCGTTCCAACAGATGGGAGAACGACACTTACGACCGTAGAGAGCTTCAAACGGAGCCATGTTGATGCTGGTGTGGTAACTATTGTTGTAGGAGAATTCGATAAGTGTCAAATACTAATCCCAATTGCCACCAAAGTCGATGACACAGGCTCTCAGCATGTCCTCAAGAGTTTGGATTGTTCGCTCGGTCTGACCATTAGCTTGGGGATGGTAGGCCGTGCTCAGATCCAGTCGTGTACCAAGTGCTTTTTGAAGAGAATGCCAAAACCGAGAAGTGAAACGTGCATCTCTATCGGAGATTATGTTCAAAGGAACACCGTGACGACTCACAATCTCGTCAATGTAAACACGGGCCAACTTCTCCACCTTATAGTCTTCACGGATAGGCAAGAAGTGTGCGGACTTAGTGAGACGGTCAATGATCACCCAAATGCTGTCATAACCGCTCGAAGTGCGAGGGAGTTTAGTAATGAAATCCATAGCTAGATTCTCCCATTTCCACCCGGGAATTTCCGGTTGTTCAAGTAAACCGGAAGGACGTTGATGCTCAGCCTTGACTTTAGAACATGTGAGACATTTTGCTACGAACAAAGCAATGTCTTTCTTCATACCAGGCCACCAATATTGGGAACGAAGATTTTGGTACATTTTATCCGCACCGGGATGAATGGAATACCGAGACTTGTGTGCCTCGGTCATGATGAAAGCTCGGAGATCGTCACGATCGGGAACCCAAATACGATCTAGAAAATAAAGCAAGCCATTGGTTTTTGTCTCCAATTGGAATTCAGCACCACAAGACATTTCCTCATACATATTGCCCTCGGTAACCGAGACATGTTGAGCGGCTAGAATACGAACTTGAATATCGGAATGGATCTTGACACTTTGAAGCATGACATGTTCCTTGCGGCTTAGCGCATCGGCTACAACATTAGCCTTGCCGGGGTGATAACGAATCTCGCAATCGTAATCGTTGAGTAGTTCAACCCAACGTCGCTGCCTCATGTTGAGTTCTTTTGGTTGAAGATATGTTGGAGGCTTTTGTAGTCGGTAAACACCACACATTTCGTGCCATAGAGATAATGTCTCCAAATCTTCAATGCAAATACGACAGCACCCAACTCAAGATCGTGCGTCGTATAATTCTTCTCATGGATTTTGAGTTGTCTTGATGCATAAGCGATCACCTTGCCTCGTTGCATGAGAACGCAACCAAGACCTTGGTTTGAAGCATCACAGTAAACAACTAGATCATCTTCACCTTCAGGAAGGGTGAGGATAGGAGCATTGCACAACTTTTGCTTGAGAATTTGAAAGGCTTCTTCTTGTTTCGGTCCCCACTCATAAGGTTTACCTTTTTGGGTTAAGGCAGTGAGGGGAACAGCGATCTTGGAGAAGTTAGAAATGAACCTTCGGTAATAACCCGCTAAACCAAGAAATGAACGAACTTCGGTAGGGTTTTTAGGAGCTTTCCAATTCTTAACAGCTTCAATTTTGGCGGGGTCAACATGAATTCCTTTTTCATTGACGACGTGACCCAAAAATTGCACTTCCTTTAGCCAAAAATCACACTTGGAGAACTTGGCGTATAGTTGTTCGGTTTTCAAGAGATCCAAAATCAACCTAAGGTGTTGTTCATGATCTTCTTTAGTCTTTGAATAGATCAAGATGTCATCAATGAACACGATAAAAAATTTATCAAGGTATGGTTTGCACATGCGATTCATGAGGTCCATGAAAACAGCAGGTGCATTGGTTAGCCCAAAAGGCATAACCATGAACTCGTAGTGACCATATCTTGTTCGGAAGGCGGTCTTTGGAATGTCCTCCTCTTGAACACGGAGTTGATGATAACCGGATCGAAGATCAATCTTCGAGAAGTAGGTAGAACCTTGGAGTTGATCGAAGAGGTCGTCAATCCTAGGTAAAGGGTAGCGGTTTTTGATTGTGAGTTTGTTGAGTTCTCGATAGTCAATACACATGCGGAATGAACCATCCTTCTTTTTAACAAACAAGACTGGTGCACCCCACGGTGAATGACTCGACCGTATGAAACCTTTGTCGGCGAGTTCTTGAAGTTGGCTTGCAAGTTCTTGCATCTCGGAAGGTGCAAGCCGGTATGGAGCTTTAGCCACGGGGTTTGCTCCAGGTACAAGATGGATGCGAAATTCCACTTGCTGAACAGGTGGAAGACCGGGTAAGTCATTAGGAAAAACTTCAGGAAAATCCCGAACGATGGGGATGTCTTGTACACTCCTCTTCTTGTCTTCTTTTTGGATAACATGGGCTAGGAAAACCATGCACTTCTTTCGTATATACTTTTGGACGGTAATGCATGACATTAGTTTGAGTCCTTTGCAAGGTTTCTCGCCAAAGGCCTTCAACGTTTCACCGGATGGGAGTGGTATACGGATGCATTTTTCAAAGCACATGACTTCGGCGTGGTGCTTTGAAAGCCAATCCATACCTATGAAGACGTCAAAACTCCCTAATGGCATTGGTATGAGGTTGATTGGAAATGTGTGATTATTTAACTCTAGGGAACAATCATGGATGATGGTGTCAATAGTAACGGTGTTACCATCGGCTACCTCAACGGTAAAGGTTTTCTCTAGTGTAGACTGGGTTTTTGCAAGTAAAGGTTTGAAGTCTAGTGACACAAAACTCTTATCGGCTCCGGTATCAAATAGTATAGAAGCATAACGATTATTCATAAGGAACGTACCGTTAACCACATCAGTGTTGGCCTGAGCCTCATTGGCGTTGATGTTGAAAGCACGTCCACGAGCTCCGCCTTGGTTAACATTGACCAGTCTTGGGCACTGGTTACGGAAGTGGTTCGGGTCGCCACATTCAAAGCAAGCACGTCCATTTGCAATGGCTGGGATGACTTGGTTAGTTGCTTGTTGATTGGCTTGATTTGCTGGGTTGGTTTGGTTGGCAAGTGCCTTGGCTCGACAAATATTGGCTGTGTGGCCATGTTTCCCGCAGTGGTTGCAAAGGCGACAAGGTATGCTTGGAGGGTGATGATAGTTGCAGGTGTTGCAAAGTGGGTGGCTGCCCCCATAGGGTTTCTTTGCTGGGTTCTGAGCCATGGGTGCAACTTGATTCACTGGAGCAGCCGGAGTGATTACAACACAGTTCTTGACCTTTCTTTTCCTAGTGTTGCGGTATGGTTCAGTTTGGACTTCTTTGACATGAGCGGGAGGTGTTGTTGTGTCAGAAACTTTCCTGGCACCCTTTCTTGTAAGTGTACCCGCTTTAACATGGTTGTCAGTAAGTGTGGCTGACAAGCGGATAGCATCCTCCAGAGTAGCAGGATTTCCTCCTACCACAGTATCTTGAATTTGTCTAGGTAGACCACCGATGTACTTTTTGATACACCTAGACAGAGGCGTAACCATATGTGGCACAAGTAGACTCAGCTCGTGGAAACGTGTGGTGTATGCTAAGCTTTCACCACTATCTTGAGCAAGATCCCAAAATTCCGCCTCCAGCTTCTTCATCTCATTTCGAGGACAGAATTCCTCAGTCATGATCCTCTTCAACTCATCCCACGGCAGTGCCATTGCTACATCCATTCCCCTAGTCCTTTTCTCACCATTCCACCAAGTAAGCGCCCTTTTTTGAAAGACACTAGTAGCATGACGAACACGGAGGTTGTCGGGACAGTCGCTATTGAGAAAGGTGCTCTCAATGCTTTCAAACCATTGAAGGAGTCCCGTGGCTCCTTCGTTACCATAGAATTTTAGGGTATTGCAGGAGTTGAAGTGTTTGAAGGTGCATTGTGGCGGGTTGGCACCACCACCACCTCCAGTGTTAGCACTCCCACTGGCATGGCCATTAGTGTTGTTGTTGGCTTGGGTAATTTGATTTACCAGTTGCGTGAGTAGAGCAGCCAGGTCAGTGTTATTGCTGTTGTTGCTGTTGTCACGACGGGGAGGCATTCTACAGATTTAGACACAATAAGAGTTGTGAGAATTTCTTGACTCAAATAGGATAAATAGATATAAGTAATTCATAGTTCGGATTGTACTCATATAGTGACATAATCACTCGAGTACTATGACATATTAAGGTTAATTTAGACTTATATAATTATCAAGGAGATGTGCTTTAGCCTATAAGTAAACACTCATCCCAGGAATTCCCAGGAAAGTATACGGATCCCTCGGTTGATTGGGATTTATATGAAATACTTTCCTAGACAGAAAACCCAGAATACAGGTGTCACTCTTCCAGATTGCACGTGTCCTTTAACAATTACTCAAAGTCTAAAAACCTTAACGGGTGTAAAAGAAAATTTTATAGACCAAGCTATGCTGATGATGACATGGCAGCAGGCAAGAAGGATATGGGGTTTAGGATATGGGTAGGGATATTGTTTATTTAATTTATTATTTATATATACATGTAAAACATTTAGCATATATCACATAGCATGTAGCACATAGCATGTAAATCATGAAGCATGGCATAAGTGGGTATCCTAAAGTTATAGTCTAGGTCAAAGGTGTCTAATAACCTAATTCCCTATAACCAAGGCTCTGATACCAATCTGTCACACCCCAACCGACGGCGGAAACGTCGGGGCGTGAAGCGTGCAGACTGTTCATTGCTCATGGTTTGCTAAAGTTTGAATATTTAATAATTGTTTTCATTGCAATCAATAAGTTCAATCAAAACACAAACAATCCACAAAACGAAAATGTAAATTACATAGAATAAACTGGTTTAATTGAATTCTAGGTCCAAAATCCTATGTGTAGCATATCTTGATTACCTCAAACATTGGTACCTGAAACATGGTTAAAACAGGGTCAACTAAAAAGTTGGTGAGAATACATAGTTTTTATTGTGAGATAACAAAATACGTGTTGTGTGCATACAGTTCAATACAACATGACAATTAAGGCAATTATGGAGAGAAAACTATCATGTGACCTATACAATCAAACCTTTGTAACTTGCACTCAAAATTTGTGTTGTCAGTAACAGTCACCCTACCTGGGTGGGTTTGTCAGACTCAATAGATCTACCACTGTTTACTGTCGGCTGTTAGTTAATGATTGTACATGAAGAGCATAATAGTTGGTCTACACGTCTAGTACTCAAGCATAAAGCGCAAAATTTGTATACATGCATAGGATGGAACTGTATATGTGTATAATTGAAAACATGTAAATAGAACGCGTGTTCCACCCCAAAAGTTGTAAATAGTTTGAAAAGGGGGTTATGTAAACTCACGTGTTATGCAGAGTGTAGATTGCACAAGCAAATGAGAAACAGCGGTGTGTTGTAGATCGCTAAGTTCGACCTAATGAACAATGGATACGATTATGTATTATTGAGTTGCGTTATTCGATGTCGGAAGTGGATTAAGTTTAAGGTTTGTTTAGATAAAATAATAACTATTTTGTTTCTTATTTATTTAAATATAAGTTTAAATAAATACTATTTGTTAAGGACAAAACGTATAGAATACATTGTTGTTTATAAAAATAATTATATAAACTTATAGTATTTTATTGATTTTAATTTAAAGAAAGATTAAATAGTCGATCTTTGTTAAACGATAACTGGTTCTGGATATTTTATAAAATAATACTCTTTATAACATTAGAATATAATATATATTAAATTGGTTAAAATTAAGATTCTGCTTGAAATCGAACACGACCGTGCTCGTATAAGGCACGACCGCGCTCGTCAACGGGCGTGACCGTGGTGGTCTGAAGCGCGCTCGTGGTTAGTCAGAAGGTTACAAAAGGGTCTGTTTACGAGACACGACCGTGCTCGTATCCGGCACGACCGCGCCTAGGTCAGGACTTGGTTTGATCGGCAACCACGACCGGGCCTCTCTCGTGGTACGACTGTGCTTGCTCAGGCACGACCGCGCTCGTAGGAAAACGCGACCGTGTCTGGTCGATTCCAGAAGCAATTTCGATTGTTCTTATATTAAAATCTGTTGGATTCATAGGGTTTTCATTAAACAAGTGTTGGCGAATCCAATAACACCATTTAATTGGATTTATAACGTGTTTACCGTGTAGTTCGATTAAAACCATTTATTTTCAAAAACTTAGATTCGAATCAGTTTAATCGTGTATTAATCTTCTGAATTGATTTAGGGCTTTTGTTTAGGATGGAGAAACAAACAAGTTGGACTACTACTTACCTGTTTAGATCGGGCAACAAGTGCAGACGGCTACGGGAGGAATATCGCGGCTTTTAAGAGATCGACAGAGGATTTGGGACGATGTTTAGAAGAATTGAGAGTTGTGGAATGTTTATAGGAGTCGTACGAAGTCTGTATTGTGGTTTGATTTGTCTTGATTTGGTCTTAATTACGAGATTTGATTTAAAAAGGAAGTTGGTTTAAAGGTACGCGAATTCGGACGATTTGACGTGTATTTGGTCGGGTTTTAGGCTTAATTGGTCGAATAACTTATTCTACAAGTATCGCGATTTCTAAAACTCGTTTAAATCTATTTTTGGACAAGATTTGTGTCGGTTTGACTTCGCAGAGTCAAACTGTATCTCAGGCGCGACCGTGCTTAAAGTTAAGCACGACCGTGGTTTTGGTTTAAGTGCGACCGTGCTTAAGGATAAGCACGACCGTAGTTGTGGCACAAGCGCGACCGTGCTTGTGTAGGTTTTCGGAAATTTCAAGACTAGTCCTTGTAGTTTTGTAATATTGATGTTGTTTTGAGTCTTAGTCGTGTTTGGTCCTCGAGGTTTGTGAGTTTGTTGTAGTTAATATTGTAATATACTAAACGCGTGTATGTTTGTTATTGCATATGAAACAATGAAATGAAAAGTTGGAATCGGAAATCGTCTTTTATTGCACGGCATAGAATAAATAGGAAAACATGAAAATCAGAAAGGTTACATCTATCACAGACAAGCACGGAGCGACAGGTATGATCTTAGCTGTTAGGTTCGAGGAGGACAAGCAGCTGTTCGCCATCAAAAGATCTGGGGGGTTTCAATACTTGAAACCCACTAGTGAGGCGTTCAACTCTTTGCCCAAGTATGACCTAGTTAACCTCGCAAACCGCGATCTGCTAAGTCACTCGAATCATGCAGTAGCAATGGGTTTGTGGGTAACACTACAGCGGGAAGCAAGATCAGGGAAATTTGAATACCTCAAGCCTCAGGTGCCCAGAAGAGTCAAGGATAAGCACGCTGTGCATCCTGCGACTAAGAAGCCCATAAAGGGATTGGTATACAAGCCAGTGCTATGTGAAACTAAGATTCCCCTGAGCAAGTTACCTCAGGATATTCTTGGTGACATGTGGTACTGGTACGTTGATCCAAAAACAGGCGAGGCTGTGGTAATGAGTAAAGGTAAGTCAACAAGTGGAAATATTGTGCCAAAGGAAGTGATCAGGATATTTGATGAAGTCTGCTTCATCAACTTTTCTGTGAACGATCTGGAGGTACTAGCCGACAAGTACTGCATCCACACTGACGAATGGACGAAGCTTCTCTATGCCAAATACGACAAGTTGATCAAGTTCTGTCTTGATTACAAAAAGAAGATGGAAGCTAACGAGCAGATGCTGTGAAGATTGAAGACCGAAGACTGAAGACGATGAAGATCCCGAGCTGTTGTCAAGGGGGAGTTTGTTGATGCACTTTCCTGTGACAACACTCTGGATAGAGTCTTAGTTTGTATGTCTAATGTCTGTAATTTGTCTTTGTATTTATGAGTCATTATGTAATAGTTTATCGAGTTGTATTTACTTTTACATAATGTATGTTGTTTTTCTGCCAAGTGTTTTGCACACTTACATGTGCGAAGGAGAAAGCTCCTGCGTACTTAGCAAGTACGCAAGAACACCTTTGCGTACTTGTTAAGTACTCAAGAGCAATTGGCCCTGCGCACTTGCTAAGTGCGCAGGCATCAGGTCTGTATAAATAGGATAGGTTCACAGAGGTTAAGTACGCAGAACCATTTGTTTAGACGAACTCAGTTTTGCTAAGTAAGCAGCTTGTATTCTCTCTGTAACCGTCGAGTGTTTATAATACAAAGAACGTTTATTGTGACTCTCGTGTTTGGTTTACTTTGTTTAGTAAGATTCTCCACCTAGTCACGGGTATTCCGCAACCCGGTGCGACTAGTAGACCACTTGCATGTGACAATCCGACACACACGAAGGGACCTACAGACTTCATGTTGTGAGTAGAGTTGTAGACAACTTCTGAAGACATCTGAAGCTGTTGTCAAGGGGGAGTCTGTTAGAGCTTATTTGGAAGTATGTGACAAACATCTTCAAAGTTGTTGTCAAGGGGGAGTCTGTTCGAGCATGTTTTGTGACAAGTAGCTTGAAGTTTGTTTGTATTTATGAGAGTCGTTTGTATCTGATCGAGATGTATATTCGAGTCTTTGTTAATGTATGTTTTGGTTAGGTAGTTTGTTCTTGCGTACTTATAAGTGCCCAGCAAGTTTGTTCTTGCGTACTTATAAGTGCCCAGCAAGTTTGTTCTTGCGTACTTATAAGTACTCAGTAAGTTTGTTCCTACGTACTTATAAGTACACAACAAATTTGTTACTGCGTACTTATAAGTACACAAAAAATTTGTTCCGGCGTACTTATAAGTACACAACAAATTTGTTCATGCATACCTATAAGTACACAGCAAATTTGTTCCTCCGTACTTATAAGTACACAGCAAATTTGTTCCTGCGTACTTAGCTAAGTACGCAGGTTTGTGAGTCTGTTAGTATAAATAGCTGATAGGGTTCTTGTTTAAAGGTGTCTGAACGAGTTCTTGAGAGAAAACCCTTTGTAATCAGTTGTTTGATGCTAATAGACAAAGTTTGATATACTTGTGTTCTTTATCATCGTATCTAGTCATCTTGTTCAAGCTAATCAAAGAGGATTCCACACTCTGTTGATTGGTTTCATCTCCTATACGTCAATCGATCTAACACCAGGGACCTACAAGTGGTATCAGAGCAATTGCTCTTGATTTCGAGTGTTGTGAGTGTGTTAGGAGTATTTTTGACACATTTAGTGGCCGGATTACTTGATATTTGACCGTTTTTTGTTGATTTTTAGTGCTAAAACAGCCCCTGCCTTTGTGCGCTGTTTAGAACCGAAAATCCTTCAAAGTTCGACCCATTTGTTGTTTGTTTGAGTGTTTTGATTACCAAGGGTTTGTTAGAAATAAGTTTCTAACCTTTTAGCTTGATCAATTTCGTGATTACCTCAACATTTGAAGATTTGAGTGTTTTCCGGTGACCGAAAAAAGTTGTTGGAGCAAGTTTGAAAAAGTGACCCGCGTACTTACCAAATTTGGAAAAATATCAGTTGTTCCTGCGTACTTGACAAGTACGCAAGACCAACCTTGCTGCGTACTTGCCTTTGTTCCTGCGTACTTACTTAAGTACGCAAGACCATTTGAGAAGTAGAGTTGTGTAGAAAATTCTGAAATTTGACTAAGTACTTGACCATGTCGAATATTCAGAACATTAGTAGCATGCTGAACTATGACAACGAGATAGGGACTCCACAAAAACCACCAAAGTTGCTAAACGTAAATAATTATTTAATCTGGAAAGCAAGATTTGAGGAGTACGTCTCGTACACTAATTCTACCATGTGGATACCCATTCTTGAGGGGTATAAGCATCCAACACACGAATTCTTAGGTGAGATCCAACCTAAACCTCTGTCTAGGCTTGAAGAAGATGAAAAGAAAGCTTATGACCTAGAGAAGAAAGCACACGGTTCTATAACCATGGCACTGACAAGAGATTTATTTCACAGCTTCAGAGGTTATGATACTTCAAAAGATCTTTGGAAAGCTTTACCGAAGAGGTTCAAGAGTAATAGTGATGTCAAGAAGAGTAAGAGGGAGATGTTGAGGAAATAGTATGAGTGTTTTAGATACTTGGAGAATGAATCTATTGACGAGCTTATCTACAGATTCTATCACTTGAAGACCGAACTGAAATCTTATGAATTAAAGTATCCTGATGATGAACTAGTGGAGAAATTTCTTTATGCCTTACCTCCAAAGTTTTATATGTACACAACTTTGTTGAGAGTAAATTCTAAATTCTATGAGATGACTATTGACGAAGTGATAGGGAAGATTCAAGCACATGATTTGATATTGAAGAAGAAAGAAACGTCAAGAAGGCCTCAAATTCAAGATCCTTCACTTTACTTTGGAACAACTTCCACTTCGAAGTCATTTGGTTCTGGAATTGCACTATTCTCAAGGAATACTACTCAGGATGAGGAGAATTCTAAAGGTTGTGGTGGTTCTACATGTTTTGCTACATCAGGGTCTGGTTCATTTCATCAACATTCCTCAAGAGGTCCTACATCTACTTCATCAACTCACCAAAGTGCTATAGCCAAGATAGCTGAGGATCATGTAGCCTTATTTTCTTCATGTATGCTTGCCTACAAGAACTTCATCGGGGGAAAGCTTACAGATCCGGAAACCATTGAAGAAGACTTCAACCAAGTTGATCCTGATGATATGGAGGATATGGATATTCAATGGAATATGTCTATGATCTTAAGAATGGGCGAAGCATTTTCTGAACAGTACCGAAAGAAAGTTTATTGGTGGACATTAAAATGCTAAAGTCGGGTTTGACAAGTCAAAGGCCAAGTGTTACAAATGTTTAAACTATGGCCATTTTGCAAGAGAATGTCTAAAAGATAAAGCACCAGCTTCTGGTTTCACTCGACCAAGTACAGGAAACAACCAGAACACCCGCAGTCAGAATCAAGGAGCATCGTTCAATGCATTGGTGGTTCAATTGGATGATAACTTTGATTGGGGAGTTCATTTGGAAGATGCCTTAATTTCACAAACTTAGCTCGGGTTGATGGTAGAAATTGTTGAGATGATGGAAGCTGAAGAAAAGGAAGCAGTTGCTGCTGACCAACCAGAATCTGCACTTGCTCTAATGGCTATTGGAGAAGCTTCCAGCTAATCAACTGAGGTAGATTCTAATTCTTTTGCCTTTGTTTCTTGTGCTAAATGTTTGATCTTAAAGGACGAGAATGATCGCATCCGTGATCAACTCGAACCTCTACGTAGTGCAGCTCTAAACTACAAGGAAAATGAAAAACGTTTTAAAGGTTCAATTGAAAATCTTAAGAAAGGACAAACAAGATTTCTCAATTAAAATCAGCAAACAACAATTTTATTTAGATGTTGCCTACAAGGAGTTAGAGAAAAAGAATGTTGAGATGGCCAAACTGCAAAATGGGATCCTGCAGTTGAGTGGCAAACTTGAGAAGTTGAAAAACTCTCGTTTTGTGGTGGAACACCTTGAATCTATAGTGAGGCAAGTGAGTGGCAAAGGTTTAGGTACTAATGCCATTCCTCCACCAGTTAATGACAAGTTTGTCAATGGGCCAGTTGACATTGATCTGTCCTTTTTAGATGAATCTTCTAGTAAGGCTGATTCAGCTTCTAACAAAGATGAGGAGTTCTATTCTGATGAATGTTCTGAGGACAACAAGGTTGAGGGAGTTGTCTCAGAGGAGTTGCTTGATGAACTTAAAATTCAGAAAAACATTGTCATTGACAGTGATAGTTGCATTTTAACTGAACCTGATACGATTGAGACAAATGATAAACTGAAAATGATGCTTTATGGAGGTTTCAAAACCATAATTCAAGCAAAGAAAGAAACTTTTGCAAACAAATTAGGAAAGAATTTTCAAGAAAACATTGAAAAACATTACACTCCCAAAAGTCAATCAACATCAGATCAAGCACAAGCTGTTGTTCATCAAACCACTCCTGCTACTCATCAACATCCAAAACCAGAGAGCCTTACAGGAGGGTTTACAAAGAAAGAAGAGCTTGCTTTCACTGTGGTACAGTCGGTCACGTCCTTATGAACTATCCTGATAAGAATCACGAGAAACGGCTAGTTGTCCCACGTCAGATTCTCACTTGAGAGACTACGACTTGAACTACACTCGAACTCCTTTGTTCATTGACAACAATGCCACCATGTCTATCACAAATAACCCGGTGAAAACATTCCAAAACTAAACACATTGAGATTCGTCACCACTTCATCCGTGATTGTGCTTAAAAGCACTTGGTTGAACTTGTAAAAGTTCACACGGATGACAACTTTGCTGACCTTTTCACTAAGGCATTTGATCGTACTCGTTTTGAGCACCTTGTCAACATGATAGGAATGTTCAATCCTGAGTGAAAAACCTTTTTCAAAACAAAAATGTTTCTTGGAAGTTAAATATTTATTTCTTTTAAATATTTTCTGTACAGTTCGTTTGTCTTTGAAAAAGTTCAGAAAAACCCAAACAAAATAGAAATTTAAGAAAATTTCAAAGTCATTTGAAGATAAGAGGAAATGATAGCACATCAATAAGTGATCTAAACTTCTTATACTTCACGTTTGGGAAATAATTGAGTCATGACTGCTTTAGTGTGAAAATTGTTTTATCTAGCTTTAAATTTGAAATCTGCAAGTTATTTGAATTGTGAGTAGGTTAGAAGCGTTTTTGGATCATTAGTAGTTTGAAAATTAAATACCAATTACTACAACTGTGATTTAAAACCATGTTATGCAGTGTGTGTAAAAAAAATAAATAAATTAAAAAAAATTTGTAAAAGATCATTATCAGATAAAGGATGTAAGATTTTGGCGAGTATTATCTTATGAGACCAGTTTTGGGTTATGTCTTTAGCCCAATTTTTTGTTTCTTTTCACAGCCCATGCTCACAAGCATGCCATGGGAAGTTGAGCCAAGATATGTCTTGAGAACAACCGTCAAGCATATACTACCCCCTTGGATCACATCCGATTCCATTGAAGACAAATGCAGATAATGGTTAGATCCCCTTACCCAAATCCTCATACTCCATATTTATTAACCAGAATCATCATCTGATATTCACTGAAGAAAAACCTCTTAAACCAAGACAAATGAATCAATTGATTCTGAATCTTATGATTCTTGATAATCCATATGGATTCTCTGTGCTAAACGATGTAACTTCAACCTGGAGATTCTGATAATCCTTGGGAAAATCTTATATGTCTTGAGATAATGCAGATTATTTTCTTTTAACATAACTGTGGGGTACACGTTGTAGATCTTTAAATCTTACCTTAACTCACAAGAAAGTGGTACAAAAAATGCTTGTAGTTTCAAATCTTATAATATTGACAACTTAAATTAACATGTTGTGTATTGCAAATTTGTTATCTTAATTAGTAGTGTGTCATGACCTGATCTCATTCTCTTTGAAGTTTATCTTGTATCTTTTTAGCTATATTTTAGCTTGATATGATCCTCTACTCATGACATTGATCCAAAAAGAAATTTCCTATAAACATTTTCTTGTACATTCTAATCTCACTCTTGTATTTAATTTTCTCTTATTCAGAAAAGAACAAAAAGATTTTCGGTTTATTTTTTTTTTAACTTTTAAAAAACCAAAAAGATTTTAATTTTAACTTCCATGGAACATCATTTTTTTTTGCTTGGGTACATCTTTGAAAATTTAGAGAAATTGAGCGTTTTGCACAGTCTTCTGCAAGGGTTTAAGAATCCTTGAATGTAGACAAAGAGTTCTATTTCTTATGTCTTGTTCAAGTTTGAGTGCAGATGTACAGGACAAGGACTACAGATACAAGTTGGACTTCATGTTGTGAGCAGAGTTATAGACAACTTCTGAAGACATTTGAAGTAGTTGTCAAGGGGGAGTCTGTTAGAGATTATTTGGAAGTATGTGACAAACATCTTCAAAGTTGTTGTCAAGGGGGAGTCTGTTGGAGCATGTTTTGTGACAAGCAGCTTGAAGTTTGTTTGTATTTATGAGAGTCGTTTGTATCTGATCGAGTTGTATATTCGAGTCTTTGTTAATGTATGTTTTGTTTAGGTAGTTGATGCGTGTAAACTATATATATTTTTTTATAAGTATTTTACACAATTAGTTTTATAAAGGGTTTTCACCAAATACTAATCACACACACCGGGCAGTGTACCCGTCGGATAGCAATATAGTAAAGGTAAGAACCGGATATCAATCCGTGGACATGGTGCAATGCGATAATAAACCGGGACTAAAATTCAATCAAGTATGGGTAAAAGATGTTTAAGTTGATGTTTAAGTTGATTTTTAATTAGACTAATATGTAGGAATATAAAACTAAACTAAAATCACAAATCAAACAATCAAGCAGAAAATATCACTTCTGTAACATTTCTGATTTTTCCGGTAGTCATTTATTTCAATAAACGATATTTCAAATTCCATTTCTAGTTCAAAGTACAATTCTTTGATTATTACAATTCCTTCTTACATATTATTATAAAGAGTTGAAATTTCGCTATTGATTCGCTCCATTATATATATTGTGTATAAATTAGGCAAACAATACAATCATATATAGATATATATATATATACGTATATATAAGGTTCTAAACTAAAGTCAAGGATTTTATGTATATATATATATATATATATATATATATATATATATATAAATATAGGTATATATATGTATATATGCTTACATACAAACATATATATGGTTACTATTAATTGGTCTTGAACCATTAAACATTTGAACCAAAACTACTCGAACCCGCAAACCGAGCCCTGTGAATATGGACCAATAATTCAATATTAGACAGGTTTGACTTCCAAAAGTCAAGCAGCCCAAATCTCCTCAATACAAGACTGAAATTCGATTGGATCCGATTGATACGGGCTACTCATGTTTACAAACTCAATATCCGACCATATCCCGATCCAATTAACAGCCCAATACGATTAAATGCGCGGATGAAATTCAACTCTTAGACAGTTTGACCTTCCAGGGTCAAACCGCGTACAATTCTTACCAAATCAAAAAAATTAAATGCAATTAAAACCCGTAGAACATCCCATGTTCAACCTTGAATGAACCCAGACCTGTTGCGTGACCCAATTCATCCTCGATTGATCTAATTAACACCGAAATTCCCTCCAACAGCTGTCGCCCTCAAACTCTAACCGGATCGTATGAGTGGGATGGAATTAAACCAATTCAACCCACCACGCACCCTCGCACGACCTCATACAAACTTCCTAAACCTTCAATTCGCCCGCACATTGCTTCTGGAACTCGGCCGGTCACCAAGAACATCGCCTCTGTTCATCTAGCCGTCGGCATTCGATACCCAATCATAGCAAGTAAGTTTTACATCTTTCGATTCGTAGTAGCATACTTAGCAGAAGCCCCATATCAATCGATGAGAACAGGATCGACTGGACTAAGATTGAGCCTAGGGTTCATATTCGTTCCTTTACCACTGATTCAATTTGGGGCTTTGATCCATCTAGCGTACTAATAAAATTGGAATTCTCCTATAACCAGCAAAACCCCTTGGCTCGGCTGGTAAGTCACTGCGCCACGAGCCAAGGGGCGTGGGTTCGAAACCCACAGGCCAAAACCCGGTTCCTCTTTTTGCGCGTATCCCACTGACCAGACCCGGCTCCCCTTCTCGTTTATGCTAAAACCATGCGGACCGGTTTGTTATCAGTATCAGTCCCTTGGCCCGGCGGTAGAACACGAGCCACACACAGAACCCACCCGGGTTCGAACCGGGTGGAGTTCTTTTCATTTAAAATCATTTTTTTTACAGTTTTTATAAACAAAAGAATTCTATAAAAATATTTTTATAAACCCCCACATAAATTAAGTCAGTTTAAATCAGAAATTCGTAATTTTTAACTTAAAACAATAATTCTAATAAATTCAAATTGTTTAAAAAAAAATTCCATCTTTTAATTATCAAAAGGAAATATACTATTTAATTAAATTCCTAAATTATAAAAATTATGACAAGATTTTGTAAAACGCATTATTGTGAAACGAACTTTTATATACCATTCGTTTTATTTAATCAAATATAATAGTGTAGAAACCATATTCAAACGAATAAAACTTATTTCAAAACATATAAACTAATATATAACTATTTTATATTTTGAGACATTTTCATAAATAAATAAATAAAATAAATTTATTTATTTATATTATATTTAAATAAATATATATACCACACTATTTCTTTAAAAGCAATATTCTAAATAAATAAATTATTTAATTTATTTATTCATTATTCTTACAAACCCTAAACTTATTTTATATAACCACCAACGAATCCATTTTTGACAAAGAATGACACAAACCATCAGCACAAGTCCTTACACTTATAAACCCACAAAAACCTTAGACTTTAGATCTTTGTACATAACAATAATACATGTTTATACATTTATTCATTAGGTCGCACCTAGTGACCTACAACTCACCGCTACTATCTATTTGATTGTGCAATCTACGTTCTTTATACAAGTGAGTTACATAGCCCCTCTTTTACTCTATTTTACAAACTTTTGGGGTGAAACATGCGTTCTATTTACTATGTTTGCAAATACACACAATATACAATTCCACCCTACATTCATGTGTTACAATTTTGTGCTTTGTGCTTGAGTACTAGGTGTGTAGACCAACTATATGCTATTCACGTACAATCATTAACTATTTAGCCGACGGTAAACAGTGATAGATCTATTGAGTCTGACAAACCCACCCAGGTAGGGTGACTGTTACTGCCAACACGCTTTTGTTTTGCATGCTAGTTACAAAGGTTTGATTGTATACTTAGGTCACACGATGGTATCTCTCCATAAATGCCTTAATTGCCATGTTTGTATGAATTGTATGCACACAACACTATATTCTATTACATGACACGAAAACCTATGTATTCTCACCAACTTTCTAGTTGACTTTGTTTTAACCATGTTTCAGGTACTAATGTTTGAGGTGCTTCAAGTCTTGCTACACTTAGGATTTGGCCTAGTATTAATTTGAACAATTTATCTTTTGTAATCTACTTGGTTGAGTTATTGGATTGAATGTTGGTGTTACTTGAATTGAAATGAAATGTGATTGATAATTATTCAAACGTTAGTAAACCATGAGCTGTGAACAATCTACATGTCCCGCCCCGACGTATTCCGCCGTCGGTTGGGGTGTGACAACTTCGGTGTCGAATCCATTTAGAATACATTCAATACACTCATAGAAACATGGCAAATACACGATACATAAATTGACTAAATTCTCGTCAAAGATATCTAATCAAATGACTATTCGGAAAGCTAGCATGAATTATACAAACCAACCACCTAAAGTCATACAATGAGGCTCACGTGTTTAATAATCATGTCAATGTTTATAAAGATTGAACTAGCTTTCGATTAAGGTACACTAATCCAACAACTAGTTGGAAAGATAATATGAACAACACACTATCCACCTCAAGTTGATTAATTTAGACAACAATATGCATTTCTTCAACATACAATGTTCATATAAAGGTTATATAAGTTAGGAGGATGTGTCAACAATTCCTAGATAAACATAATACTAAATATGACACATCATAACAAATACTTTGTCTTTCCAAACATAAGCATAAGGGTATACATACAAATATAATGATTCATAAACAAGACTTCATTCATCACTCCTAGTCAAATGCCATAAACTAGTATAAATACATACACCAATCCATGAATATAAGCATAAATCACAAGTTTTCCAATATAATATGACATACACAAATACAAGTCTTGTAAACAACTCAAAATACTTGAACATATAATTTCATCAAAGAATAATCATACGGTTGTCATAACATTAACATAATAATTGCCAATAATCCATGAATGTTGTCAAATGTATCTAAACTTCATCTAAACCAAAGTGAACAAGAGTTTTAGCTCATCATGAGCATCAAAATTACAAATAAGCAGGGAAAAATAGTGAGAAACATGATATGAAAACAATAATCAAACCACTCCTCCAAGCCTAGATGTTGTTGTTGATGTATGGTGATCCTGTTGATGTTGTATCCTTTCCAAGAATCTTGAAATATGGCTGGAAGAAAGAAAACTCGAGCTGGAACAGTAGGTTTTTCCCCTGGTTTGCTGAATGTCTGAATGAGAATTAAGTTCTGTTTAAATAGAAAAGGGGAGGCACGACCGTGCCAGGAGAGAGGGCACGACCGTGCCTAGTACATAGACGCGGTCGTGTCTAGGTCTTGGCACGACCGTGTGACAGAGGTTTGACCGATCCGTAGCTTCCATTGGGTACCACTGATCGAGGAAGTATGGCTGTTCAGACTCATGAGATGACACGCGACCGTGGGAGGCCAAGGCACGGTTGTGCCTTGGATTTTGGCTTGGCGCGGTCGTGCAAGATGTGGGCGCGACCGTGCCTAGGGTTTGGGAGCTTGGCACGACCGTGCCAAATTGGGGCACGACCGTGCCTCCATCACAGAAACCCTAAAAACTTCACTCTTTATCCTGGAATTTTCTTGTTTGTTCACCAAGCTTCACAAAAACCTACAAAACAGGAAATGAAGCAAATAAGTGTCTAAACAATGAATATAACCAAGAATTGATCATTAAATGAGCGAAATTTTATGCCAAAAAGATGTGTAAATACTAACACATCAAACAACCCCACACTTGAACATTGCTTATCCTCAAGCAAGAAATCAAAATGAAACAAAACTTCCAATGACACTATGGATCAAATCGGAAAACCGTAAGCATTAATAAAATTATAAAGGTTTGAAAAGATTTTCAAGAAATGCAAAATTAACTAAATGAAACCCAATGAGCCCAATGACGAGACAACCGAATGAGCAAATGAATATGCCTAGGAAATCATTAGCTTCCAACTTTATGCTTCTCACAACGTTCACACACACTCGGGAATATATATGATCATACAAGTAATGGAGTATGTATAGAACACTCAAATGCCAAGACAATGAATTATGCATAAATCATAAGCTTGCTAAATGATCAAATCTCTACCAACTAACATGAAACAAAGCATAAATCAAGAGGGCTTTAAACGGGTTGTAACTTGGCAATGGCTAAGGGTAAGAAAGTGGAATTTAAAAGTGACTAAATGGCTAAAAACCCGGCGGCTATGCTAACTCAAAAACTAAACCAACTTCTAATAAGGAAACTAAACTAGCTAATACTTCCGTATAGATAAGAGCTAACAACCGAATTATTTCCATCTTTGCTCACAAAATTGCTCTAATCGGCTATAATTCACCTAATTTTGGTGAATTTTTTTTTTTTATACTATTTCTTTTCTTTCTTTTGAATGAAACTAAGTCAATATGCATCTTTCCTTAGCTAAAAACTTCTCAAGAATTTGAAGATTACAAGAAAATAAAAGCTATAAAATTAACATTAGCCTATCGGATTTCTAACACGTACGAAATATAAATGAAAAAGGCTAATGAAGGTTTGAATGTGGTGTAATGTGGGTAATCAAATAAAACGACAGGATAGGCTCAACGTGGCTAACTAGTGGATGTGTTCGGGTGAGGGAAAATAAAAATAAAAGGCTCACAAAGGAGGGTTTATCCTAATGCCTCAATCATTTTTATGCAATATTTATGTTCATGATTTCGAAATGTATACTAAAAGCAAGTTCTAATAAGCATGAAACATCCGGCACACTCAAATCCGTAAAAAAAAAACGAGAGCAAACAATGTCTAAAGCTATCAAGGCTCAAAATAAACTCACAGAAACGGAAAGGAATGGGTGTAAGCAAAAGGTTACATGCAATTCATTCGTTTAGCCCACTAAAACTCATGATTATCCCAAAAAATTGGGTTTGACTCGATGGAATTTCTATCTCAATTGCTTTCGAAAAATCAAACCTCTATTATTTACTAAAAATTGTGAATGCTAAACGGTTAACTTTTATTATATTTTTGTGTTTTTCAATTTTATAAAACTGATTTAGTGTCAATAAAAATTATGAAGGAAGATTTTGCAAAAAATTGAAGTGATAAAATGCTCAAAAGGACAAAATCGTGTGAATAAATTCCCACCCTACACTTAGAATTCTACATTGCCCTCAATGTAGAACAAAAATAATGTAAAGCAAAGAATAAACACCCAACCCCACACTTAGAAATATACATTGCTCTCAATGTATACAAAAACATGCAAAGCAAAATGGAATGCAATGCAATGAAGCATGAAAGGAGAACTAAAACTTCCCTCATGTCGATCATGGCACACGCAAAAAGCCTACCCACAAAAATGAAGTTCCACGAAGTTCCACAATTCCAAGATCTAATCAAGACTAACAACATCAAACACAGATCAGTAACATCAAGCCAAAATATCAACAGAAATGTAAAGACAAATATATATAACAATACATGGAAATAAAAGTACAACAAAAGAACAACATAAAACGTCGAAGCGTGATACAAGAGTTTGTACAACATACAAGAAAGTACAACTCACAAAAATGATACCAAAATGCAATGGGAGGTACTACTCCCACTGCACGCCCTCAAGGTCGATGCCGGTGGCCGCGCCTCCCTCACCTCCTGCTGCTGGTGGTGGTGACTGATGATGCGGTGGAGATGGTGGTGGTGACTGATGATGCGGTGGAGATGGTGGTGGTGACTGATGATGCAGTGAAGATGGTGGTGGCTGATCGGGCTGCTGCTCTAGCTGCATAAAGAATGGAAGGGGAACCACGTATGGTGCCCCGCCAGCAGCAGCAACGGCGCACTGGACCTCATACTGCCAGGTCCAGTAACGCATGAACAGGTCATGTGGAATGACAACCGCAGGCGGTGGTGGCGGCGGAGGTGGAGGAGGCGGCTGGTCGGGCTGCTGATGCTCCTGCCCCTGCTCCTGCTCCTGCTGAGCAGCGTGTGCCTGATGGGCAGCGGCGACGGCCTCGGCCTCGGCCTGTACAAGATCTGGATCAGGACCCGGACGGTCTGGATCCCACGTCCGTCCCCATCTATCTACCAACCTGATCCCTCCTGCGTCGCGATGAGCTGCGTGAATGTTTCGCAATGTCTACACGCTCATCACGACGGTATCTGCCACAGGGGTCAGGTCCCCTATCAAGTCGTCGGTAAGAAGCTGAAAATGCCTCGCCAGCTTGGTCACGAAGTGACCTCCACAAATGGCGCTGCTAACATCGCGCCCGGAGCTGTTCACCAAGTACCCCGCTATGGAATGCGCAAGATTGCAGGTGCGCGGGAGTACAAGGCAGAATAGGTAAAACAGCTCCCTAAGGTTCACTACCATCTCTCCCTGTCCTCTCCCAGAAATCGAATAGACAATACAGCGATGAAGAACACGGTGCAAGGGATCTCGAAGGCTCGAAGCCTTGGTCAAACTCGGATCGTACATCCCAAATCCAAACTCATGCCAGAACTGATCCTTGTCCTCCTCTGTCGGGAACTCGGTGATACCATCGGTGAATATCTCAGTATGAAGCTCCTGCCTCGTATACAGGCCCAATAATCTCCCGAACCTAGCAACTGACATCACTCGCCACTCCCCTCCTAGCCTAAACCTAATCGTCTCCTGCTGCTCTAAGTCTGCGCAAGGATAATCGAACTCATAAGTGGAGAAAAACTCCATCACAAGCTCGACATACTGAATCGCGTGAAGTCTAAACAAGCGGCGCCATGGGGCGGTGACGAGGTCATTCCACTGGTCCCGCTGACCGATGGCGTCTATGACGGCAGGCTCTAAACGACGAGCGGCTAAAATCCGGCCTCTACGTGGCCACAAAACATCCAGACAAGCCTCGTACTCATGCTCGTTCAATTCAAACTAAAGGTATGGGTGGTCCCTGTTGCCTGCCATCTGCACGCCAACAAAATTAAAATCAAAACAGTTATGAACACGCTAAACTGAAGTTATGAAGTTTCTGACCTAATTATGAAGGGGCACGGTCGCGCCTGGGAAGGGACACGACCGCGCCAAGGCCAAAATCCAAGCCCGCGGTCGCGCTGTGGCCGACCACGGGCACAATTTCTCATCAACACGACCGCACCAGGTGCGGGGCACGACCGCGCTAAGGCCAAATTCAAGAGGCACGACCGCGCTCGACAGAGGGACGGCCGCTCCTGACCAAACCAAGTCCACCTGGGACTGAAAATCCGAGCAAGACCGCGCCTGGTCTGGAGCGCGACCGTGCTCAACCCATTTTAGGGTTTCCAGAATTCAAGTTTTTGCCATTTTAATCACGTTTTATAAGAGGGTTTCGTGGCCTAGAATCCCAGGGGACATGTGTTACCCAACCCAACTAACTATCATAAATATACGGACAAAAATTACAAAACCTAAACTAGCTCAAATTTCGATTTCTAGAGTAAAATCCTAGGGCTAAATACTAACGCAAAAGAAAAGAGGGGTCGGAAACGTACCTTAGATTGCGGAGAAGGAAGTAACACGGCGGAAGTTAGGGAGAATCGCACGTAGGGAGGGGTTCGGTGGGTGGAAATAAAAAATGAAAAGTCTTTGCTTTGAAACCAATTTGAACTACCCCAATCTCTTAGGCACGACCTCGCCAGGTGCTTAGGCACGACCGCGACTAGGGTTAGAGGCACGACCGCGCCAAGTGCTTAGGCACGACTGCGCCAAGTGCTTAGGCACGACCGTGTCTCTAACCCAACAGACAGAAAAACCTGAGTTTATTGCTGCTTGAACCCAACCCGACTGCGATTCTTCCAAACTAAAATGTCTAAAAATTCAGAAAACATACCTGAGACATCTCAATCACTAACCAAAGTCCGCTTAATCCAAAACACGTTCCGATCACCTAAACTCAAAAATAAATGGTAAAATCCTAAAAAATAGAGAAAATAAAAATAAGAAGATAAACATAGAAACAAAATCTAAAAATTGTTACCAAGGATGATACCGGAACAGGCTAAGTTTATTAACAAGTCGTTAGCTAGACTCAAGTCCCCGGATTCATTTGTCCTTGGGGTGGAGGTCAACTACCTCCAATGACGGGTCAACCGGTCCGTCAATGTATGGTTTAAGACGATGACCGTTGACCTTGAAGATTCTCCCATCTTCGTGCTCAATCTCGACGGTCCCATAAGGAAACACCTCCTTAACCGTGTAGGGACCCGTCCACCGGGACTTCAACTTCCCAGGAAACAATCACCACCTAGAGTTGTAAAGCAACACACGACCACCCACTCGGAATTCCTTCTTGTCCTTCAAGCGTCGGTCAAGTGCGCTCCTGTAGATCGTGGAGTTTGCATAGGCTTGATTCCTCAACTCATCAAGCTCATGAATCTGAGTGAACCAGTTCTCTCCCGCGCTCACCAAGTCAAGATTCACCGCCTTAAACGCCCAATAGGCCTTATGCTCCAACTCCATCGGAAGATGGCACGCCTTCCTATAGATCAACCTAAATGGTGTGGTACCAATAGGCGTCTTATAGGTAGTCCGGAAGGCCCAAAGTGCATCATCTAACCTATCCGACCAATCCTTACGGTTCTGACCAACCGTCATCTCAAGAATGGGGACCTTGTTCTCCTAAAGGTGTCTCCATGGAAGGGCGTGATCCATTTTGGAAAGAAAGGCAAGCTAGCACTTCGCTATGTGGGTCCATTTAAGATCCTTGAAAGGATTGGGAAATTGGCTTATAAACTCGAGTTACCTCCATCACTTGGCAATGTGCATCCCACATTTAATGTGTCTAATCTAAGGAAGTGTCTTGCTGATGAGAATCTCCATATACCTCTTAACGACGTGCGCATTGACGAAACGATACACTTCGTTGAGAGACCGGTAGAAATCATGGATTGCGAGATCAAACAACTCAAGCAAAGCCGTATTCCTATTATCAAAATTCGTTGGGAATCTAAGTGTGGACCCGAGTTTACTTGGGAAAGTGAGGACCAAATGAAGCTCAAATACCCGCACCTTTTTGCTGATTCTGTCGCCTCAACTAGTTAAATTTTGGTACGAAATTCCCTCAACATGGGGATACTGTAACATTTATGATTTTCTTGTCTTTATTTTCAGTTCAATAAAACATATTTTAAATCCAAATTCGAGTGCAATGTTTTTAATTCATTCATGCAAGCATTTAACACCCAGGGTTTCATTCCCACTCACAAGTTTTACACTTGGACACATTAGTAAAACCCTATGTATATATACAAGCATGTGTATGCATATACCATACAACTTTAAACCCACATTTATACAACTTTGTACACGATGATTTTGAACCCTAAACAATTGAACCTTCAAGCATTGAACCACTTTGATCTTGGACCCTTAATTACAAATGCTTGACTCCTAAAAGTCAAAGAGATCAAAAGAATTAAACACAATTTCAAAAAAATCGATCTGTTTGACTTTTAAAAGTCAAACAGGGCCAAATTGCAAAGATCCAAGTCGGCCATCCATCGAATCCTGGTTGGTTTGGACTCCTAGTGATTTTAAAAACAACAATCGACCCAAACCAGGCCCAATCATCAAACCGATTCAACCATTCATGCGAAAAATTCAAAATTTGAACGAATTTGACTTAGGATAGTCAAACCCGTATCAATTACCATTCAATGCATGAAATTAACGCGTCCCAATACCGCAAGTCACTCGCAAATCAATCACATGTGTACCTAGACCCTTATCAGGACACAATCCATTCCCGAATCCATGAATTAACGCGAAATCAGTTGACCGCGCTATTACGGTCAAGTTGAAATCGAATTGGCTTATACGAATGAAATTAATCGAATCAAATCCCTCACCGACTCTCGTATACGGACTCACAAACTCTCCCAACCTCTGTTTAATCTGAAATCACTGAGTTGGTACAATACTTAATCCTGGGTTTGGAGAATTTATTCAATCTGAAAGTCAAAAGAATCAGGAGTGACAATGGCAGCGAATTTAAGAATAGAAAAATGGGCTTATTCTGTCTATAAAAAGGAATTCATCATGAATTCAGTGCGACATATGTTCCTCAACAAAACGATGTCGCTGAATGAAAGAACAGGACGTTGGTCGAAACAGCTCGCACGATGCTTGCCGATTTTAAGCTTCCAGTCACCTTTTGGGCTGAAGCTGTGAATACTGCGTGTCATGTTTTGAACAGGGTCTTGACCGTCAAGCGACATAACAAGACTTGCTATGAATTGTTGAATAATCGAAAGCCGAATCTGGAATATTTACTACCTTTTGGTAATCCTTGTACCCTGTTGAAAGTTCGAGATGTCCCAACTAAATTCAGTGCGAAGTCTATTGAAGGGATTTTTCTAGGGTATGTGGCAAATTCGACAACCAAGAGGGTTTATAACAAAGAGACACGCCAAGTTGAAGATTGGTTCCATATTGACTGTTCAAATCGGTCTTTACCACAAATGGCGATTGGTCCGGATTGGGCATTTGATTATGAAAACTTATCCAAGTCTTTTCATTTACCGTCTGATATTTCTGATGAAGATGCTGCTGTTCTTTATGAGTCTTGTCAAGATACACAGCACAATGTATTTCTACCAAATGCAGTTCCAAATTCATCGATTCCATCTACTTCTGCTCCCGATCCTAATGTTGCTTCTTGTTCAGGTCCACAAGATTCAGATAGTGAGGAGGATAATGCTATTTTTCAAGATTCTTCTGCTGATCCGTTTTTGAGTGATGATCCATTACCTTCGACACAGGCTCAGGGGGAGATTCCAACTAATTTAGAATCGGAAATTCCAATTCCTCAAGATTATTCTTATCAATCTGAATCTACTCAAGTTGACGTGTTGCCGGTTCCTGAGGTCGCATCCATCAAGGAACACAAAGATCATCCAGTAACAAATATAATTAGAAATTTACAGGATGGAGTGAAAACTCGTTCTCTTATTGACAATACTTGTTTGTATACTTGCATTAAAGATTCTGGTGTTCTTTATGATTGCTCACATTCATGCTTTATTTCACAGGTTGAACCCAAGAATGTCGAGATGGCTTTAAATGACAATAACTGATAGAAGCTATGTAGGAAGAACTTGCTCAATTTGACAATCTTAAGGTTTGGAATCTTGTTGATCTACCGAAAGGTGCGTATCCGATAGGAACAAAATGGGTGTTTAAATGTAAGAAGGACGATCGAGGTGTCGTGGTACGTAATAAGGCAAGATTAGTTGTCCAGGGCTTCAATCAACAAGAAGGAATTGATTACACCGAGGTTTATGCGCCGGTTGCGCGGCTCGAAGCTATAAGGCTGTTTCTAGCTTTTGCTTCCTTTAAAGGTTTTAAGGTGTTTCAATTAGACGTTAAAAGTGCATTTTTATATGGAAAGGTCAAGGAGGAAGTCTATGTGTGTCAGCCGCCGGGGTTTGAAGATCCAATGAATCCAAATATGGTTTTCAAGCTTGATAAGGCACTCTATGGTCTTCATCAGTCTCCTCGTGCGTGGTATGAGACTTTATCCAAACATCTTTTGGCGAATGACTTTGTTAGTGGAAAGATAGACTCGACCTTATTCATAAAGAAATCAGGGGGAGATTACCTACTGGTACAAATTTATGTGGATGATATTATTTTTGGCTCGACAAATGAAGGGTTATGCAAAGACTTTGAGGGTGTTATGAAGTCGAAATTTGAAATGTCTGCTATGGGAGAGTTATCGTTTTTCTTAGGTTTACATGTAAATCAAAAGGAAGATGGTTTCTTTATTTATCAGTCCAAGTATGTCAAAGACATCTTGAGTCGGTTCAAGATGGAGGACTGTACCCCATACGATACTCCAATTCCGGTCAATCATAAGCTGCATTCTGACTCGGAAGGAAAAGATGTGGATTGTCGACTTTACAGAGCTATGATTGGATCCCTCATGTACTTAACTGCTTCAAGGCCGGATATAATGTTCGCCGTGTGTATTTGTTCCAGATTTCAGGCAAAGCCAAAAGAATCTCACTTAATTGCTGTGAAAAGAATTTTTCGGTATTTAAAAGGAAAACAACGTTTAGGGCTATGGTATCCTCATGGTTCTAACTTTGATTTCAATGCTTATACTGATTCTGATTTTGGTGGTTGTTGTCTGGACAAGAAATCTACAACAGGTGGTTGCCAGTTCTTAAGTAATCGACTTGTATCCTGGCAATGCAAAAAGCAAACCACAGTCTCGATTTCAACATGCGAAGCAGAATACATCGCTGCTGCAAGTTGCTGTTCACAGATCCTGTGGATACAACAACAATTGAGAGATTACGGTTTGAATTTCACAGGAACCCCCATGCTTATTGATAACAATGCTACTATGTCCATAACGAATAATCCTGTTAAACATAGTAAAACTAAGCACATCGAAATTCGATATCATTTTATACGTTATTGTGCAGAGAAAAGGTTGATTGAGCTGGTCAAGGTACACACTGAAGATAATTTTGCTAATTTGTTTACCAAGGCATTTGATCGTACCAGGTTTGAATTCCTAATAAAAATGATTGGAATGATCAATCCTGAATAAAAGATTTTCAAAATCAGAATTTCATGGAAAAAAAATTTTAAGTTCTTTTATTGCTTTATTACATTTCTGCATTTACATTTTCAGTCAAAGAATTTAAACTATAAAAAGTATAAACAAATTGAAAAATATAAAATTTGACATCATTTGAGGTTTGAGAAGAAATGATAGTACATCAGTGATTAGTTCATTTCACACGACCTTAGTAGACCTTGATATATGATTGATTAAAATAAGTTGATCTGATCTAAATTTCAAAGTCTGCATAAATAAGAAATGATAGTGTTGTGAATGCTCTATTCTTGATAATCTGTTTTTAAAATTTGTGTATAAAATTTGAAACTTGAATTGTCAATAGGCTAAAAGCGTTTTGAAACTAATAGTAGTGTGAAAATTAAATATAATATGATTACATCTGTGATTTAAATCCATTATATGCTTAGGTGTGTGTGTAAAAGATCATTATCAGATAAAGAATATTAGCTTTTAATAAGGATTTTCCTATGAGATCAGTTTCGGGTTATGTCCTTAGCACTATTCATTCGATTTGCTTCAGTGCCCATGTCCCGAAAAGAATGCAAGTTGAAGTATAATCAAGATATGTACTTAACAACATTTGTCAAACATATACTAGGCCTTGGATCATATTGATATATCATCTTTACTGATTCCATTGAATTCATAATCCAGATAACAGTTGGATCCACGTACCTGACCTGAATCTTATGATTCCACAAATATAAGCCAAAATATTGAATCATTCGATTCTGAATCTCATTGATTCCTATACAATCCAATTTGGATTCTGCTATTCATGTGCTAAGTGATGTCTCCTCATTCTGAATATTCGGATAATCTTTAGTAAAATCTTATATATGTCTTGAAGATAGTGCATTTACTTTCTATTTGGCATATATGTGGGGTACACGATGTTTATCATCTAAATGGTACTAAATCACATGAATTTGGAGAATAAACGCTTATAGTTTCAAATAATATAATATTGACAAATTTAAGAATTCAGGCTTTATATTTCAAATTCGGTATAAATAAAAGAGCATTTTATAACCTGAACTTATTTACTTTGAAATTTATTGCGTATCATTTCAAATATTATTCAAATTGAAGGAGTGTCAAAATGAAAAAGGTGCAAAATGCACAAAATTGAGTTGAATAGGTCCCATACTATAGGTTACCCTTTGTTATTGATAATATGTGTGATGAATTAATTAAATATTGATATGATCTTCTTGCTCATGATATTAAAACCAAAAATATGTGATTTCAGTTTGTACAGAGAAAAACCAAAAATATGTGATTTCAGTTTATTCAGATAAAAGTCAAAAAATATGTGATTCTGTTTGTATAGATAAAATCCAAAAATATGTGTTTCCGTCTGTATAGATAAAACTCAAAAAGATTTTGATTTTTATTTTCCATGAAAATTCTAAACTTTTATTAAAATTGTTCGGGATTGGATCAAATATGTGTTGCTGACGGAAGTTTAAGATTTGACAGGTTGAAGTTGGTAAAATTTGTGTTCAAGGCAAAAAGGTTGAAAAGTAATTAAGTCCGCCTGTGTACAGTGAAGCGAACTTAATAAGTTCGCTTAAATCAGTGAAGCGAACTTAATCTACAGTCTGGGGTGAAGCGAACTTAAGGGTGAAGCGAACTTATCTTGTTCAATCAAGCGAACTTAATCTGAATAAGGGTTGAATCAGGCGAACTTGTCATTTTCATCGTCTTCCTCCGGTTTAAGCGAACTTGCCTAAAATTCTCAAAAATTTCAAACTGTGTTGTTGTAGTTGTTTACTGGTTGAATCTTAATCAAAATTGAATTGCGAATCTAACAAAGGTATTTTCGTAGAATTTCATCCGTTAAATCGTGTGAATTTGATGCTTTTAGTCTCGGTTTTACGTCGAACATTTCTAAGGCTGATTTTGACCTAATTTTTTATTGAAATATAAAATTGATCATCATATTTGGTTATAAATTGGTATTCGATTGCTTTTATATGCTTATTTTATGATTTTCTATTGATTTGGCAAAGTTTTGAAAATTTGTGTTTGAATTTGAAACTTCTCAGGTTCAGGCGAACTTGTTCCAAGCGAACTTGTCAGGCGAACTTAATAAGTTCGCCTCTTGCACTACTAAGCGAACTTATTAAGTTCGCCTAGGGGTCAGAAGTGAATTGGACTTGTGATTTTGTTGAAAATTTTTTTTGTTTGAAATTTTTAAAAAATTTTTTTTTTTTTTGTTTGTGTGTATTATTAAATGTGTGTTTCATATATGTGTACGTGTACTAATGTTTGTGGTGTTGTCCAATACTTTCACAGATGGCTCGTCGTGTCGAATATAAGCATAATCAAGTGGCGTTGTTAGATCCTAATATGCCAGAAGCAGTTCATTTTCAAGGCATCATAAATTTTCTGAATCGATCAAGACTGCATGTTGCCTTATCTGCGGATCCCTATATCAGCTTGGTGTACATACAGCAATTCTGAGATACGGTACATCAAGATATTGACGTGGAATCGCATGTACTTCGTGCAACTGTAAACAATACTGAGATTGCAATTTCTGAAGAGACTATTCGTGCTGCTCTTGATTTAGGAGGAAATGCTGACGATCCAATATCTTATCCCAACACTCTTATTATGGGTTGTTTTCAACGGATGGGTTATCGTGGATGACAAAATGATACACAAGCTCGGAAAGGTGGATTAGTTGGTGAATGGAGGTATTTTATGCATGTGATTATTCAATGCATCTCTCCGCGAAAAGCCGGTACCGATGGATTGAAAATGGCTCTTCAAACAGCAATGGTGGCCTTAACATTGAATAAACGATTCAATTTTCCTCTTTATTTCTACCGGGAGATGGTAATGCAGATCAATCCAGCTGAAGGTCAAGGTTTCTTGATGTATCCTCGATTCATTCAAATGATACTCAATCACCTTATTCCAGATCTTCCACAACATGCTATAAGATTAACTTTGACTCCGATGTCAAAACGTATTTTTACCGACTGTACAAAGGTGAAACAGCAGAATGCTGCATTGATTCCTGTCAATACTCCATTGTTTGGGCACTTAATCAATCCTGATTATGTTGCACCACCTAATGACAACTGGTTTCATCCTGATAAACTTGCTCAAGCTCAAGGCGTTAATGTTCAACCACAACAACAACAGCAACAACCACAACAACCTGCACAACAACAAGTTCCACACCAACAACAAGTTCAACAACAACAGATACCAGTTCCACAAATTCCTATTCCTGAACAAGTTCCTATTCCACAAGCTGCAGTTGATATACCTATTCAGGAACCAGTTCAAGAAGAGGTCGTTCATGATCCTAATCAAGATCTAGGAATGAACATGGATGATTTTGTTGATGATGCTGTGAACTCGCCAATTCCAGAAGCTGAAGGGAATGTGGTGACAGATGCTGATTCTAGTTCCAGCTCAAGTGATACTATATCATCTGATGATGACAGCACTGATTCTGATGAATCTAGGGATTTTTCCCCAGGTCATTATGAACGGTTGGCGACTATTCCACTGGCTAATGCTGGCAAACGCATTAAATCTCAAGCCAGACGACCAAGACGAAAGTCTGTTCGGGATCCTCCTTCCGGATCTGTACTTGGAAAAAGATCTTTGGTCAATGGGAGTTCTGACACTGACAGTGACTTTAATCCAGATCCTACACGTCCAAAGTTAATGTCTGCGTCGATTGCTGCTGCAAAATCTTCTCAAGGAGTCGAGGATGCTAATTTTGTTGCTTCTTTGATAATTACTCCTCCAAGATCTAAGGATCCATCTCCAGTTCATTCTCCTGTTCCTCCAGTCATTCCTACTACTTCAAGTCCTTCTATTCCACAATCAACAGCTGGTCCGTCAAAACCTTCTGATTCTGACAGGATAACTTTCCTTGAATCTCAAGTGCTGTCTCTACAAACACAAGTTAACTCTCTTGTATCTATTGATTCACAACGGCAGCTGGTGATTCAGACTCAAGCTCAACAGATTGCTGATATGCAAGCATTAGTTTCCAAACTCGTTCAGCGTCTTGACGCTCAGGGGGAGTTGAGGATACCTGATACTTGTCACACAGAGTCAATTCAAAGACGTGATGATGAAGACAATGATCCTGCTGGAAATATTGAGGGTGATCGTCAATACACTGACGCTAATCCTATATCTAGAGTTCAGGGGGAGTCGACATCACAATCACTTGAAGGAAACAAAGACAAAGATACTTCTGGTACTAATGAAGAAGAAATTCTGTTATTGGAGTTCTTTCAAGATTCAGAAGAAGAGGAAGCTGAAAAGATTGAATGTCTTGATGACATTGACGATTTATTCAATGACATGGAAGATGATATGTCGGATATTGAGATAGAAGAAGGAGAAATAGTAGAGATTGAAATAGAGAAAGATAAAGACAGTGTCACATATGAAGGCTGTGATGGTCTTAAGGTGCCGTATAACTTCATCCAAGAGGATGTTGTTCCTGAGTTCTCTTATGACGGAATAACTGACTCTATGGACTCTATTGAAGACGTCACACTGCCTGATGATACAGCCGAGTCAAAGATGGATACTGATGATGAGAATCTTCAATTCAATAAGGGTGCTGAAACTGAAACTACTCACACTGAGTCTCCAAAGATTAATGAAGAACCTGTGATGTACAGAGATATAGGGATGACACGAGAACAGTGGAGATAAGTAGTAACAGTTGGATGAAGGTGCTACCCAAGTCTCCAGCAAAACCTGCTCACAAAGAGAAATATGTGAATATAGAGCAGTGTGTAGGAAGGATCATAAGTTGGTTCTATGATGGTGAATCAAAAATATTTGCAATCAAACGATCTGATGGTGTTCAATATTTAAAACCGAGGATCAAATATTCCAATACCTTGCCGAGGTGTGAAATAAATGGTCTAGCTTCAAAGCCACTCATAAATAGATTGAAGAATGGTTTGGCTGATGTGATAGCAAACCTGATAAAGAAAGAAGGTAGTTCGGGTAAGTATGAACGGCTGAAACCACAGAAGGGAAAGAGAGTGAAGAACACAGATCCTGAGACTGGGAAAGTAACCTGGAGATACAAGTATAGACCAGTGCGTGCTATTCACAAGATACCATTAAAGAATATTCCTCAAGATTTTCTTGGGAATATGAAATGGTGGTATGTTGATGTTAATACTAGCGAAGCAAGGATTGAAGATAAAGATAATAAGGTCATTGTGTGTTTCTATGATGCAATGAATCTTATTAATTTTTCAAAGAAAGATCAGAGGACTCTGCGAAAGAATGAGATCATGTATACTGATGAATGGAGAGAACAAGGTCTACAGTACAAAAGAGTTTTGGAGATATGCAGAAGATACGGTGTGCATGCAGGAAGCAGACTACCAGATAACTGGTAGAGTTCAAGATAAAGACTGAAGACAGAAGATCAAGCTATTGTCAAGGGGGATTCTGTTAGGACATAGATTTGTAATGACAAAAGCTTGTAATAGTTAGATTTTATGTCTTTATGTTTTTGTTATGTAATTGTATAAAGTTGCTAAGTGTTTTTACAAGTGAGCCTAGAGGCGAACTTGTTAAGTTCGCCAGCTCTATCAGAGGCGAACTTAATAAGTTCGCTTAGGTCTAACTGAGGCGAACTTGTTAAGTTCGCTTAGTCTGTTTCAGGCGAACTTAATAAGTTCGCTTACAGCAAGTTAGTTTCTATATATATGTGTTTACAGAGTCATTAGAAAGAGAACAGAACAGAGAGAACCGAGAGAGAGATTTGTCTGATTGAGTCTGTAAACCATTATGAATTTGGAATATAATTGAGAAGTTTATTTACGCGTGTTGTTTCAATTGTCGGTTAGTATGCAAATGTTAACATGAAGGATTCCGCACTTCGTGTTATAGCAATGTCATATCACGAGTTCGATCAGTAGTTGAGTTACCTGGACCTACAAATGTGCATTTTTATCATACTATTTTAAATGATAAATAAATAAGTAAATTTATTTGTTATTTATATAAACTACTTTTTCTAATACATTTAGAGTTAAAATTGTAATTAAAGTAATCTTATAATTAAATATTATTTTTCACATCTTTCTAAATAAATAGATAGAGAAAATTTATTTATTTAATTTATATTTAAGATAATTCACATATTACTTTTATAACTAAATAACAATTATTTAATCTATTTAGGTATTCAAACCAAACCTAAGATTATCTATTTTTTAGCCTTTCAATTTATAAAACACTCATCCCATTTAACCTACACATACCTTTTCAGACTACAACTCCAACTCTTTCTACATGCATCCAATTAAACCCTAGACTTAGACATAGACTATTGTGTACGTTATTAATTAAGATCCATATACCTTACACCCTAGGTTAACCTTGTGAGTTTTCAAGGATCACTTTGCTATCTAGCTTCGTATGTTAGCTACACCTTTGAATCAGGTGAGTATTACATAGCCCATTTTACTCTTTTACATTTTTTGGGGTGAAACATGAAATCTATACATACAATTTCTTACATTTACACAAACTACACAAACACAAAACCTCTTTACATTCATGTATGCAAATTTGAGCTTTATGTTTGAGTACTAGGTGTGTTAACTGTTTGTGTGCAATTTATGTGCAATCATTAACTATTCAAGCCGACGGTAAACAATGAGAGATCTATTGAGTCTGACAAACCCACCCAGATTGGGGTGATTGTTACCGACAACACAATTTGCATGCTAGTTACAAAGGTTTGATTGTACTTTAGTTACACAATAGTTGCTCCCCATAAATGCCTTATTTTATCATGTTATGTAAGGATTTGACTATTTACATCTATACACTATTTATGATTAAACCTGTGTATGCTCACCAACTTTTTATTTGACCTTATTTTATTCATGTTTCAGGTGCTAATGTGTGATTTTGATCAAGACTTGCTACACATAAGTTTTGGACCCATAAAATTTTAATAAAGGATTATGTATTTCATTTTATGCACTTCGTTTGATTTTGTTTTGTCTTGAATATTTGCAATGAATTTGAATGATTAATATATTTCAATTTAGTCAACCTTGTGCTCGTGAACAGTCTACATGTCCCGCCCCGACGTTTTCGCCGTCGGTTGGGGTGTGACATATGGCCTTTGCAGGCGAGAAGGGCGGCAGTATTACTTGTCAAGGCATGGTTTCAAATGGTTGTGTTAGCTTCGACAACGTCAACTACTGCGAGCAGCTAAAGCATAACCTGTTGAGTGTTTCTCAGATGTGTGACAAGGAGTACTCAGTCATGTTTGACAAATCTGAATGTATGATTCTCAAACCTGGGTTTGAGGTTCCTGAAGACTGGATTTTGATGCGTGCGCCAAGAACGAATGATACCTATCAGATCAACATGAGCGTGGCGAAAATCACATCTTCAGTTGCTACTTGTTTGCTTACCAAAGCGACATAGCTTGACTCAATCTTGTGGCATAGGAAACTCGGACACATTTCTTATCGAAAAATGAATCATCTTGTCTGAAACGGTTTGGTAATCAGTGTTCCTAAGCTGAGATTTGTCGTTACGGATGGCTGTATGCCTTGTAAAAAGGGCAAACAGCAACGGAAGTCTCACAAGCCCAAGCTCCAAAACTCCATCGATACCCCTTTGGAGCTACTACATATGGATCTGTTTAGCCCCATAAGTATCAGGAGTATTGGAGGTAAGTCTTACTGTCTAGTTGTAACTGATGACTTCTCACGTTTTTCTTGGGTGCATTTTTTAGGTACAAAGGACGAGACTGCTGACATTCTTCAATACCTGATCCTGAGCTTGGAATCTCTTTGTAAGTTAAAGGTTAGAAGAATAAGGAGTGATAACGGAACTGAATTCAAGAATAATTTGATGGAGCTTTTCTGTCTCAAGAAGGGTATCCATCACGAATTTAGTGCCCCGTACATACCTCAGCAGAACGGAGTTGCAGAAAGGAAGAACAGAACCTTGATCGAGACTGCAAGGACAATGCTGTCAGATGCAAAGCTTCTTGTAACTTTCTAGGTAGAAGCGGTAAATACAGCTTGTCACGTTTTGAACAGAGTTCTGGTTGTGAAAAGGCACAACAGGACCTGCTATGAATTGATCAACAATCGACCTCCCAACCTTGACTACCTAGTTCCTTTTGGTAGTCCTTGTTCCTTATTGCTACAATACAAGGATCGAAAATCTAAATTTCATGCAAAAGCAGTGGAAGGCATCTTCTTAGGATATGTTGCCAATTCACCATGCAAGAGAGTGTACAATATAGGAACTCGTACTGTCGAGGAATAGTTCGAAGTGGATTGCAGAAAACACAACATTCCACCAGAACCAACTAGTCCAGCTTGGGGTTTCGATTATGATGCGCTATTCAAGTCTTTCAACCTTCCTGGTTTATCTGCTGATGATGCCGCAAATGTGTACGATTTCTTTAATGGCAGCGATGACTCCAACTTCTCAACCCGTGCCACTGTACCTATTGTAACTCCCAATTCTAATGTTGTATCTGCATCTGAACGCATGATAGTGAAGACGTTGAAGTTGTCCATGTTGGTGGAAATGACGCTCCAGCTAATCCTAACACTCTTGTATGAAATGAAGCTACAGCTGATCCAATCAACATTGAATCATCGTCCTCTAGATCATAGAATATTGGGGAGTTGAGTATGAATCTAGACACAAATCTCCAGGAACCACTAATACCAGAGATGAGAGTGCATAAGAATCATCCAATTGACAACTTTATTGGTGATCCTCATGCCGGTGTTCAGACTCGTCATAGAACCATTGCTGAGAACACTAGTTTGTACGCTGAGATTCTTAACACTGGTATCATGGAAACATGTTTGCATGCTGCATTCGTGTCCCAGCTGGAGCCGAAGAATATGAAGGAGGCTCTCGCTGACAACTGCTGGATTGAGGCGATGCAAGATGAACTGTCCCAATTCCAAAAGTTGCATGTGTGGGATTTAGTCGACTTGCCAAGAGGTGTACAACCAATTAGAACCAGATAGGTGTTCAAGTGCAAAACAGATGATCGTTATGTCGTAGTGAAGAATAAATCAAGGTTGGTTGTTCAAGGATTTTATCAACAAGAGGGCTTGGATTACACTAAAGTATATGCCCCAGTTGGTAGACTTGAGTCCATTCTACTGTTTCTGCCTTATGCCTCCTATGTCGGCTTCAAGGTTTATCAACTTGATGTGAAGAGTGCTTTCCTATATGGAAAAGTTCATGAAGAGGTCTATGTCACTCAACCTCCCGGCTTTGAAGATCCGCATAATATCAATAAAGTGTATAAACTCGACAAAGCACTTTATGGTCTTCATCAAGCACCTCGGGCATGGTATGAGACGTTATCAAAACATCAACTATCAAATGGTTTCGACCGTGGACAGATTGACTCTACCCTCTTCGTTCGGAAAGCAGGAGGTGATATTCTACTCGTACTGGTGTATGTCGACGACATTATCTTTGGGTCGACAAATGAAGAGATGTGTAGGGAATTCGAACAGGTGATAAAGTCCAAGTTTGATATGAGCAACATGGGTGAATTGTCGTTCTTCCTGGGTCTGCAAGTCAGTCAAAGAAAGGATGGCATCTATCTACATCAAACTAAGTATGTGCAGGACATCTTGTCAAAATACAAGTTGAATGATAGAAGTACTTATGGCACACCTATCCCTTTCAATCACGATTTGCATCCAGACAAAGATGGAAAGGATGTGGATTGTAAGTTGTACCGTGGGATGATCGGTTCTCTCATGTATCTCACAGCTTCAAGGCCCGACTTGTATGTTTGTGCTCAAGGTTTCAGTCACAACCAAAGGAGTCTCATATGATAGTTGTCAAGAGGATATTCAAATACTTGAAAGGGAAACCTCGATTGGGTCTTTGGTACTCAAAGCAGCAGTCATTTGACCTCAAAGCCTATACTGATTCAGATTATGGCGGTTGTAACCTTGATAGAAAATCAACTTCAGGAGGATGTTAATTCTTTGGAGACAGGCTGGTTTCCTGGCAGTGTAAGAAGCAGTCAACGATTTTGTCTCAACATGTGAAGCAGAGTACATTGCTGTAGCGAGCGGTTGTTCTCAGATATTGTGGATTCAACAGCAATTGAGAGACTACGGCTTAAACTTCACTGGAACCCCACTGTTCATTGACAACAATGCCACATTGTCCATCACAAAAAAACCCGGTGAAACATTCCAAAACTAAACATATTGAAATTCGCAACCATTTCATCCGTGTTTGTGCTGAAAAGCATCTCATTGAACTTGTAAAGGTTCACACGGATGACAACTTTGCTGACCTTTTCACTAAGGCGTTTGATCGAACACGTTTTGAACATCTTGTCAACATGATAGGAATGTTCAATCCGGAGTGAAAACTTGTTTTTCTTAAATCAATTCAATTCATGAAAGTTAAATGTTATTTCTTTTAAGTTTTCTATATAGTTCTTTTAATTTTCAAATATTTTACAAAAATCCAAACAAAATAGAAAATGGAGAAAATTTCAAAGTTATTTGAAGAAAAGAGGAAATGATAGTACATCAGTAATAATCTAAACGTCTTAGACTGCACATATGGGAAATGATTGCGTCATGATTACTTGAATGTTTAAGTTGTTTCAGTCTTAATTTGAATATTTGCAAGTAATTAGAACTGTCAATAGGCTATAATCATTTTTGAATCATTAGTAGTGTGGAAACTAAATCTAGACTACAACTGTCATTTGAACCCATGTATGCATGTGTGTGTGTGTGTAAAAGAATACAAAAAGATCATTATCAGATAAAGGATGTAAGATTTTAGCTAATATTTTCTTAAGAGACCAGTTTCGGGTTATGTCTTTAGCAAAATTATTCGGTTCACTTCACTGCCCATACTCACAAGTATGCAATGGGAAGTTGGGCCAAAACATGTCTTTACATCAACCGTTGAGCGTGTATTCACCCTTGAATCACTCCTGATTCATTGAATTGAAATCCAGATAAAAGTTGGATCCCCTTACCTAAATCCTCAAACACCATATTCATTATCCTGAATCATCATATGATATTTACAGAAGAAAAACCAATCAAACCAAGACAAATGAATCACTCGATTCTGAATCTTATTATTCTTGATAATCCTTATGGATTCTGCTTTATTTTTTCTGTGCTAAACGATGTAACTTCATTCTGGAGATTTGAAAATCTTTGGGAAAATCTTAGATGCCTTGAGATAGTGCAGTTAAAATTTTTGTAGCATAACTATGGGGTACACGTTGTATATCTTATAATTCATACCTTAACACACAAGAACGTCATACAAAGATGCTTATGGTTTCAAATCTTATAATATTGATAACTTGATTTAACTTTCTTGTATAGCATATTACGTATGAATAAGTAGTCATCCATGACATGATCCCATATTCTTTGATGTTTATTGTGTATCATTTTTGCTTACAATAGCCTGATATGATCCTCATCTCATGACTTGAACCAAAAATAGCTTGTGTATATTCCTGTGCATATTATCTTCATTCAGAAAAGCTCAAAAAGATTTTAAGTACAGTTTATCAAGAGTTGATTAAAAAACCAAAAATATTTGTGTTTAACTTCCTAGAATTGTTTTTGAAACCTCTTGATTGAATGGTCTTATCAGGTTTGTTATTTGACATGACATTCTTCATAATTTGAGTTGAAATTGAATTTCACAAGGGTTTCTGCGTACTTGTTAAGTGCGCAGGAATTAAACATTGCGTACTTGTAAGTACGCAAGAGTAAAACCTTGCGTACTTGCTAAGTACGCAAGAGTTAAGTCTTGCACACTTGTAAAGTACGCAAGACCCCAGTGTGTGGTTATATTTAGTGGACTTAGAAAAATTTCTCAGACTTTATCTCATTTCAAACCACTGCTATTCCCTCGTATTTCCTCAAAAATTTGTGAGATTCCAAATGATTTTTTCATCACGTTCATTGTTTCATCTTCGCTTAACAATCATTCGGTGAGAATCTTAGCCGATTTCATCATCAAATCATCATGTTTCGGACCGATTCTTGACTGTTCATAAACCTAGGGTTGGATGTCAAATTTAAGACAAGGTTTTGAAGTTCTTTACTGAAATTAAGACCTGAATCTTGTTTATAAACTTTAATCGAACCACAATTACTTAAATATCGTCCTTAACATCGTTTGATTTTGTCTCTAACCCTGGTCTGACCGTCAGTTGAGGTCAGGTTAAATTTAGGTCAAAATTGACCTGGTTTTAGCCTGATTTTGTTGTTGGACTTGGTCCCATGAGTTCTAAATGCATTTTTCAAAGTTGTGGTGACCATGAACAACATCAAATTCGTCCATTCGTTGATTTGGAAAAGTCTGGTTTTTGTTCAAGTGTTAGACCTTGCGCACTTAGTAAGTACGCAAGATATAACTCTTGCGTACTTGCTAAGTACGCAAGGTATAAACCCTGCATACTTGCTAAGTACGCAGTAAGGCAACTTGCAAATTTTTCCTAAGTCTGGAAATTTCTTCCTTGTGAATGTGCTACACCATGTCATGTTTGTTCAATTCCAGTGACTATTCTTGTTCTTATTGTGTTCATTATATGTTTTTGCAGTGATGGCTCGTGCTTTTACCAGCGAATTCAATCTGATGGCTCTAACACAACCCGAGTGGAAGGGTGCTGCACTTGAATACAAGGAGATAGTCGATTTCCTGAACCGCTCGAAGATCAGCTACGCTATCTCAGCAGACCCTGTCGTATCAAGACCGTACTTGGAGCAGTTCTGGGATATGGCAGAACATGACTACACAGTAACTCCTAATGTCATTCGGGCTACTATGGCAGGTCATGACATTGCCATTTCTCAGGACACTATCAGAAGAGTTTTACAGTTCCGGTATCGTGCAACCGACCCAACTTCCTATCCTGATTACTTTGTGGATGGGTGTTGGAGGCAACTAATGGGATATGTAGGTGTGCAAGACTATGCTTCGTACAAGAAGATGTGGGTGCTAGATCAGTGGAGGTACTTTGCCCACATAATGATCATGTGTATTTCTTCCAGGAAGGCAGGGAAGGATGCCATGGGTCATGATCTAGCAACTGCTATGGTTGGGCTGGCTCTAAACAAGGGTTATAACTGCTCCAGATACATCTACAAAGCCCTAACTGATCAGATCAATACAGCGGAGAGGTTTAGGTTCTTGTTATACCCCAGATTTGTGTAACTTTTGATAAATGATGCGTTGCCAAATCTACCGGAATTTGGGGAAATATTACAAGTGAAACGAGTGCACAAGAGAGTATTTGTTCAATTCTTAAAGTCAGGCAGTGTAGAACCTACCCCTGTGCATACTCCTCTCTTCGGACACCTGATCAATGAAGCGTACGTGGCGCCTGTAGATTGGAGATGGTATAGTACAGAGTCTGAGCCTGAACTCAGTGAACACAGTGATGAACAACATGAAGAGGAGGAAGTTGAAGGTGGTAATGAATCTGAAGATGAAGGAGACAAAAAAAAAGAAGTTCTGGTGCTAAAGAATCTGACTCTAAAGCAACAGAATCTGATTCATCTGATTCGGATGATGCACCAGACCAATCACATCAGAGAAGAACGACAACGGTGACCCTTCCCGAGTCGTCTTCTAAGAGAAAGAGACAAGAAAGTACAAGCAGTGAGTATGAACTCGAATCTGATTAAGATGCTGCTATACAAAGAAAGAGACGAGAAAGTATTAACAAGCGTCGGGGGGATAGGCCATTTGCGGGTACCCTAGAGAAGTAGAAGTTAGTGTTGCACGGCATCAAGTCAATAAGGCTGTGAGCACTACTTCAACCTCTACGTCAACTTCCACCCAACTATATCAAAGGACGGGGAGGTGGCCACGTGTAACAAGTCAAGTAACTGTTGCTACTGTCATAGAGGAGGTTCCTGTGATAGTATCCATCCCACTACAAACTGTCCAGGTGACGGTGATGACTCCAATCCTCACTGAGTCGGTCACTATCACCCCAACCACCATTGCAACATCTACCATACCAACTTCTATCTCAACCACTATTCCAACTACCACCCTTCAACCAATCAGTGAACCCTTTTCATATGGTGATTTCACCCATGGATTCGACTTTGATGACATCTTCACTTTTCCCACTCATAAAGTCGGAGCCTCTACATCTAGGGATCTAGATCCACGGGATGCAAGGATTGCTACCCTGGAGTCTCAAGTTGCTGGTTTACTAGAGACGGTACGAAAATTAAGGGAAGAGTCTGACAAGCAACAAGGTCAGATTAACTCTTTGGTTGATCATGTAGAGGCTTTGAAAAAGGAAAGGGCGGTTGATGAGTTGTAGCGTAAATAGCATGATATGATGGTCAAATTGGTCTGTGATATGACCAAAACTCTTGCTGCTCATGGGGAGAAGATTAAGGAGTTGCTGAAGGAGAAGGAGAAACCGACAAAGCCAAGTAGTGATGAGGTTTGTCACCTAGATGATCTGTCTAAGGGTGACGACCAGGACAAGGATCCTGAAGCCGGTCCTAGTGGAAGTGAGCAGCAATCGTTAAGATGGGCGATTGTTCCTTATTCTGACGTGCCTATGGCTGGGGGGAGTCCACTCAACATGAAGGCGGTGATGCTTCTGGTAGTGGAGGTGATAAAGGAAAGTCTGTGGATAAGGTGCTATACGACCTATCTGATGAGGTCATTCTATTGATTGAGCCAGACTATTTCAAAGAAACTCATATCGATGCCCTCAGCAATCTGGAGGAAGGAGTGATCGAGTCTGATGATGAATGGGATGTAGAAGATGAGGATGTTATGGTAGAGTTTCCCAAAGGGGACGGTGAAGGAGTTTACGAGCTTGAGGATGGAGAGATATTTGAAGCTCCAACCGTTGAAGCTGATTTTAACACAGGTTCAGTCGAGCCCGAAAGTACTGCTAAGGCTTCGACTGAAGCATCTCCCATCGTTCCTAAACCTGTTGATCCAGAGGCGTGGAAAAGTAAATATCCGCCTAGTTGGTTTACAAAGGATCAAGCTCTTATCTGGCAGAAGACATCCATCATAGACAAACTTAGAGCTACAGGTATGATCTTGTCTGTTAAGTTCGACGACGACAAGAAGCTGTTCGCTATTAAACGGGCTGGTGGGGTTCAATACTTGAAACCTACTAGTGAAACGTTCAGCTCCCTACCGAAGTATGATCTGGTGAACCTTGCAAACCGAGAGCTGCTTAGTGATTCTCATCGCGTGGTGGCAATGGGTTTGTGGAAGACACTACAGAGAGAGGGAAGATCAGGGAACTTTGAAGTCTTCAAGTCTCAGATGCCCAAGAAAGTCTGGGATAAAAGTATTAAACATCCTACGACAAACCGTAGTCTAAAGAAGCTAGTTTACAAGCCACTGTTGTGTGAAACCAGGATTCCCCTGAGCAAGTTATCTCAATATATCCTTAGTAACATATGTTACTGGTACGTGGACCCAAAGACGGGTGAGGCAGTGGTGATTGGAAGAGTAAGGTCCTCAGGTGGAAACATGGAACCAAAGGAACTCATCAGAGTTTTTGATGAAATCACTTTCATTAATTTCTCTGCGAAAGATCTGATGGTCCTAAATGAAAGATACTGCATCTACACAGATGAGTGGACAAAGCTTCAAGCATCTTGATACGATAAGTTGGTCAAGTTTTGTCTGGACTACAAGCTGAAGATGGAAGCTAAAGCTGGTGAAGTTTGAAGACCAAAGACAATCCAGAGCTGTTGTCAAGGGGGAGTTTGTTGGAGCACGTTTGTGTGACAGACACTCTGGATGTTGTCTTAGCTTTTGTACTTGTCTTTATGTATCTGTATTTATATTTAAGTATCTGTATGTATTGATTATCGAGTTGTACTCACATATGTATGTACTTAGTCTTGTCTGTTTCTGTTAAGTGTTGTGCGCACTTAGTAAGTGCACATGATGTATATCCTGCGTACTTAGCAAGTACGCATGAGTTAAACCATGCGCACTTGCTAAGTGTGCAGGCAACAGGTCTATTATATATAGTTGTTAGTGATAGAATGTAAGTACGCACTCATTCTCTCTGTAACCGGCTGTGATTATCAATAGACGAAGTTTGAAAGTATCTTGTATCTTTGTTGTCGGTTTACTTTATGTTAATTGATACTCCACCTAGTCACGGGCATTTCGCACCAGGTTCGACCAGGAACACACTTGCATGTGACGATCCGAGACACCCAAGGGACCTACAAAATGGCCGATATCAGAATTCTATTTATAGACAAACTTTGAACCCGTAGTGGACCGCTAACCAAGGCCGTGGCGGTCCGCCACCGCCTCCAGCCACAAGAGTTTTTCTTCGGGCATTTGTAACGAACCGTTAAGCATGTGGCTAGCGATCCGCCAGCCCCCCAGCCCCCTTAGCGGATTGTTAGGGTTTGTGTAGCGGTTCGCCATAGGGTTTACACGCGTCAAAATTCACTCGCTAGATTTACCAATGGAATTTGTAGATTTTACCAAAATGGCCTTTCATAATAGACCTTAACCTAAATCACCTCCAATCTCAAACATCTCGATCGATTTGAGTATCCTTCAAATCATTTAATCAATTTTCATTTCTAGTATACATATCACTAAAAATAAAAAATCCTTCAAATAATTTAAATCAATTTTCCTTTCCGATTTCCAAATTAATGAAAACAATTTTCATTTCCATTGTCCAAATCAATTGAAATAATTAATTTATATTATTCAAAAAAATCAAAACCCACCTCCGATTACAGTATCCTTCAAATCACTTTCCATTATCCAAATCATAACCCACCATTAATTACAATATCCTTGAAATCTTTTCCGGTACAAAATCAAAACTCACCACCGATCGAAACCTAACAACGATCAATATCGAGCAACAATCAAAACCCAGCAGCGCTCAAGACTAATGATCTTTCGAAACAACTTCTCATTAACGATCGAAACCTAACAACGATCGAAATCAAGCAACAATCGAAACCCAACAGCGTTTGAAACTAACGATCTTTTGAAATAATTTCTCATTAACGATCGAAACCCATTACCGATCGAAGTTGTAGCCACTTATTCATGATCGGAACACATCACGGAATAAAGAGGTGACTTTTTTATTAGGATTATTGGACTTTAATAATCTCACCTTTTACCAATTGGCCAATAACAATCCCAACTGAGAATATTCTTACCACCGGTCCCTACTTTCAAACTATTTTCTTACGTTGGAACTCCCGTTAAAAAAACTTAACGCCGTTAGATTTTATATGACGTGGACATCTGCAAACATCCGGAAAGTCGAGCCAAGCTAGCAGTGGTCTCGTGGTGGGTTTTGAAATTAGCTCTGGTGGTGTTTAACTGGTCTAGTTTTTCCGACATGTCCAAACAGAGACAACAGTGGTGTTTAACGAGACCGGTTAAACATCACCAGAGCCAATTTCAAAACCCACCACGAGACCACTGCTAGCTTGGCTTTCTAATTCCTTCAGAAAAATTCTATAAACCAAACGACCCCTAATGAAAACAAACAAATGATAATGATTATCCCTAAACTTAAATATATCATAAATATATAAAAGCATATATATCTCTTTAATTCTCCGTCAATCTAGACATTCAAAACAACATGTAGCTTAGAACAATGAAAAGCAAACCAAGTACATTAGAGCCCTCTGGTGAGAATTTCAGCAATATGAGAAGCAGTCAGAACATAACGAATTCCAGGACCGTCCCTGAGATTTCAGGTACCCTATGCGAATAGAAAAAATGGGCCCTTAAAATATAAAGTTATACATAAAAAAAAAATCATTAATACGAGGATAACTTTTATAACAATAAACAAAACAAAATTATTGTAACAAAATAATTTATGTAACATAGTTAAACGAATCGTAAAACTCTCATACTTAGAACATTACTTGAGACTTTCTTAATTTTTCATCTAATTTTCTCTTTTTTACGTTTTTGACTACTGGATAGTTGTTTGGAATGTATAATGTAGGTCCTGATTCAAATCTAAATCACAAATATTGATCGATTACCCACACACATAGGCGGAATCTGTGTGTATGGTGGTGAAACAAAGGTAAGAAAAAGAGAATGGTGAAGATAAACAGGCTAACCACACTAGAATCAACACAAAAAGATGTAAAAATGTAAGCACAACAGATGAATAAACTCCAAATGTGTATTAATTCAAGAAAAGCTATGAAAGAGAGAATTTCAGGGTTACTCTAAGTCCCAAATCTCTAATGGATCTTTGATTAAAACACAGTTATGATATCAATTCTCAAAATCACTAGGCGGAAACTAATGATTGTGGTGATTCAAGAACAGGAGACACTTGTAATTCTCGTATATTATCAAACAGAGATTACAAAAAAAACATCAACAACCGCTAACCCTTCTCGGTTAGGGTATACATGTTTATATACCTAATCACAACTAGACTAGGCCCTTACTACATGTACTCGGCCCTGTGGCCAGCCCATATACACCCAACCCGTGAACCCTGGATCACGGTTACACCCAAACAATCAAAACAAAGCTTAATCATAATTGGTTCCTACAATCTCCCCCTAGTATTAATCTTGTACTTCTTCAAAAATTTATGTCTACTCCATGATTTCCACTCCCAGCAAACAACTTTTTTATGATAATGTCAGCAACTGCTCCTGTGTATACCTTAGCTTGCTCTTCAAATAGTTGATCATGCCTGATCTGGCTTCTTGCTAACACATTAATGTCTTGTTCACTAAACATTGACAAGTGAAAGGATCTAACATTCTGAGCTCTTCTTGGTCATTAACTATCATAGCTTGAGCAGACATTGGATCATATGCCCAGAACTGGAAATCCCTCAGTGTATTCACTGACATCTTCTTGTGAACAGGAACCATCTTTACTGTTTTTGGAGCTGGCCAAATAATATTATACCAGCTTCTTCAAGTATATACATCCTTAACTCCTTTAGCTTTCTTCACGATGGAGTCAGCTGTCTTCATCTTGGAAAAGTCGGTTAAGCACTGCTCATTTAAGAAAGTGCGAAACATTTCTGCCATTGTATTTCTTCCTCTATTCTCAAAATACGCTTCATTTAACTGCTGAAGATCGAGCTTTTTCAGCGAGCTAAAGTCATTAGCATTTTTTGTAATATTCTAGTCTTCCGTTTTTTCTTTTCACCACATACAAGTTTTTCTCTGAACCAAATGCCCAAGAGGCAATACCTGACATGTCCCCTCTCTTTAAAAAATAGCCTTCTATGTTCCAAGTAACATGAGTCTCAGAAGGTGGACCAGGTGGCAACTTCCATGGAGGTCGCTCTTTCTTTGAAGACTTGCTTACATCAGCATTCTCAGAAATGTTTGCAGCGGAGCTTGACAAATTAACTTCATCATCAATGTCTTGATTTGATCTCTCTAGCTCTGAGTCTGAATAACTATCAAACATTTCACCTTGTAAATTATCCACTAGATTGGAAGCATCATCTTCATCCAAATTTCCAGGAAATTCATCCCCTTTTGGATCTTCAAGATTTCCTCAAAATCAAAATTAAAAGGATCACTGTCTTGATTATCCTCAGGTTGACTTCCCTGATCCTTTCCCTCTAGTGTCTCCACCTCCTTGATCATTATCATCATCCAGATGTTGGGCTCACCCGGGATGATGATTGTGGTTGGGTTGAGGTGGGTGGTGGTGATTGTGGTGCTTGAGATGGTGTGGATGTTGTTGGAGTGGGAACTTGTGTAGGTGTGGGTGTAGGTGTTGGTGTTGGAGGTGGTACTCTAATATTTCTCGGATCTCTTCGTCTTCGGGGTCGGGAGACTAGATCATGATCCGGAGAATAATCAGCATCGGTGTCATCTTTTTTTGACGAGGAAGTGAGAGGAGGATTCTCAACTCTACGTCGTTTATTTTCCATATCCCTGACAAACCAATTTATTGGTACTTGTGGTCTTTCAGGTGTGCCTTCATCATCAGAAGAAGAAATGATCTCAGCATCTTCTAATTCAGGCACTACTAGATCCCATGGTTCTGGATCATTCAGTTTCTCTACCTATGGTTGAATAGGTAGTTGTTGTTCTTGTGTAATCTCGGCTTCAACTTGTATAGCCGGTTCTTCTACTTCTTCATCAATTAGAGCAGCAAATCATCCAAACTTCTCAAGGGGATGCAGCCCCTGATATACCCTTTTTCCTTGCTTGTTGACATTCATGAACTTGAAGATCATTGGACCCATAGCTTTTAGGTCCAAAGTCTCAATGGTAGGTTTCAGATCAGCATGATTCCTGTTGAATATAATCTAAAGAAACCTAGGATACATCAGAAAAATATCCTTCTTTCCATCTTTTAGATTGCTCTTCATTTCTTCAAACACCATATTGGAGAAATTGTAGTCTAAACTCATGGTCAGGGTAACCATAGCTGAAGAGATAGTTGCATTTAATTCATCAAATCCACCTTTTCTACCAGATAGGCAGTTCATGCACACATATGCGAGATATCTCTAGTAGGGATTCAACAACTTCTTGTAAACAGAAAGTCTCCTTCATATCCCATTCTCAGTAGAATAGGGGTTACTATATCTGCAGCTAGTTTTGTTGGAAATGCAGGTTCATCTCCAAATTGTAGTGCCTCTCTGATAATTGCCTCTGATACTCTGATTCTCTTGTTCTGAATAGTGCCAATAATACATTCCTCCCCATTGTCATTAGGGTGAATGGAAGCAGTTGCCCAGAACTCTTGAATAAAGCTTTAGTATATGATCGGATTCTCCATAACGGCAAAGTTGATGGGGGAAAGTGTCAACCCCACAACCATTGATTGAAAATATTCATACCCCTCATGAGGGTTTAAAGTGAAAGCACACACATTGTGGTTAGGGACAAATCTCATCTTGGCTATATCTGCACAAAACTTATTTAGTTAGAACCACATTTTAAGTTAAATAAGTGACTTAATTTATTTAAGAGTAAGTCTCAAAGGTTCTCGGCCTTTTATGGGTTTACGGCCCCCTTGATGTTCACGGCTCACAATTTGTTCTCGACTAATAAGGTTTGCGGCTCACAGACACAAACTTAAAGGGTTCACGGTTTCCTTTTGATTCACGGCCAAAAAAACCGTATACGGGGAAGACCAAGAGGTTCACGGTGTTTTGAAATACATCGTGAACCATATGTTTACGGGAAACGCCAAAATAGATTTCAATCCTTAAATTGACCGATCCAACCTTCAAATTATCACTTTCTAACCTTGCACCAGTATTCTCCAACTCATAACGACTCTAAACAACCCTTCAATTTCACTTTTCACCATCATATTCGATTGCTTTGATTACGAATGCCCATATGAGTGGGTTTACGGTCAACCGCGAGATTCAGCAATTCAATATAATGCTCAGAGATTTATAAGATGTACCTGAGCAGACAAAGAAACTTGTAACACGAGCAATAAGAAGGAGATTAGCAGTGGAATCCGTAAATCGCCACTAGGGTTTAGAGAAAAATCTTTTGAAGTTTAAAGTGACCATGAACACAAAAACCCCACATTAGGGTTTATTTCAGACTTAAAAAGAATCTCGACTCTTTTTAGGAGTGGGGAGCCACTGTGAACTTTGGTGGGCCACACCAATAACCCGTATAAATAATTTAGCCCCTTAGATACATTGTTAAAAGGATTTAACTCGGTCATTTTATAATCTTAAAGTTGAATAAAACATAAAAATAGAAGATAAAAATAACAATAAAACATGCTAAATTGACTCGATTAAAGTATAGACACACATAAACTATATACGTTCTAACCAATGCCGAGCATTTAGGAGGTTTGCAATGGGATCATATCGTTCGATAGGCAGAACAAGAAACATTTTTTGGCACGTATTTTTACTCAGACAGGTCAAGTGAATTGCCAATATTTAGATCCTTCTAAACTCATGTTTTAGTTTCAAACCTAAGTCTTTCACTGTGATTTAATTATCATGTTTTGGGTGGAATTAATTATGAATTAATAGGTCCCACGCTCATATCTAAGAAACCTATAATTAAATGAATGTAAATTATATGAATTATTTATGAACTTTAATGGACCCCATAGCTTATCTGGTAAACCTTCCCTTCCTCATGATCTTTTGAGCACCTAAATAATAACTAATTTAGCATAACTAGCACGGGTTTATGCAACTTTTCAGGGAATCTCTGACAAAATTTGATTAAATACATAGCACTACGGGCTTACATGTTCAGAATCAGCAAAAGCTCAGGGTCATAGCATAACGGACTTACATGCCTTGATAAGAGATCCCTTTCCAATCACACATTCCCAAAAATAAAAATGTTTACAAATATAATAATATGTACGTATTTAGACATATATTTTGATGTATGACATTGCATATCTTTTAAATTTATTCCTATAGCACGACATTAACATTGCGTGTCTTTTTGCTCAGAATTCTGCTTTGTCGAGTAGCTTTGCACTATCATTGAGTATCTTTCACCTATTGCATGTCAATGCATGTTTTTTTAACTATATACATATATATATATATATATATATATATATATATATATATATACAGACATGTAAAAAGTCAGCTCGCAACCCCTTTGTGATGGGTCCCAGTTAGTGCAATCCCAATAGAACAAAGGTTATCCTCAATTCATCAACCTTTATGTTTAAGTTATCTATTATTAACAGGAATAGTATATTACACTAATCTATGAGATGTTCCCCACTAAGGCCATAAGATCATTTTGTTCAAGTGTATCACATGCAGAGCCTATCAACATATCCAACACTGATCCTAGTCATTTCAATTTAGTGTCTTACATGTGTTGATCCTAGCCTTAAGAAACGAACAATTATATCACTTCTCATTTATTTGCAAACTCCCGACTCAAGCTAAAACATAATCTTTATATATATATATATATATATTACTCATAAAAAATAAAAGCAGTCTATTTTGGTATTTTTCTATTTTTCTTATTTCTCCCCCTAAATTTGTGCATAAAAATAAAATAAACAGATGTACAAATTTAAAATACAAAGAAAAATATTTTTGTAACCATTCTCAAATTTCAAAACTCATTATTTTTTCAAAGCATAATGTACCAAAGTTAATTGTACCTTTATTGTTGATCTTACCTCCCTTATCTCCTACAAAGGAAACATACCCTCCATTAAAAGTATTAACTTTATCCAGTAGAGAGATGTCACCTGTCATGTGCCTGGAACAACCCTCATCAACATACTATTCTGATTGTCGATGGTCCTCCTTGGCTATCCCTGCATGATTGAGAAGACATAGGTAACGAAGCCATTGTTGACCTGGGCATTCCTGAAGTATCAATGTAAGATACTTCCTACAAACACATATCACTGTTAGATTCAAGTACTTGTGTTGCCACAACATTCTCCTTTGCCTTCCAGACAGGCTTTGATTGAACAAACGGTTTTGTTTCTTTTGAAACTAAGACTTTAGGTTTCACCGTTTGCTTATTTTGTTTAACCTTTTGTCTTTCATAATAAGCTTGTCTGTTTCTCTTTGCAATATTCCAGTCATCATCAAAAGGCTTAACTTTAGGATGCTTACTCTTTATTGCCTTAGGCTGGGTAGCCTTCATTGGCTTAGAGTAAGTTCTATCTCCTGGTGTAGTACTCTGATTCTTCATGTAATATGGCTCATAAGGACGATGTATGCAATTTCTTGCAATGTGACCGGCTTTGCCACATGTGTAGCATGTGTGCTTCCTAGCATAAGAAGCATATCATGAGCTGTTTGACCACGAAGATGATGATGATGATGATTGTGAGTGATAAGACTAATCACTCCTAGAATGATGTTCACATCTTCTATTTGAAGAGCTTGCGCACTTCCTGTTTTTCTGAGCATGGTCTTGTTAAAACCTCTTATGATGATGATCATACTTTGTATAAAACTCAACTTTGGTGAAGTGCTTAGGTGAAGCACTTGAGGTTTGAACAGTGACCCTGGGTTTTTCAACCTGTTTTCTTTTCTCCTTCAGCCTGTACAATTCCCTGTTGGAATACTTAAAAAAATGTTTTTCATTATTTCCATCAGTGACAGGTTTAACAAATCTAGTTTCTCCATCATCATATGCAAGCAATTTTGATTTTGAAGAAACATTTTTCCAAACCTGCACATAGGGTTTGTTTCTCTTAGAAACAGTGCCCTTAAAATTATCAGTTTTATTTTTGCAATTTGAATTAGAATTAATTTTAATTTTGCAAAAACAAGCCTCTTCAGACTCATCATTCTTACTATCACATTCCTCAATCTCTACTTTGTATGTTCATGAAGTAGAAGCATCAGAATTGTTCACACATTTAACATTTAAAGCTGAGGATAATGATTTGGACTCATCAGTGTTTGACTTATTTCCAGAAGTTAACACCTTAAACTCCTCTACTTGTTCCTCAACAGAGGGAGGAACAGTGGTAATGTTCCCGTTGAACAGAGGAGGCACGTTCTTGTACCCAAGCCCTTTGTTCCCATTATCTGGCTTATGAAGTTGAGTTTTAAGTATATCAACTACTTTGCTTGATTGACCAAAGAATTCTACCTTGAATTTAACCTCAGCAAAATTTGATTTTGCTTTCTCTAATTCAGTGGTCAACCTAGCAGTTTCTTCCTTAGCATCAGAAAGATGACAACATTTTGTACTATATTGAGATTTAAGCAATGGTATACTCTTTTTATTTGCTTCTATTACTTCTTTGTATCCTTTTTCAGTTTTTAAAAATTTGGATTTATGATACTTTAAATTCTCAATTTCTAACCTCAAATCAGCATTTTCTTTTCTATGCATTTCTACCTTATCAATACACAATTGAGAACAGAGATCAGATGTTACCTCAGGTGGTATTGAAGTTGAAGATGATGAAACTGTTCCTACTGCTCCAAATGTAGAAAACATTCTATTAGAGATTTGTGAACTTGGCTTGATAAAACGAATTTTCCCACCAAAATTTTCACTAAAAATCTAGTATTGTCAACTTCTCAAAAACGAAACCGAATAGATGTATAGACGTCCTCTCAAAACTTTGACCAAGAAAAATTTGAAATTTTTTCCCGCCAAAATTTTCACAAATAAAATCCAATTTTGTCAACTTTTCAAAATCAACTCCAAATAGAGGTATAAACGTTCTCTCAAAATTTTGACCAAGAAATATTTTCCCGCCAAAAAACTTCAATATTTTTTTTTAATTCCAGTAAACTTAATCCAAGCCGTGAACTGATCAGCCGAGAACCAAGCACCTCACCTGTGAACTTTCCCGTTAATCTTGACTCGAGAAGCTAAACCCGTGAAGTTATCCCGTGAACCTCTCCTGAGATAAAATCTTTGACTGGTCCAGTTTCCAAAATAAACTCCGATAATTCAGGAATTTCAAAAATTGAAATTCAAACACCTCCTAAGAACACGAAGAACACAGTCTATCTTTTTTTGACGATTTTAACACAATCAATCTTCCAAATCAACAGCAAAATAGAAGTAAACAATCCGATTAAACACAAAATTCAATAGAAAAACACCGAAAATACCTCTGATCTTGAATCTTTGATATCAAACCGAGCCTTGAATGACTTCAATGGCTCTGATACCAATTGTAAGTCCCAAATCTCTAATGGATCTTCGATTAACACACAGTTATGATATCAATTCTCACAATCACTAGGCGAAAACTAATGATTGTGGTGATTCAAGAACAAGAGACACTTGTAATTCTCATATATTATCAAACAGAGATTACAAAGAAAACATCAACAATCGCTAACCCTTCTCGGTTAGGGCATACATGTTTATATACCTAATAACAACTAGACTAGGCCCTTAGTACATGTACTCGGCCCTGTGGCCGACCCATATACACCCAACCCGTGAACCCTGGTTCACGGTTACACCCAAACAATCAAAACAAAGCTTAATCATAATTGGTTCCTACAGTTACAGCCACTATCCACACCCTAAACATTCTCTAACTAGGTTATTTATAGAAAGTTGACAGGCATCGAAACTATGCATCATCGAAACTACTAGTTTCGGGTGAGCATTTACATGTGTGAACAACCTATCAAAACTTCCCATATATCGAAACTACTAGTTTCGATTGAACAACCTCAACCGAAACTAGGTAGTTCGATGGCCCAGACTTAAACTAGAAAGCAGTAAATTACATGAAATGAAATAACAAAAATACAAGGAAATGAAACAAAGTACAATTGTTCAAAACATACAATGATGACTTAGCTTACAAAATGTCCAACCCTACAATCTCGCCCTAAGCTATTGCATCATTGTCTTCAACTCTCACTATGCAGTTGGTGCATCACTTGATTTCTGAAAGAATGGCTTTGCATTCACAATTACCACCCTTTGATAAGCCTTGGCATCAGCCTCATCATCTTCATGAGAGATCTGGATAGGGTTGTTGAATAACACTTCCAGATCCTCTGGTTGAAATTTCAAGAGTTCCATAGGCCTAAAGATGTGGATGTCCTTCATTCCTTCACATTCTATTACAGCACATCCAATGGTTGGATTGTAGAACCATCTCCTAAACTTTTGGAGCTGAACTAGTACTGACCGTGGCAGTTGAATAGATTTGACAGTTTCTGCCAGTTTGTACCTTAGGCTTACCCAAGGCTTCTTTGTTCTGGGATGAATCCTAGTTTTGGAAATGATCCTTTTTGGAAGTGTGGTTCTCATTGACCTAAAGTCACTAAAGGTTTGTTGTTACTGGAACAACTCAAAGTTACGAGCTTCATTGACTTTACCAGGATTCTGAAGGGGTAATTTGGCTACAGCCCTCAGATCATATCTTGGAAGGGAACTGAACTCATGTGAAGTATTGAAGTGGTCAACTCTTCCTTTGTATCTTCTCACAATGTATAAACCCCTCTGATTTTCATATTTCCATCCCACAGGGGGTTTTTTCAACTCCTGGTATTCAGCGAACCACTCATAGTGCTTGGGAGGCTCCTCGACAGGCAACCTCCTCATCCAAGGCCTTTTAAGATCAGGATATTCTGGATTAGGTTTGGCTGCTGGAGTTGGCTCTGTTGGAGTTGACTCAGTGATGATAGGGTGGCCTGAAGTGCTTTCTGAGGAATACATGTTGGCCCAGCAGTGGTTACAGGCTCAACGAATGTAACCTTGACAACCGGGTCCTCCTGTTCACTCTCTGACAGAGCCTCTATTTCATCTCCTTCTTCTGTGAAGTACCTTATCTTTTCTCCATGTTCTTTTCCCAAGGTCACAATATCAGGAAAATTTTCAATGGTTCCAAAGTTGTCAATTTATTTCAAAAGTTCATCAAGCTCATGGTCAGATCCGACCTCTTCTTCATCTAGGATAACCAGCTCAACATCAGATTCTTTGGCTTTCCCTTTTTCTCTATCAACCCTTCTTTCACTAGCAGAAGGAAGGTCAAACTCTGGTTCTTCTACCTTCACTTCCACAGCTTCCTTTGGTTTGTCAGCTACACCTGAATAGATAATCAATGCAGACTCATGGTTAGTTACAAAAGCAGGGGAAGAGGGTCCACCAATAGCTGTGGATTGTGATAAATTAGTCTCCCCCTGAGCTGCGGAAGAAGGTTCCTTTTGTGATGTATGAACCAACGAAGCTTTAAGCTGATTCACCAAGTCAGTTATAGCTGTTAGGTCTTGTTGCTGCTTAGAGAGTAGATCTTGTTGAGCAGCCAGCTGTGTCAATTGAAGATCAAGTTGATTCTTCAAAGCCACCACTTCCAGCTTCAAATCTTTTACTTCATCCTTCTGCTCAATCAAGTCAGACCTTAGACTCTTTATCTCTTCATCTTTCTTAGCTACTTGTTCATTGAGTTTCTTTACGTCTAGGCTCAACATTTTAACTCTTGGGATAGAAAGGGATGTCTCTTGGGCAGGTGAGGCAGGTGGTGTTGGTTGAGTAGTTGCCTGTGGAGTAGGTTGTGGAGTGATGGTAGCATGGATGGGTGAAGGTATGGTGTTGGGTGTTCAGGGGCTTCAAACAGTGATTCTGATGATGAAGTTAGAGACTCTAGCCAAGTCTTGATCTTCTTGGCACGGGGCTCTTCTAACTCATAATCTGATTCAGAATCAACTGGTCTTTTGGACGATGAAGGAGGAGGTTCCACCATCTCCTCAGACTCAGAGTCTTCTGTTTCATATACAGCTTCGTCTAAAGTTTCACTTGATTCTGCTTCACCTTCCCCTATTGCTTCAACTTCAACATGTTCTTCTGCCTCTACATTTTCATCATCTACTTGAAAATCCAAAGGATCCAGATTTAGGAATGCACAAACATTGTGCTTCTTCACAAAGAGAAGATCCATTCCTACTCAGAACAAAGTTAACAGAATATCATATTTCTTGACACTTAGACAAATTTCAAAAACCTCCTGACCGAAACTACTAGTTTCGGGTGAAAAAACCATATCGAAACTACTTAGTTTCAGGAAAACACATGGGATATCGAAACTACTAGTTTTGGTAAGCAAATTTGTTCAAAAATCAGAATAATATTTTAAAATTCAAAGATCCTTTTTCCTGAAACTACTAGTTTCAATGCCAAACCCTGATCAGATACAGATATCCAAAAAGAAAAGGACAAAAAAGCAAAATTTATATACAGACACATATATGACAGACTCAATAAGTAAAACAGATAAAAGAAAGGGTAAGAAGGGCCTGTTAGTGTCGAAACTCCATCTTACCAAAATTTGTAAGGAAATCTGCAAATATATACAGTAAAAGGGTGAGATATGAATAATGGTGAAGTTATGAACAAGATTTAAACAAGAAACAACCCTAACCTCATGATTTCAGTTGTAAAATGATTCAAAACAGAAACCCTAATCTCATTATATGAAATAGTAATAAGAAACTAAGACATTCAAACCTGATGATGGAGACGACGGGGGAATCAGATGAGGAACACTGATCTTGCAGACTTAGACAGATGATTTCAAGCTTGTGTGTGAAATGGAAGGTGTAAAGGATTTTGGGGGAGTAAGAGTGAGCTAAGCATGAAAAAGAACCTGATTATGAAGACATTCAATATATGCTTGACAAAAATCCAGAATGCCCCTGTCGAAACTACTAGTTTTGATATAAAATGGTTTTGAAAGCCTATCAATCCTCAAGAAATACCCGCATTCATCTTATCATCTCTTATAGGTTAACCAGGGTACCATCTAGGTAAGTTAAATTCACCACCAAAAATAAAATACGATCCAACTGGATATAAGAAGTTGTAAAAAGAAAAATATCCAAGTGGATATTAAAAAGGTACGAACATTCTAGATCTTTGCGTAAGCAAAACAGAAGAAGCCTTAAAATTATCCAAGCAGATAGGAAAAGGTTGAACACCCGAGATCTTTGCGAAAGCAAAACGTACGGGGTCAAATCATTCAAGTGGATGGGAAAAAGATGAACTCCCAAGATCTTTGCGTATGCAAAATAGAAGGGGTCATCGGCGGTAACTATCGTTACTTTGACGGTCACCTGGCGTATGAATCAGAATCCAACACGTAAGCCTATATCTGATTGAATCAGTTTTCTTAGCTGAAAATGGGTTAAATGTTTCAAAAATGGGTTTAAACACACATGTACGATTGAGATTTAGATTTTCACACTACTAAAGAGTTATAACCGTATGTCAGGCCTACCGGCTATACCTTAGTAAGCATCATCGCTTATGGTCCATTCCATGCATCAAGAGGTAAGATCAGACTCTATCATTTCTCATAGGGTCGGATCAATTTTCCTGAAACAGATCCAATAAAAAACGGTGAGGCCAAGGAAATTCTATTTCTTTCTTTCTTTTTCTTTTCTCTTTTTCTCTTTTCTTTTTCTTTCTTTCTTTTTCTCTTTTCTTTCACGAAGCAAATCTTTTCTTTCTAGACTATGTCTAATATTCTCCCCCAAAGATATGCTATAAGACAAAAATAACTGTACAGAAAGGTAAAATATTTTTAAAAATCTTCCCGATTATCAAGTTTAAACAGATAAGACAATATATATTTTTTTGAATGAAATTTCTGAAGGGATAAAGGGCATAATTATTCATGGAGACATATACACAAGGTTACTAGAAATTTATCATGCCGAGCATTTCCACCAATTTCTCAAATCAGGCAGAGTCAAATGCTTTGGTAAAGATGCCAGCGGTTTGCTTGTCGGTTTTGACCTCAACGATTTTGATATGTTTCTTTTCAACACAGTCACGGATGAAATGGTATTTGATCTCAATGTGTTTGGTTTTGGAGTGCTGGACGGAATTTTTGGTTATGTGAGGGACTGCAGTGTTGTCACATAGGATTGGGGTTTCATGGAAGGTGATGCCATAATCAAGCATTTGATGGTGTATCCATCAGATTTGTGAACAACACAGGGTTGCAGCAATGTATTCAGCTTCGGCTGTGGATTGAGAAACGATGGTCTGTTTCTTACATTTCCAAGACACAAGACGATTGCCAAGAAATTAACAACCCCTAGAAGTGGATTTTTGGTGTAAGTTACATCCCCCGTAGTCTGAATCTGAATATGCCACAAGATCAAACAAGTTATTTTTAGGATACCAAAGCCTAAGTTTCGGCTTATACTTTAAATATCTTAAAATACGTTTGACAACAATTAAATGAGAGAATTTAGGATTAGCCTGAAAGAGTGCACACAAGCACACTGCAAACATGATGTCTAGTCTGCTAGTAGTGAGGTACATAAGAGATCCTATCATTAAGCGATAGAGGTGTTGATCAACGCTTTCACCATCCAAATCAGGAGACAATGAATGTCGAACTTCCACGGGAGTTTTGAAAGGATGGGACTCACTCATTTTGAACTTGGTCAGAATTTCTTTGACGTATTTCTCTTGGTGAATGAGAATTCTTGAATCTGATGAATCGACTTGCAATCCTAGAAAGACTTCATTTCCACCATGGAGCTCATTTCAAACTTAGAACCCATCACTTCCTCGAACTCTTTACACAACCGTGGATTGGTGGATCCGAAAATGATATCATCTACATAAATCTGCACCAAAATGGTATCCGCGCCATCCTTCCGTTTAAAAAGAGTTTAGATTGTACTCACTTGGTAGCATAACCAAATGGATACTTTGACAAATCAAAGTGATTCAAATTCTTATACTTTCAAGAAGACATGCTTTAGCCTATAGTTGAATACTCACTTCGGGAATTCCCAAGAAAGCATACGGATCCTTTAGTTGATTTGGATTTATATGAAATGCTTTCCTAGACAGAAGACCCAAAGTACAGGCATTCACCCTTTCGGATTGCACATGTTCTTTACTAGTTTTCAAAACTCAAAACTTTGACGGGAAAAAAATTTAATAGGCATTAGGCTTAAAAGTTTGAATTTTTTCACAAGTGATGATGAGGATGACATAATTCTCAATGTGTAAGAGTGAAGGGGTATAAAGACTTAGATATGAATAAGAGTGTGGTAAAACTTAGGATAGCCTTTAATGGGATCAAATAGGTAGCATTTAATCAAAACAGTGTGGTAAACAAGATATTACATAAATAGCAATTTTATAAGTATGTGGATTATCAAGTAGTGTAGCACATACAATATCATGTATTGTATCATGGGATGTAATACCTAGGATAACGTGTAAGATATTTAAACAAGGGTGTCCTAAGGTTATAGACTAGGTCATGGGTTTCTAATAACCTAATTCCCTATAACCATGGCTCTGATACCAATCTGTCACACCCCAACCGACGGCGGAGTACGCCGGGGCGGACGTGTAGACTGTTCATAAGCTCATGATCAACTAAAGATTCATATATTAATTATATCAAGATTTCATTATGTAGAAGCATGTTTTGTAACTATAGATTAAATTCTATGCATCAGTGTACGTGGCTAGTACGCAGGAGGGTGTTCCTGAGTACTTAGCCTGCACACCAGTTTGGTCCTGCGTACTTAGTAACTACCCAAGGCTTTTGCCTTGCGTACTTGTCAAGTACGCTTGACCAAACCATGCGTACTTAGTAAGTACGCAAGGCTTTTGCCTTGCGTACTTGTCAAGTACGCAGGTAATGTTCCTTACCCTATAAATAGAAGACTTGTCTTCATTTGTAGGTGGAACTCTGGAACTAGGTCGAGAGGTGTCCGGGTCGGGACGAGCTCTCCCGACCCCTGGACCGTGAGCTTAGATGAGAGATGTGTGCTACTTCGGTATGTAGTCTGTAATACGGGATGACTTTTATGTTATGGATTACGTGTCATTTCATTGTGTGTTGTCTTTGTTAGTGTTTTCTCTGTCTCGTTTCTTGGTTCCCACACAAATCACAGAACAGGTCCATGTATATCCGCGACGAGGCTCCCGGGACCTACAATTGGTATCAGAGCCTCGGTGTTCGTTGATTTATGTTCCAGTTTTGGGTTTTAGGGTTTTTGGAGCAGATCTGAGTTATAAAAGTTCGCTACTTTTTCTTGCAAAAATCCTCAAATCTGAGTTAGTTATCACTTCATTTGGTGTTTGGAAGGCTAAGGGTTTGTTAGATGTTGATTTCTAAGCTTTTGGAAGCATCAATTTCTCAGATCCATCACTTTTCGAGCATTCTCCTCAAGATCCGTCAAGAACGTTGTTACGTTTTGATAAGTACGCAAATTCAGCTTTTCTGCGTACTTACTAAGTGCGCATGGGTTTTGTCCTGCGTACTTACTAAGTACGCAAGAGAAGTTGTCCTGCGTACTTGTTAAGTACGCATGAGTATTTTACTTTGCGTACTTAGCATATACGCATGGGCATTTTGGCTTTGCCAACTTATCAAATACGCATGAGCACTTGGCTTTGCGTATTTACTAAATACGCATGAGCACCCTTTATGTGCGTATTTACTAAGTACGCATGAACTAGCATCTGGGATTCAAAAAAAAAAAGAGTTTTTTGGCGGGAAAACTTTTCTAGGCCAAAATTTTTATGGATCATTTGTACGCGTGTTTCGGGCCATTTTTTAGAAGATAGTAATTTTGGTTTTTCTGGACCAGAATTTGTATATGATGTGGTTTGGCGAAACACGGACAAGATTTTTGTTGGATGATACCACTTGTCATACATTGTTTAAGGGTCCATACCTGAAAATGTAGGCTACGAGTATCCGGGATACGTATTTAATAGGGTATGAATGCTGAACTAATGGGAGCAATTGGGTCGTCATCGGCTAAAGGTCTCGTTCTATTTGTGAAGATGTGGCTGCTTTGGGTCTTTTTCAAAGAGAATCATCTTGTTTAGGTATTCAAACCTGAATATGTAGGGTACGAGTATCCGGGATACTTTTTTAATAGGGGATGAATACTGGAACAACTTGAACCCAAGGATTTGCGGTTTTGGATCTTTGCAAAGGAATAAAAGAATAAAATCCTTGAGTTGGCTAGTTGTGCTTTTTGAGGATTTGAGTGAAGTGATGATGAAGCTGTTCATAGTTTACAGAGAAATGAGGGGGATAAAATCTAGTATTCATGAGACATTAAAGAGGTGGTGGAAAAGTCGTTGGTACTTCCTATATATATACCTCTTTGACGTAACATGGATCTCAACTATGATTTCTCGTGTAAACTATATTTTTCGTGCTCATTGGTCAAGCATGTGTTCAAGATTTGATGTGATTCAATTATGATGGGATTTCTCACTTGGGATCTGGGCGGAATCCAGATAGACATCCTAGTTATGGAACTTCACCGCGGTGAACGTATACAGATTAGGAGGTGTGAATCAGGAATGAAGATCTAATTGAAGAATGTTGGACTTTGGATATAAGGTGATCATTGATGAGCATGATTTTGTGTTTGATTCTATCAAGTGTTTTCAGGATGAAGTTGGATATCCGTTGGATTATTAGTTGAAGATGGAACCTTTTATCATTGGCTGATGGGATAGGAAACATACCCTTGTTTCTGGTCTAGTCAGATGGAGCTTAAACTGAAAGGGGATATTGGAAATGAACATCTTCAGGAATTTGGTTGACTCGTGAAGATACAGGATAGAGTTGGACACATCTGGTTGAAGACTTTAGTTTATCTTACTGTAATTCCTATTGAAGCACTTGGTTTGGTCTACAATGAAAGCTACAGTTATGAGGGAGTCGTGTGTATCACTCGGCAACTGAAGACTGAAGTTTGAAGATTCGAAGATCTCAAGTGGAATGCCAGAAGATCAAGTCTCGCCAGAAGACACATGATGTCATTAGTTTAGAGGGAGTCTGTTAGGACATTCTTTGTAAACTGATGATTATCAGTGTTAGTGATAGATAGAATTTAATGCTATAGTTAAGAGGGAGTTTGTAGAAGCATGTTTTGTAACTATAGATTAAATTCTATGCATCGGTGTACGTGGCTAGTACGCAGGAGGGTGTTCCTGAGTACTTAGCCTGCACACCAGTTTGGTCATGCGTACTTAGTAACTACGCAAGGCTTTTGCCTTGCGTACTTGTCAAGTACGCATGACCAAACCATGCGTACTTAGTAAGTACGCAAGGCTTTTGTCTTGCGTACTTAGTAAGTACACAAGGCTTTTGCCTTGCGTACTTGTGAAGTACGTAGGTAATGTTCCTTCCCATATAAATAGAAGACTTGTCTTCATTTGTTTAAAATAAATAAAAGAAGTTGAATAATATGAAATATAATGAGTTTAAATAAATGGGTAAATGGATAAATAAATAATATATAAACAAAAAACTCTTTTATCTAGTTAATTTTAGTTATTATGAAAAGTGTTTCAATGGTTTAATTACTTTGTAGTTAGATCAAGATTAAATATTAAACAGTTTAACCAAAATTTTCCCTATGAAATATAAGTTCTAATTTCAAATCAAATAACTAGATATGATTAATTCTTTAAAGGTTTATACATAATTTGTAATAAAAGGGTTATTGGGTTTCTTAACAAGGTGGGGTTTTACAAATATTAGTTTGAAAAAAAAAGTTTATTGTTTTAAATAAATTTGAGTGTATTGGGTTTTAATCTAAATAAATAAAATTGTTCACTTGAAAGTTTAGCATTTTAATAAATCTGAGTATTCCGACGTTGATAAAATGATTTTATAGAGGAAATATGAGTTTATGTATATAAATATATGAAAATATGTATATGTATGAGGGTATAAAAATGAGAAACAAGGTTTTTAAAAAGAAATGGGCAGAGGCCGGGTCAAACCCGTGATCTCTACCTCAAAGGACATCCAACTTAACCGCTGGGCTGGGACTGTGCCTAGTTATCATTTTGGGTTCCTTATGTTTTAACAACAGGTTCTGAAAGCTCCTTCTTCCCCAATTCCAGCCGTAACCCAAGCCCCCGATTGAACTCGTTTCAGCATTGATGTGAGGCTATAACGATGGGGCTTTCAATCTACAGATTAGAACGAGTATAAAGATGTTCGAATCACATGAAATGGTTGTGAGGGAAAGGAGATCGACTGAAATGTTCTGGTTCTAGTACTTCGGTTGCCATCGTGACCAAGGGAGGATTTGGAGTGAAATTGCGTGTTCAAGAAGCACAGAGGGGGTGTCGCGAATGATGAGGATTCAGTTTTGTAGGTCGATTTCATCTAGAACGGGTCATTGATGCTCGAGTTACAGGGGGTCGGTTACGGTTTGTGTTTGGGGTTAATACTCTTGATTGCCATTAAATTGGATCGTGATTGGCATTCGGGAACCGTCGTATAATGTATTTGCACGATTTGAACGAGTTATTACATGAGAATTCGGGGGATTCAGAACTGATTTCATCCCTGTTGACTTTCACAAAGTCAATATCGGATGGATCATGTGCTTTGGGTTCAATTTCATGGAAAAGGTTCAAAAGAATAGGTGGGGGTTCAAGGGTAGTGAGGGGGTTCTTTTGTTATGGAAATGGTTTAAAGTTCTATTTAATTAAATCCATTTTATTTGTTTATAAAAAAAATATTTTTAAAAGGATTATAAAAACTAAACATCATTTGTTTTAATTATAACATATTATAAAGTGAAAAGTTCCATAAAATTACAAGTTTTAATTTGTAACAATCAAATATATATATAATTACATACATATATATAAAAGATGTTAATACATGATTCAAGCTCATAAGTTTTATTTTTGGTTTGGTTAGTATAACAAAGTATATATATGAATTATTATACATACGTAGTTTATATACATATTAGAAAAACTCTGTATTTATACACGAAAAAAAAATAATTAAAGTGCCATATTGTGTTGGAAAAATACGGGTTTGAAATGGAGTGTCATTATTGTTTAAAATAAAATAAAATAATACCAGAAAATCATAGATGTTACAGTATCCCCAAGTTGAGGGAATTTCGTCCCGAAATTCTGTCCCGAAATTCAACTAGTAGAGGCTACTGAATCAGGAAAAAGATGCGGGTTTGGATTTTCAACGAGTTTTCACTGTCGGTTTGAGGAGTACAACTGATAACAAGATTTAGGTCTAATACTCAAAGTCAAGCATGAATGGTGATAGTGGATTTAGTTTGAAGAGGATTGAGGGGAAAACTGTCGAAGCATATTTTGGATTCCAAAGATGGAATGCGTCACTTGAAATGAGAACGATTAGAATTTGCTGATCAAAGCTTGTTTAGGATGTAGTCTAATATGTTCAATAAATGTTACTGGACAATAGATTTCACAAACATTGGTCAAGGTCAAAATAACATAAAACTTCACGTGACATGAACAACGCTACTTCTGACAATATGACAGTGACACTTATATATAGGAAGTACCAGCGACATATCCACCATGTCCTTATCATATCACATTAGTTTCGTTACTATATATCACGATAAGTTTCAAGTCATAACACACGGCAGAATTTTACTATCTTTTCCATGCACTGATTTTTATAATTATATGTGCACCCGTAATTACTCAATTCATCGCATGGTCTGTACAAATCATCCCATTGTGTGTGGGTCAAGAGGGGACACAAGATCACTTAATTCATAACTATTGCTTTCACACGTGGGTTGCTAACAAATAACTATGTCCCTAGATAATAAAATTAATCAATGAATAAAAGAATAACAATGTGGCACAACCCCATATATGGTTGTCCTATGTAGATGGCATAATCCTCAAGATTACCCGTAAAGTTTATAGTTCCCTCGTGTTTGAACAAGAATACGTCAAACCCCAAGTAACTCAAAGTTTATAGCTTCCTCGTGTTTGAACAAGAATACGTCAAGCCCCGAGTAGCTCAAAGTTTATAGCTATCAACTTTCATGGATTAAGTGAATGATCATGCCTCATGTATATAGCAGACAATTAATTGCAAACAATGTAAACAGTCTAGTTTGGTGTAAAATGTAAACACTCAAGTTTCATGTATAACGTAAATAATCTAGTATCTCGTATATTGTAAACAACTAAGTCTCATGTATAATGTGAACAATCTAGTATCACGTATGTTGCAATCAAACAAGTTTTGTGTACAATGTGATCAATCAAGTTTCGTGTATAATGTATGTATATTGTGAACGTTCATATGTAAATAATTGAATTGTATGAGTAATGTAAACTATCAAATTTCGTAGGTGATCGAGTTTTGCGGGCAAGCGTGTTGCTTGGAGTTCATATACAATGTGGGTAGTTGGGTTTTAAATTTTTCAATTTTGTTAAGGTTTATATGGATGGTTAATGCCTACGCGAAATGATTCATTTACTTGAAGTGACTAGTAAGCTCATACATTTCCGAGGGTGCAAGACAACGAGAAAGTTTTGCAGGTATTTAGAGTAATGTGTTCATGAATGACTGATTTGTGCTCTTTGTTCGTAAATAAACAAGCATTTGTAATTTATTCTTGTTTATAAATTAATAAATAAGTGAAAATAATAAGTTGATTATATAGATACTTGGATAAATAAATAAAAACCTTTTTTTCACTTATTTAATTTAATTATCATAAAAAGGATGTTTCAAAGGAAAATAACTGCTAAATTATTTAGTGACTAAGCCAAGATTTAATAATATAAAAAGTCATAATTAATTATTAATTAAAACAATATTTTTTATAAAATAAGTTGTATTGAGTTTCTTTACAAGGTGAAAATGTTTATAGATAGTTTGTACTATAGATAGTATTTGTAAATCAAGGGTTTGATAAATATTGTGTGAACAAGAATAACGATGTTATTTAAATTAGAAAATAAAATGATTAGTTTGCAAAGAAGGTTTAGGTACGTGTACCAAATTACAATAAATAAAAAGATGAGGTTTAGATTGTACTCACTTGGTAGCATAACCAAATGGATACTTTGACAAATCAAAGTGATTCAAATTCTTATACTTTCAAGAAGACATGCTTTAGCCTATAGGAGAATACTCACTTCGGGAATTCCCAGGAAAGTATAAGGATCCATCAGTTGATTTGGATTTATATGAAATGCTTTCCTAGACAGAAGACCCAAAGTACAGGCATTCACCCTTCCAGATTGCATGTGTTCTTTACTAGTTTTTAGAACTCAAAACTTTGACGGGAAAAAAAATTTATATAGGCATTAGGCTTAAAAGTTTGAATTTTTTCACAAGTGATGATAAGGATGATATAATTCTTAATGTGTAAGACTGAAGGGGTATAAAGACTTAGATATGAATAAGAGTGTGGTAAAACTTAGGATAGCATTTAATGGGATCAAATAGGTTGCATGTAATCAAACAGTGTGGTAAATAAGATACTACATAAATAGCAATTTTATAAGTATGTGGATTATCAAGTAGTGTAGCACATACAATATCATGTATTGTATCATGCGATGTAATACCTAGGATAATGTGTAAGATATTTACACAAGGGTGTCCTAAGGTTATAGACTAGGTCATGGGTTTCTAATAACCTAATTCCCATTAACCATGGCTCTGATACCAATCTGTCACACCTCAACCGACGGCGGAGTACGTCAGGGCGGATGTGTAGACTGTTCATAAGCACATGATCAACTAAAGATTCATATATTAATTAAATCAGGATATCATTACAATAGTTCAATCAACAACCAAGATCAAATACATCAACATGTTCAATTTCTTTGTTCACTAAGTCCAAATCCTATGTGTAGTATCTTGCATATGATCTAATACACTAGTACCTGAAACATGTTAAAAACAGGGTCAACTAAAAATAGTTGGTGAGTATACATAGGTTTTGACACCACAAGTAATATAAAAAGTTTGTGTACAATTCATATGATATATGTTTTAATAAGGCAATTATGGAGAATCACTATAGTTTAAACTGGGGCGCACAATCAAACCTTGTGACTGATAGACATAACACGAATGTTATCCTTAAGTGTTTTCGGAAACAATCACCCTAACCGGGTTGGTTGGTCAGACACAATAGAATCTATCATTGTATATCGTCGGCTTGTATATAGTTAATGACTGCACTTGCACTATGCACAAAAAGTATGTAAATGTTGTTTGCACTAATAGTATTCAAGCATAAGGCACAAATTGCACACATGATCATAATGTTTGAATTGTCATATTTGCAAATAGTTTGAATGTAATCATGTTTCACCCCAAAGTTATAAATCTGAAAAAGGGGCTACGTAAAACTCACTTGTAATTGTAGGTTGTAGATCACACGGACAAGGTGTTGCACAAATGTTTAGCTTAACCACAAGGTTAACCTATAATTAAATTGTATAAATGTATCAATGGTATGTACATGTGTCTAGGGGTGATCCTAATGTATAAAGGAATTGAGTGTGGGCTTGGTTGAGTGCTTGTATACTTGTTCGAGTTTCTAATGATGGTTATGTAAACCCGTGCAAAAGTATGTGAGTAAAATATATGGTTTTATTTGTTTTGAAAACAACTGAATTTGTGCAAAAGTTAATTGTTTTAAATAAATTTGAGTTTATTGGGTTTTAATCTAAATAAATAAAATTGTTCACTTGAAAGTTTAGCATTTTAATAAATCTGAGTATTCCGACGTTGATAAAATGATTTTATAGTGGAAATCTGAGTTTATGTATATAAATATATGAAAATATGTATATGTATGAGGGTATAAAAATGAGAAACAAGGTTTTTAAAAAGAAATGGGCAGAGGCTGGGTCGAACCCGTGACCACTGCTTCAAAGGACATCCAACTTAACCGCTGAGCTGGGACTGTGCCTTGTTATCATTTCGGGTTCCTTATGTTTTAACAACAGGTTCTGAAAGCTCCTTCTTCCCCAATTCGTTTCAGTCATAACCCTAGCCCCCGATTGAACTCGTTTAAGCATTGATGTGAGGCTATAACGATGGGGCTTTCAATCTATAGATTAGAATGAGTATAAGGAGGTTCGAATCACCTGAAATGGTTGTGAGGGAAAGGAGATCGACTGAAATGTTCTGGTTCTAGTTCTTCGGCTGTGATCGTGATCCAGGGAGGATTTAGAGTGAAATTACGTGCTCGGGAAGCACAGAGGGGGTGTCGTGAATGATGTGGATTCAGTTTTGTAGGCCGATTTCATGTAGAACGGGTCGTTGATGCTCGAGTTAGAGGGGGTCGGTTACGGTTTGTGTTTGTGGTTAATACTCTTGATTGCCATTAAATTTGAGCATGATTAGCATTCGAGAACCGTCGTATAACGTATTTGCATGATTTGAACGAGTTATTACACGAGAATTCGAGGGATTCGGAACTGATTTCATCCCTGTTGACTTTCCCAAATTCAAAATCGTATGGATCATGTGCTTTAGGTTCAATTTCATGGAAAAGGTTCAAAAGAATAGGTGGGGGTTCAAGGGTAGTGGGGGTGTTCTTATAAAAAATTATTTTTAAAAGGATTATAAAAACTAAACATCATTTGTTTTAATTATAACATCTTATAAAGTGAAAAGTTTCATAAAATTACAAGTTTTAATTTGTAACAATCAAATGTATATTTAATTACATACATATATATAAAAGATGTTAATACATGATTCAAGCTCATAAGTTTTATTTTTGGTTTGGTTAGTATAACAAAGTATATATATGAATTATTATACATACGTAGTTTATATACATATTAGAAAATAATATGTATATGAAATGTTGAAACTCTGTATTTATACACGAAAAAAAAATAATTAATGTGTCATATTGTGTTGGACAAATACGGGTTTGAAATGGAGTGTTATTATTGTTTAAAATAAAATAAAATAAAATAATACAAGAAAATCATGGATGTTACAATTTGATAGACTGTGAAGTCCATATAGGCTGCATAGGCAAGAAACGTTTTGATGGCTTCTAAGCGAGCCACTGGTGCAAATACTTCTTCAAAATCAATTCCTTCTTCTTGATAAAACCCCTGAATAATCAAACGGGCTTTATTGTGAACTACAATCCCTCCTTCATCCTTCTTGTTACGAAAAACCCAACGAGTAACAATTGGGACTTTGTTCTTTGTGAGGTCCACCAGATTCGAAACATTTAACTTAGAGAATTGCTGCAATTCTTCTTGCATTGCCTCCACCCAACTGTTTTCAAGCAATGCGGCTTTGGTATTCTTTGGTTCAACTTGAGAAATGAAGCAAGTGAAAAGACCGTCATTCGTTGCTTCAGTGGCACTACGAGTTCGAACTCCCACATTGAGCGGACCAATAATGTTTTCAGTGGGATGATCCTTGTTAATTTGTAACTGTGGGATCACATCCTCTTCCAAGTTTTCTTCTAAATTGGTGATGTTGTTGTCAGGAATATCAACTTCTTCAACATTGGGATTTGTAGCATTGGATTGTGAAGCAACATCCACTATTGGAGGAGTATTATCCTCAACAGTTTCAATTGTTGCACCAAAACCTGAAGAACCCGAAGTGGATTCAACATTGATGGCAGGAAAAACATCCACATGTTAACTAGCTGAAGATGAGCTTGAAGCAATAGAAGTACCTAGGTTATTCACAGACAAAAGAGGATTAGCTGAAACAGATATGTTAGTAAACACAGGAAGATTAAATGATTTAAACAAAGAATCGACATTAAAAATCCAATCTGGACCGTCTCCAGCGTCCGAATGATTGCTTTCATGCCAATTTATATCAATGGACTCCAGCACAATTCTCCTTCTTTTGTTGTAAACACGAAATGCTCTTTGATTAGAAGAGTAGCCCACGAAATAACATTCATCTGCTTTAGCTTCAAACTTGTTCAGTTGATCCGAAGTATTCAGCATTGTGCAAACACATCCAAATTTCCTGAAGAAATCAATAACAGGCTTGCGCTTGTACATGATCTCATAAGGAGTCTTGTTCCAACTTTTGGTGATAAGAACCCGGTTTTGCACAAAACATGCGGTATTAACTGCCTCAGCCCAAAATGTGACAGGAAGCTTAGAATCAACAATCATAGTCCTTGTCGCTTCTATCAACATACGATTTCGTCGTTCAGCTGCACCATTTTGTTGCGGAGTACGAGGTGCACTGAACTGCCGAGAGATACCTTTACTTTCATAAAAAGAATCCAGAAAGGAATTCTTGAACTAGGTGTCGTGATCACTTCGGATAGTCTTTACATTTAGATTGAACAAATTCGCTATCTGCAGCAAATGAATCTTCAGAGTCTCTTGCGTCTCATCTTTCTTTGCCAGGAAGAATACCCAGGTAAACCGAGATAAGACATCGGTAACCACCAAGCAGTAGGATTTCCGTCTATGACTCATGACACTCATGTAACATTTCTGATTTTTAGTATCCGTATTTCAATTCACTGTAATGCATTTCAAACCCAATTCTAGTGCACTATTTTGTTCTATTCGTACCAGTGATTAAAATACTATATTTCAATGCAAATCCGCAAATTTTACTCGGTTATAACCTACTAAAAACACTACATAAGTATCTATTTATACAAATACGTCAAAGACTAAGGTTACAAGGTCTGATGTTGAAAATTAACAAGAAACCCTAATAGGCACGGTCGCGCCTCGTTCTGGCATGGCCGCGCCAAGTACTTTGGCACGGTCGCGTGACTCGCTTTGGAACGATCGCGCCCGGTGCCTTGGCACGGTCGCGCCTCATATGGGCACGGTCGCGCCTCTCATCAGTTGAAACGTAAAAACGATCTTAAATTCTAAACTCGCTCAATTCCGTAACGGTTATACACGTTTATCTGTTAATAATCATCATTAGACGATTAAGCATCGACATTACACCTGAATTAAAACCAATTATAGATTTCTAAACCAAACCGTCAACTTCTTCATTCTTGTTCACCAAATCCACCATTCTGATCCCAATTCTCCCAAGCAAACGCATTATCATCCTCTCTAAAAACTCCTGAACGCACAGAAACAGCCGGAGTTGCAGCAGAAGACGCTGGAGATCGAACCGTCGTCGCCGGAACAAGTCCCTACCGTACTCCATCGATTCATCATTATTTCGGGTAATTGAAACCTTCTCCTCACTCGATTCAGTTCATAGATTAAAACCCCCATTCTAATTTGGGCTTTCATTACAAAAATCACCACGAACCCGAATCTACATTTTCGTTAAAAATGATTTAATCGAATCGAACCTTAGACACGTTTTAAATACAATTGATTTATACAAAAAGACTCGTGATAATCTAATGGGTGAAAGCCCCATGAATTCCAACATTAATAATATAAGAATTAGTCGAATTGAATCTGTTTTGGAACAGACACGGTCGCGCTAGCATTCTAGCGCGGTCGTGCTTCATGAGACACGGTCGCGCCAAATACCAGCGCGGTCGTGCCTCCCACATTCAGACCCGGTCATGCCCTTGGCTAGACTTGGTCATGCCTCAAAACCCTAGACATGGTCGTGCCTGGTCCAAGACACGATCGTGCCTGGTCCAAGACACAATCGTGCCTAGTGAACAGCCCAATTATGCTCTCTGTTTGATCAACACGGTCGCGCCCTGACTAGCACGGTCGCGCCCGTGGTTAGAGCACGATCGTGCCCTTCCTAGGCACGGTCGTGTGTAAGTTAGATTTTTCTTGGCAGAATTATAATTTTTATATTTTTCAAACAATAGATATTTCCGAATTAATTTCAAAATAAAAATAGTTAAATTTTATAAAAATGCATTTAATTCTATTTAGAAAGATCAAATATTTAATCTTGGAATAAATAGAAAATTATTTATTTAAAGTTTATAAAAATTAAATTTACATTTATTGTTAAACCTTAAAAAGTATTTTAATTGTTAAGTTACATATATTATAAATAAATAAAAAAAGAAACGGTTATTTATTTAATTTATATTTAAACAAAAACAATTATTTATTTATACTTAGTTACATCAAATACTTACACTATTTTCATAAACAATAATTATTTAACCTATTTATTTAGCTATTCAATTTCAAACCTTAACGCGTGCTCTTCAAGGATCCTTATTACTATCTAGTACCTTTTGTTAGCTACGCCTTCAAATCAAGTGAGTATTAAATAGCTCATTTTTCTCTTTTACACTTTTGGGGTGGAACATGAACACTATACAACACTATTACTTACACTTACACAAGTACAAATCCTCTTTACATTTATGTGTGCAATTTGAGTTTTATGCCCGAGTGCTAGTTGTGCTAACTTTTGTATGCGATTATGTGCAATCATTAACTATTCAAGCCGACGGTAAACAATGATAGATCTATTGAGTCTGAAAAATCCACCCAGGTAGGGTGATTGTTACCGACAACACAATTTTTGCATGCTAGTTACAAAGGTTTGATTGTACTTTGTTGCACAATAGCTGCTCCCCGTAAATGCCTTATTTTATCATGACATGTAAGGATTTGTTTATTTACAAACTATATGCTATCATATATAAACCTGTGTTATACTCACCAACTTTTTAGTTGACCTTATTTTATTCATGTTTCAGGTACTAATGTGTGATTTGATCAAGATTTGCTACACAGAGGCTTTGGGACTTAGTTAATTTGAATAAAGGATTTTATGTATTTCAATTATGTTCTTTCTTGGATTTGGTTGTGTTTGGATTATTTGAAATGAAATTGATGTTTAATATATTACAATATAGTCAACCTTGTGCTCATGAACAATCTACATGTCCCGCCCCGATGATTCCGCCATCGGTCGGGGTGTGACAGATTGGTATCAGAGCCTTGGTTATAGGGAATTAGGTTTTTAGACACCTTGACCTAGACTATAACTTTAGGACACTCACTTATGCCATGCTTCGTGTTTACGTGATTATGTGTTACATGTTATGTGTTACATGCTATGTGTTATATGCTTATTATGATTAGTTATTAATTTGTTTTGATATCATACTTATTAAAAATTCATGACTTATTAGACTATACTTAAATAATAAATTTAATAAACAATATCCCTACCCTTACCCTAAACCTCATAACCTTCTTGCCTACTTCTTTATCATTACCATCTTAGCATGTGGAAACTCCATGGAACTAAATCTATAAAAATTTCTTTATTTCCTCGTTAAGGCTTTTAAACTTTGTTAATTATTTGAGGACACGTGCAATCTGGAAGGGTGACACCTGTATTCTGGGTTTTCTGTCTAGGAAAGCATTTCGCATAAATCCCAATCAACCGAGGGACCCGTATGCTTTCCTGGGAATTCCCGGGATGAGTGTTTACTTATAGGCTAAAGCATGTCTCCTTGAAAATTATATGAGTTTAATAAACCTTAATGTGTCATAGTATTCAAGTGATTATATCACTATTTGAGTACAATCCCAACTATAAATTACTATTTTACTTGTTATCTTATTCTTTTAAACTCAAACAACATTCATAAATTCTTACATCTTTTCTTGTCTTGTGAAAATCTGTAGAATGCCTCCCCATCGTGCTCCCGTGACCAACACCAACACCGACATCGCTACCATCCTTGCTCAACTCGTAACTCAACTCACTCAAGCTAATGGTGCCACCAATGGTAACCATGGGGCAAATGGTGGTAATGGTGGAAATGGTGGTGCCAACCCATCTCAATGCACCTTCAAGCATTTCAACTCATGTAATCCTCTCAAGTTTTATGGTACCGAAGGAGCTACGGGACTTCTTCAATGGTTCGAAAGTATTGAGAATACCTTTCTCAATAGTGACTGTCCTGACAACCTTCATGTTCGTCATGCCACAAGTGTCTTACAAAAACGGGCACTCACGTGGTGGAATGGGGAGAAAAGAAATAGAGGTGTGGATGTAGCAATGGCCTTACCTTGGGATGAGGTTAAAAGGCTAATGACTGAGGAATTCTGTCCTCGAAATGAAGTAAAGAAACTCGAAGCTGAATTTTGGGATCTTGCCCAAGATAGTGGTGAAAACTTAGCATATACAACTCGGTTCCATGAGTTGAGTCTCCTCGTGCCCCACATGGTCACGCCTTTATCCCGCTGCATTGAAAAATACATTGGTGGATTACCTAGGCAAATTCAAGATACTGTTCTAGGGAGAAATCCCGCAACACTTGAAGATACTATCCGTTTATCCGCTACTTTAACTGATAACCATGTGAAGGCGGGAACTCTTACTAAAAAGGGAACAAAGAAAGTCTCCGACATTGCAACTTCTTCCACCCACAACAAGGAAGCCACAACTGAACCCTCCCGACATAATAAGAAAAGAAAGGCTAGAAACTATGCTATGGTCACTCCTGCTATGCCTGTTCACCAAGTTGCTTCTATGGTTCAAGCACCAGCCAAAAAGCCATATGTGGGGATCTACCCACTCTGTGCCACATGCAACTATCATCATCCTCAAAACATCCCATGTCGCCTTTGCACTTATTGTGGGAAATATGGCCATACGGTTAATGTGTGTAGGGCCAAAGCTCTTGCGGGCCAAGTCAACCCACCAAACCGAACCAACCCGTAAGTGGCTAATCAAGGTATTCCCGCTATTGCAAATGGGCATGGTTGTTATGAATGTGGCGACCCAAACCATTTCCGTGATCAGTGCCCAAGGTTAGTCAATGCTAGACAAGGTGGGGCTCGTGGGCATGCTTTCAACATAAACGCCAATGAGGCTCAAGCCAACAATGATGTGGTCAATGGTACGTTCCTTGTCAATAGTCAATATGCCTCCATTTTATTTGATACCGGTGCCGATAAGAGTTTTGTGTCACTTAAATTTGAACCCTTACTTGCAAAGACACGATCCCAATTAGAGAAAACCTTCACTTTCAAAATAGAAAATGGTGATTCACTTACAATTGAGTCTATTATCTATGACTGCTCCCTAGAACTTAATGAACATACATTTCCAATCAATCTTGTACCAATGCCATTAGGAAGTTTTGATATAATCATAGGCATGGATTGGCTATCAAATCATCATGCCGAAGTCATCTGTTTCGAGAAATGCATCCGAATACCTCTACCGTCGGGAGATACGTTAAGAGTATTTGGTGAAAAGACTTGTAAAGGACTTAAGTTAATGTCATGCGCTACCGCCCAAAAGTACCTACGAAAGAAGTACGTGGCCTTCTTAGCTCATATTGTCCAAAAAGAGGTCAAAAAGAAGAGTATACAAGACATTCCCATCATTCGGGATTTTCCCGAAGTATTTCCCGAAGATCTATCCGGTCTTCCACCCGTTCGACAAGTAGAATTTCGCATTGATCTTGTGCCCGGAGCTAACCCCGTGGCTAGAGCTCCATACCGTCTTGCACCTTCTGAAATGTAAGAACTTGCAAGTCAACTTTAAGAGCTCTCCGACAAGGGCTTCATTCGTCCAAGTCATTCACCGTGGGGTGCACCCGTCTTATTCGTCAAAAAGAAGGATGGATCATTTCGCATGTGTATTGACTACCGTGAACTCAACAGCTTACCATCAAGAACCGTTATCCTTTGCCTAGAATTGATGACCTCTTTGATCAACTTCAAGGTTCTACTTGCTTCTCGAAGATTGATCTTCGATCCGGTTATCACCAACTCGTGTACAAGAAGATGATATTCCAAAGACTGCCTTCCGAACAAGGTATGGTCATTACGAGTTCATGGTTATGCCTTTTGGACTAACCAATGCACCCGCAGTTTTCATGGACCTCATGAATCGTGTGTGCAAACCGTACCTTGATAAGTTCGTGATTGTCTTCATCGATGATATCTTAATCTATTCCAAGACTAAAGCTGACCATGAGCAACATCTTAGATTAGTTTTGGACCTCTTGCGGAAGGAACAACTATATGCCAAATTCTCCAAATGTGAATTTTGGCTAAAAGAAGTTCAATTTCTTGGTCATATCGTCAACGACAAGGGTATTCATGTTGATCCTGCTAAGATCAAAACGGTTAAGAATTGGAATGCCCCGAAGACTCCCACTGAAGTTCGTTCATTTCTTGGTCCTGCGGGATATTACCGTCGTTTCATTTCAAACTTCTCTAAGATTGATGTCCCTCTTACCGCTTTGACCCACAAAGGTAAGACTTATGAATGGGGACCAAAACAAGAAGAAGCTTTCCAAACTCTCAAGCAAAAGTTGTGCAATGCTCCCATTTTGACTCTCCCTGATGGAAATGATGATCTAGTTGTCTACTGTGATGCTTCTAACCAAGGTCTCGGTTGTGTACTCATGCAATGAGGCAAAGTAATCGCTTATGCATCAAGGAAACTTAAGATTCATGAGAAGAATTATACGACGCACGATCTCGAGTTGGGTGCGGTTGTATTCGCATTGAAGATTTGGAGACATTACCTCTATGGCACAAAGTGTGTGGTGTTCACCGACCACAAAAGTCTCCAACATGTCTTCAACCAAAAGGAACTCAATATGAGGCAACGACGTTGGGTTGAACTCCTTAACGACTATGACTGCCAGATTCGTTACCATCCCGGCAAAGCGAATGTTGTAGCCGACGCTTTGAGTCGAAAGGACCATGTCATGCTTCAATGTGTCCGTATTCAAACCGACATTCAGAATCGCATCTTAGAAGCTCAACACGTCTCAGTCACCGAGGGTAACATGTATGAGGAAATGTCGTGTGGTATTGAACTTCAACTTGAATCAAAACCCAATGGCTTACTTTATTACTTGAACCGTATTTGGATTCCCGATCGCGATGATCTCCGTACATTTCTTATGAACGAGGCTCATAAAACTCGTTATTCTATTCATCCTGGTGCGGATAAAATGTACCAAGACCTTCGCCAACAATATTGGTGGCCCGGTATGAAAAAGGACATTGCTCTCTATGTTTCCAAATGTCTAACGTGCTCCAAAGTCAAAGCTGAACACCAACGTCCTTCCGGATTACTTGAACAACCGGAAATTCCCGAGTGGAAATGGGAGAACTTAGCCATGGATTTTATTACCAAACTCCCTCGCACCTCGAGTGGTTATGATAGCATTTGGGTGATCATTGACCGTCTCACCAAATCTGCTCATTTCTTGCCTATCCACGAAGACTATCGGGTTGAGAAACTAGCCCGAATTTACATTGATGAAATTGTGAGCCGTCACGGTGTTCCCTTAAACATAATCTCTGATAGAGATGCTCGGTTCACCTCTCGCTTTTGGCAATCTCTCCAAACAGCTATTGGTACACGATTGGATTTGAGCACGGCTTACCATCCCCAAACCGATGGCCAGACCGAGCGAACAATCCAAACTCTTGAGGATATGCTTAGAGCTTGTGTAATTGATTTTGGTGGCAATTGGGATTCACATCTATCCCTAATCGAGTTCTCTTACAATAATAGCTACCACATAAGCATCAACAAGGCTCCATTCGAAGCTTTCTATGGTCGCAAGTGTCGTTCTCCTATCTGTTGGAACGAGATTGGTGAAGCACAAATCACCGGTCCCGAACTAATTCAAGAAACATCCGACAAGATTATCCAAATCCGTGACAACATTCGAGTAGCGAGAAGTCGGCAAAAGAGTTATGCCGACAAACGACGAAAACCCTTGGAATTCCAAGTCGGTGACCTTGTACTTCTAAAGGTGTCTCCGTGGAAGGGTGTGGTCCGTTTTAGAAAGAAAGGTAAATTATCACCTCGCTATGTGGGCCCATTCAAGATCCTTGAAAGGATTAGGAAAGTGGCTTACAAACTCGATTTACCTCCATCACTTGGTAACGTGCATCCTACATTTCATGTGTCTAACCTGAAGAAATGTCTTGCCGATGAAAATCTCCACATACCACTTGACGACGTGCACATTGATGAAACGATGCACTTCGTTGAGAGACCGGTAGAAATCATGGATCGTGAAATCAAGCAGCTCAAGCGAAGTCGTATTCCTATTGTCAAAGTTCGTTGGGAATCTAAGCATGGTCCTGAATTTACTTGGGAACGAGAGGACCAAATGAAACTCAAGTACCCCCATCTTTTTACTGATGTCGTCGCTTCCTCTAGCTAAATTTCGGGACGAAATTCCCTCAACAAGGGGAGACTGTAACATTTCTGAATTTTAGTATCCGTATTTCAATTCAATGTAATGCATTTCAAACCCAATTCTAGTGCACTGTTTTGTTCTATTCGTACCATTGATTAAAATACTATATTTCAATGTAAATCCGCAAATTTTACTCGGTTATAACCTACTAAAAACACCAAATAAGTATCTATTTATACAAATATGTCAAAGACTAAGGTTACAAGGTCTGATGTTGAAAATTAACAAGAAACCCTAATAGGCACGGCCGCGCCTCGTTCTGGCACGGTCGCGCCAAGTACTTTGGCACGGTCGCGTGACTCCCTTTGGAACGATCGCGCCCGGTGCCTTGGCACGGTCGCGCCTCATATGGGCACGGTCGCGCCTCTCATCAGTTGAAACGTAAAAACGATCTTAAATTCTAAACTCGCTCAATTCCGTAATGGTTATATACATTTATCTATTAATAATCATCATTAGACGATTAAGCATCGACATTACACCTGAATTAAAACCAATTATAGATTTCTAAACCAAACCGTCGACTTCTTCACTCTTGTTCACCAAATCCACCATTCTGATCCCAATTCTCCCAAGAAAACGCATTATCATCCTCTCTAAAAACTCTTGAACGCACAGAAACAGCCGGAGTTGCAGCAGAAGACGTCGGAGATCGAACCGTCGTCGCCGGAACAAGTCCCTACCGTACTCCATCGATTCATCATTATTTCCGGTAATTGAAACCTTCTCCTCACTCGATTCAGTTCATAGATTAAAAGCCCCATACTAATTTGGGCTTTCATTACGAAAATCACCACGAACCCGAATCTACATTTTTGTTAAAATGATTTAATCGAATCGAACCTTAGACACGTTTTAAATACAATTGATTTTTACAAAAAGACTCGTGATAATCTAATGGGTGAAAGACCCATGAATTCCAACATTAATAATATAAGAATTAGTCGAATTGAATCTGTTTTGGAACAGACACGGTCGCGCTAGCATTCTAGCGCGGTCATGCTTCATGAGACACGGTCGTGCCAAATACCAGCGCGGTCGTGCCTCCCACATTCAGACCCGGTCATACCCTTGGCTAGACTTGGTCATGCCTCAAAACCCTAGACACGGTCGTGCCTAGTCCAAGACACGATCGTGCCTAGTGAACAGCCCAATTATGCTCTCTGTTTGATCAACACGGTCGCGCCCTGACTAGCACGGTCGCGCCCGTGGTTAGAGCACGATCGTGCTCTTCCCAGGCACGGTCGTGTGTAAGTTAGATTTTTCTTGGCAGAATTATAATTTTTATATTTTTCAAACAATAGATATTTCCGAATTAATTTCAAAATAAAAATAGTTAAATTTTATAAAAATGCATTTAATTCTATTTAGAAAGATTAAATATTTAATCTTGGAATAAATAGAAAATTATTTATTTAAAGTTTATAAAAATTAAATTTACATTTATTGTTAAACCTTAAAAAGTATTTTAATGGTTAAGTTACATATATTATAAATAAATAAATAAATAAATAAACGGTTATTTATTTAATTTATATTTAAACAAAAACAATTATTTATTTATACTTAGTTACATCAAATACTTACACTATTTTCATAAACAATAATTATTTAACCTATTTATTTAGCTATTCAATTTCAAACCTTAATCAAAATGTTCCAAAAATATTTATTTCAAACTTTATATTGTATTCAATGCTTTCAAATACAAATCAATGGCTTTATACACATATCCAAGTTCAACATTTGACTCAAACTTTGTGCACGCTATTGATACAATATACATTATACTTTAGGTTAACTCGTGCTCTTCAAGGATCCTTATTACTATCTAGTACCTTTTGTTAGCTACGCCTTCAAATCAAGTGAGTATTACATAGCCCCTTTTTCTCTTTTACACTTTTGGGGTGGAACATGAACACTCTACAACACTATTACTTACACTTACACAAACTACACAAGTACAAATCCTCTTTACATTCATGTGTGCAATTTGAGCTTTATGCCCGAGTGCTAGTTGTGCTAACTTTTGTATGCGATTATGTGCAATCATTAACTATTCAAGCCGACGGTAAACAATGATAGGTCTATTGAGTCTGACAAACCCACCCAGGTAGGGTGATTGTTACCGACAACATAATTTTTGCATGCTAGTTACAAAGGTTTAATTGTACTTTGTTACACAATAGTTGCTCCCCATAAATGCCTTATTTTATCATGACATGTAAGGATTTGTTTATTTACAAACTATATGCTATCTATATACAAACATGTGTTATACTCACCAACTTTTTAGTTGACCTTATTTCATTCATGTTTCAGGTACTAATGTGTGATTTGATCAAGATTTGCTACACATAGGCTTTGGGACTTAGTTAATTTGAATAAAGGATTTTATGTATTTCAATTATGTTCTTTCTTGGATTTGGTTGTGTTTGGATTATTTGAAATGAAATTGATGTTTAATATATTACAATATAGTCAACCTTGTGCTCATGAACAGTCTACATGTCCCGCCCCGATGATTCCGCCATCGGTCGGGGTGTGACAACTCACAGGACCAAAGATATCCATGTGAAGCAATTGAAGGGGAGAGTCAATGGAATTAGTGGTTTTGGGTTTGTGAGAGGATTTGTGTTTCTTGCCCTTGGAACAAGAAAGACAATGTTCCACGGGAGAGAAATCTTTCAGAGGCAAACCGGTGACAAGGTTTCCTCGAACGAGACGGTTCATTGTCTTGAAGTTGACGTCTCCCAATCTTCTATGCCATAGAAAGGACTCATCTTCTGAAGCTTTTGAGAGAAAACAGGATTCAATTCCTAATGGATTATTCATATCCAGACTGTAGGTGTTGAACCTTCTAGGAGCACGCATAAGAATAAGGTCTTCGGGAACAACCACTCCAGGATTTAGAATTAAGCACTTTCTAGAGTTGAAGAGGGCACAAAAGTCTTTGTTACACTCATCAGATTGTATTTCAGTTGCGGGACGAAGTTGACATGCTCCAAGCTATTTACACCATTGGACACAGTTCCTTGTCCTTCTATCTTTTCGCCTCTTGGATTGCCCGCAAAGGCGACAAAATCTCCGTCCATTGGATGACAATCTTGCAGGAAAGAAAAATAACCGGTCATATGCCTTGAGCAACCACTGTCGACATGCCAGATATTGTCTCCAGTCCTCCTCGATTGCCCTACACAGACCAAATCATTTAGACATTGGTACCCAAGCCATTGCTGACTTGGAACTTCTTAACATCACAAGACATTTCTCGGAAATCATAATTAGAATTTTCCTTTAATGAAGTATGGTCATCAAAAAGATCATTATTCTTAATTTTTCGTGTTCTTTTCAAACTATTTTTAGCATTTTTGATCCTTTTACGTCTCAAATCTCTTCTATGTTGTGACTTAGAAACAGTAATATGATTCGGTAAAACATTTGAGTCACATTCAGTTGAATGTAAGACAAAATATGGTACAGTTTCTTCTTTGAATTGATATGTAGACACTTTACAACTTTTGAAAACATGATTGGATTCACCACAACTAAAACAAACTTTATCACATGACGCCTTATCCTGATAATTGTCATCACAGGATGATGAAGATGATTGTGATGTTGAGGCATCAGAACTAGAGGCAACTCTCTCTTCAACAATTCTTTCTTGAAGACTTTGATCTTCCTTTAATCTGAAAAATTCCAGATTACTCATGGTTTCTTGTGGTACATCAGTCACAACAATTCCTGCACTTTTAAACTTTGCAATACAACTCATAGCACTTAAAGATTTAGGCACAAAGGGTAAAGCATTCTTAAACTTAGAAATGTCATTACTCAAACTGACATGCTCAGAAGGCATGGAATCAAAATACAAATTTTCAACGTGTTCACAAATAGCTGGTTTTGACACGGGCATATTATTACATTCATCCGACTCATGTTCAATTAAAATGTTTCCCTTACTAGAACTCTCATCACAATCATCTTCGGAAATTACACAATCTGATTCTGCACAGGAAGCAAAGCTGTCAGAATCTAAAGTTATAATATAATCATTAGCAGATAAAGTGAAAAAAAAAGGTCTGGGAACATGAGGAACTGACATATCAGCAAATATACTAGACTTGCAATACGGTGGTGGGTGTGAAGTATATCCAATGCATTCTGTGACTTTCTTATGAATTTGTTTATCAATGATCTCAAATAAAATTTTCTGATATATACCCATGTGTTCAACTTGAAAATTTGCATTTTCAACCTTTTGAATGTCAGTTAAAATTTGATTATTATTAGTTTGGGTGGTAGGTTGTACAATTAAAGATTGGTTTTCACCAGAAATATCACGAATTTCTTTAAATACATTTTCTTATTTTTAGCCACAGAATCATACATCACCTTTATATGATCACGTTCATCGACCAGAGCTTGGTTGATGAATCTATACTTTTGAATTTCATTTAAACAAGATTAAGCATTGCAAATTCTAGACATTACCTCAGATGGTACAGCGGTGAGATCCTCGGCTTGCTCAATCATAACACATTTACCATTCTCTTCAATATCTGCCATCAGGGCCTTGTCTGCTGCCTCCTCACTTTGTTCTCCCCAATGATAGTGTCCATCAACTTGAAAGACCAGAGTTGTTGAGCTGGAAGATGTGGTGGTTTTGGGAGAGTATGCAGCTTGCTTTCCATTGGAATTTTTCTTCTCATGTTGCTCCTTTGATGATGGCTCATTGCAGTTTCTTGCAAAATGACCCAGCTGGTCACAATTGTAGCACCTAACCTTCTTGATGTCAAACCCAAAGTCTTTCCTTGCTTGAATCTATCCATCTCGGTCCTATTAATGAATCTCTTGGCCTTCAAGGTCAGCATGGTTATACACCAGTCAATATCCATCTTCTCCAAATCATCAGGGTTGATCTGCTCCAAGTCATCAGGTTAGAAACTGACCGGTGTCAGGTTTTCAGAAATCAGTGCATCATAACATGACATGAAGGCAGTCATGATAGGCAGATACTCATCAAGGATCATAGTGGTTGGTTTCTGAGAGGTGGATGAACTGGTAGACTGAATTCTAGAAACAGAGGGTGGAACATCAGTCTGAAAGTATGCCATAGTGGTTTTGCTGGATGTAGTGGTGGAACCTTGACCAGCAAGAAGAGAGGTATTTCCTGACTGATTTGTTGGAGTGACTGGACCTTTCTTTATCTACAACTCTTAAGACTCCAGAATGCTGTAGAGTTCTTGCTGTGATATATCACTTAGCTTCTCAGTTTTCTTGATCATAATTCTGTACATATTCCATTCCTCTGGCAGTGAATCAAGCAACTTCTTGTTCAACTCAACAGTTGAATACTCAATTCCTAAAACTTTCAATTTTGAGACAATGCTTAAGAGCCGGTTGATTAATTCAGACATAGCCTCTCCAGAGACACTGCTAAACATCTCATACTGCTTCTTGATCAAATCTCTCTTACTTTCCCTAACCTCAGCACTTCCTTCATACCTAGTACATAAGGCTACCCAAAGATCTTTAGCGGTAGTATACTCAGCAAATATGTTGAACACATCCATAGGAAGAGCCATAACAATAGATCCATAAGCTTTGTTATCTCGGGAAATTAGAGTAATATCCTTCTCATCATATTCAGCAACAATCTTGGGACGCTGAACATCTGCAGTGGTAGTAACTGGCTTGTGTGGACCATCAGTGATTGACTGCAAAAGAGTGTGGTCATGGAACTGAAAGAAAGTCTTAATTTTCTTGGTCCAATCATCAAAGTCTCTAATGGACACCAAAACAAGTGGTTTGTTTCCCCTAGCATACTCAATGTTGCTTGAAGATGCCATATCTCATAAATACCAAACTTGAACAGAAGCTAGTTTCGGGAGACACAATACTGACCAAAACTACTAGTTTCGGTTGAAGAAAAACAGCCCGGAACTCCTTAGTTTCGATAGAAGAACAAAATCCCAAAACAACTAGTTTCGATAAGGAGAAACTAGAATGAAACACCAAGTAAAACCAACAGAAACTACAAGTTTTGATTGAAACTCTAGTTTCGGGTGAACATAAGTTTTGGGTGGGTATGCTGCAAAGATTAGTTTCGATATAAATAAGACAAAAGTGCTAGTTTCGATAATACCTTCTCCAGACAAAAAGTATAGACGAAAAGTTTCGATGAGTAACAGAAAACAAAGAATGTCCCCTGTTAGTTTCGATATCTTCTTCCCCAAGTTTCAGAAAACCTCAATTGATGAACAACTCCAAAAACCAAAGTAATGATAAAGAGAAACCAAGCCAGCGAAAATCTTCCAAATAAACTCCTAATCACGAAAATAACCTTCAAACCAAGAATCTTGAACTGAAAAACCCGGAAACTATGAAACAATACCCAACTTCAATAGAACAGTGCTAAAAAACTCAGAAACAGAAAATCTCCAATAATTGAATGAAAAACACCTCAAATAGATCACACAAACCTGAAAAACACCCAGAAATCAAGAGCATATTGCTCTAATACCAATTGTAGGTCCTGATTCAAAGATGAATCACAAATATTGATCGATTACCCATACATACAGGCGAAATCTGTGTGTATGGTGGTGAAACAGAGGTAAGAAACAGAGAATGGTGAAGATAAACAGGCTAACCACACTAGAATCAACACAAAAAGATGTGAAAATGTAAGCACAACAGATGAATAAACTCCAAATGTGTATTGATTCAAGAAAAGCTATGAAAGAGAGAATTTCAGGGTTACAACTGCTATCCACACCCTAAACATTCTCTAACTAGGCATTTATAAGAAGCTGACAGGCATCGAAACTACGCATCACAGAAACTACTAGTTTTGGGTGAGCATTTACATGTGTGAACAACCTATAGAAACTTCCCATCTATCGAAACTATTAGTTTCGGTTAAACAACCTCAATCGAAACTAGGTAGTTTCGATGGCCCAGACTTAAACTAGAAAGCAGTAAATTACATGAAATGAAATAACAAAAATACAAGGAAATGAAACAAAGTACAATTGTTCAAAACATACAATGATAACTTAGCTTACAAAATGTCCAACCCTACAATCTCCCCCTAATCTGTAAATCATATAACTATAACTTATAACCTAATCATATAAGTTTCAAACACTCAAGCTAGATAAATAATAAAAAAAATTAAACATATAACAATAACCAAAACATGAAATTTAAAATTTAAACATACAACTATTGTGTTAATTATATTTATTATTTTATTAGGTTAATTGGGCCATGTATAACATGTTATTGGTTTTCATATGTTTATTAATTTATTAGGTTAATTGAGCCCTTATATAAATTGTTATTGGACTAATTGTGTTTATTAATTTGTTGGATTAATTAGGCCCATGTATAATATGTTATTCGGTTTTCATGTGTTTATTAATTAATTGGGACCCAAATCATGCTTCAAGAGCGTCACCCACCTCACACCTGCTCAGGGCCGGCCATGACAAAATTAGAGAGTTTGTGCTAAAAGTATATCTTTATTAAAGTGTAATCAATCTCAAGGTGTTATATATGCTGATGAAACACGAGATTGACAGTCGGATAAGTAGCTGTAATGTTGTCACACCATAGCATTGGTGGACCGGTAGCGTCTACTTGTAAAAGAAAAAAAAACCTAATTTCTTTTTTTTTAAAAGTGGCAAATTAATGTTTATGTTATGGATCTTTTTCTATTAATCAATAAATTGGGGGCTACTTCAGAAACCGTCCTAGAACGCGTTGCTTAGCGTTCAACGAATATAAACCCTCGTAAACCCTAATTTCTCTCTCTAGATCATTCCTCATGGGCACCCCTGAAACCTCCAGAGAACCCTGCCCGGACCGAATCCTAGACGACATCGGTGGCGCCTTCGGCATGGGAGCCGTCGGCGGCTCCGCCTTCCACTACCTCAAAGGCATCTACAACTCACCCAAAGGCGATCGCTTCAAAGGCGGCATCGATGCAGTCCGTATGAACGCGCCACGTGTCGGCGGAAGCTTCGCGGTGTGGGGCGGCCTCTTCTCCACCTTCGACTGCACCATGGTCTACGTCCGCCAGAAGGAAGATCCATGGAACTCGATCATCGCCGGCGCCGCCACCGGAGGGTTTCTCCAGATGCGTCAGGGGTTGGGCCCTGCTACCAGATCTGCCGTTTTTGGGGGAGTTTTGTTAGCCCTAATTGAAGGCGCGGGGATCATGCTTAATAAGTTTCTTAGCGCTCAACAGCCTATGCCTGTCATGATTGAAGAGATGCCTCAGCCGGCTGCCAATATGCCTGAATCTTCATCTTCTTCAACACCCTGGTTTGGTGGTCTGTTTGGGGGCAAGCAAGAGGAGCCGAAGGCGAAGAGTGAAGTTTTGGAGAGTTTTGAGTCGCCTATGCCACCGACTTTTGAGTTCAAGTAAATTTGATTTTATGATCTTGCTCTAATAGAAACTTTGATGTTTTGGGTGCTGATTAACAATTACTGCTTTGATTCTTATATGTTGTTGCCAACATTGATAGTATGGTGTAGAAATAAATGTTTATTTTCTGTTGGTGTTTTTGTTCTTTGATACTTTGCTCTGGCCTTTGGGAATAGTATGTGAATAAGTGACCATTTTGTTGTTATTATTTTTAGAATTCAGTATCTTTGCTGTTAATTTCATGTAACAGAAGCGGTTTATTTTAATCTAAAACCTTGATCTATAAACATCTGGCCTTGGATTAGCCTTTTTGCCAAGTCCAATTTTTGTTTGGGTTAATGAATCATCTTTAACAACACCCTATTGTAATATGAAATCATGTCATTAGCCTGGTTTAAAAATGCTGCCATAGAGGTGGGTTTAAGTAGCTTGTACATAGCATGGTTGTCAAGTTGCACAGTTCTCGCGGGAGCCTGAGCGCAAGGTGCTTAAAAAGCGAGGTTTTTTTTTTGAGCTAGACGCATAATATAAGAATACCATGTTTAGGGGTTTTAGACATATTTTAGGCTTGCTTATGACTAGTTTAGGTAGTTTTAGGTTGATTGCAAGCTTGTTTCATTAACGGGTGCAGATAATTTTTGGCCAGAAAACACGCCTGCTAGCCTGAAAGTTTGTTGATCCAAGCGAGGTGCTATTGTTGCGCCATGCTTTTGACAACTATGGTACATAGAACTAATTGGGTTATACTTGAAATCATACTTTTTTTTTCGTTATATGTACAACTTATTTTTTTTACGCAATTATTTAGCTAATTTTGTAGTAGTTAAAAATTAGTAAGTTCAAATAACATTTATAAATAGGCATAAGTTATTTCTACACCCTCATGTTATATGTACATACAATCATTGTGTTGTATACGGGTCGTATTGTTCCATACGATCCGTATGGCTAAAAAACAATCACATCATACCTTATTACAGGTAGTATGGGGTATTACGGTTAGCGTATACGACTCGTATGGTGCAATACAACCCGTATTGCCTATATCTTCGTAATTTTTATTTATTTTTTTTTCTATTGTGAAAAAAATTATAAATTAGAAGAATCTAATGTGGTTTGAATTGTTTGATCATATAAATTGCTAAAGTTACCACATAAAGTCAAATCAATATTTATTTTTTATGAGTTTAAAACTTTCGTGTTTAATGGAAACTTTATATTTTCTGCTTTAACAATAGTAGATATGGGAGTTGATCTTGCTTGTTGCTTCGATTTTGTCTCGTCTTGACTGGCTTGTCATTTGATAATTGGTTATTAGTTAAGGACACTGTTTGAAATCGAACAGCCAAACAAATCGGTTTGAGATAAATCTATATTTTCTGCTTTAACAATAGTGGATTTTACTGATCGTTAATCATGACTATATACGATAAACAACCAATCAAATATCAAAACGATAAACAAAAAGATACATATATCGGTCATTAACGGTAGTCGTAGAATATTCTCCGGTTGAAAAGCAGTCGTAAAATAGGATTAATGACGTCACTGCAATTTCAGTCGTAAACCGGTGACAAAAGGTTATTTGTGACTGATTTAAGGTCGAAATAGTAGTCGCTCATACCAGTTTTGTAATGGTGACATGTTATAAAAGTACCAGATGAACAAATAAAGAATTACAGTATTCTTTTCATATATATATATATATATATATATATATATATATATATATATATATATATATATATATTGGTTTTTCGTTAAGAAATCCTAAGAAAGTGGGTCAAACGAACTCCGATTGAGCTCATTCCAGCGGCGTTGGAACCGTCTCATCGAACCCTAACCCGCTCCCAAAAACCTAAACCCCCATCCACCCACACCCCTAAAAACTAAACCCCCTCTCCAACCTCACCCCGAAAAGCCTAAAACCACCACCCCACCCCCTAAAAACCTAAACCCCCCATCCCACCGCCCTAAAAACCTAAACCCCCTACCAAAAAAAAAAACTTAAACCCTAAGGCTAAAACCATAAAATTCAATGTTAAAAGCTAAACCCTAAAAGCTAAGATGATAGAGTTCGACGAGACGGTTCCAACGCCGCTGGAATGATCTCAATTGGAGTTCGTTTGATATCGTTTCTTAAGGTTTTTGTCATTTATTAGGCTTTTTAGCGAAATATCACTTATTATTTGAACCTCCACACATATACACACACACACACACATATATATAGGGGAGGGTTATTTTACAAAGTGTAAAAAGTCGTTTAAAAACCCCACCACCACCCCCAAAAGCCTAAACCCCCCCCCCCCAAAAAAAAAAAACCTAACCCCTACCCCACCCCGAAAAACCAAAAAACCCCCACCCCCAGAAACCTAAGTCCTAAAAAAAACCTTAAAAAGCAGAAAAAGTCGTCTAAAACACCACCACCACCTCCAAAAGCCTAAACCTCCAACTTAACCCCCCCCCCCCCCCCCCAAAAAAAAAAAACCTAACCGCCACCCTACCCCGGAAAACCTAAAACCCCCACCCATCCCCCCAAATGCCTAAATACTAAAAGCTAAACCATAAGGTTAAACCCTAAGGCAAAAACTAAACCCTATTATCTAAACCCTAAAAGTTAAACCCTACAAGCTAAGATCATAGAGTTCGACGAGACGATTCCGACGCCTCCGAAATGAGTGAAATCGGAGTTCGTATGAGCCTTGCTAATGTTGTTGGTGTTGACCGAGAAAAGAAGTGGAACCTCTTGTTGCTTCTTTACAACGGATGGTTCATATAGGTTCTGTGTTTTATTCAGTTTATGATTGGGTCTAGTTAGTTTCTAACAATAACTTTGATGTATTAGTTGATTTAAATAATTTATGTTGATGCTTTGAGTTTTCTAGTTTACAATTTTGTTCGGTTGATGATAAAACCTACTAGCAAGGTTGAGTGACTAAAGGGGGTAACTTGATATTCATAAATTGGGTGATTAAATTGTATCGATTTGTGACTAAACTAGTTGTATAGGTTGCTGACAACAGCCTGTCTTCAATTACTATTTTAACTGATTTTCCAACACTATGTCTATGTGGTGTCCATTGAACAACTGAATTTTACCTAAACCTAGAACCTGAAGTTGAGAGGGAGTTACATCTTTATTTGATCTGTGTTTCATTCTAATTTACTAATCTAAGCAATTTAACTTTCCACTGATTCCCTGTGGATTCGACAACCTACTTCCCTGTCTACAGTCCAAGGTAGATAAGTAGTAGATTTTATAAATGTTTTTGATTGACCTTGATACCCCGATCAGTGGGTGGGGTGGGGGGTGGGGTGGAGGGTTTAGGTTTTTGGGTGGGTGTTAGGTTTTTTGTTGTACTACACATATGCAGTCCCTTTAATGAGTAGTTTTTTTGTTTTCTTATGAAAATGAGTTTTCTAGTGAACTCATATATATATATATATATATATATATATATATATATATATATATATATATACTAGTTTAGAACCCGTGTGTCACAAACGGATTAAAAAATATCAATATATAAAATTCTTAAATCTTTATGTATATATTTTACAGATGTAAAAATGTATTACATATACTAAGGATAGAAAATAAAATTTAAAATATGTTAAAATTAATATATAATTGAGTTTCGAAAATACGTTAATTACTATTTAATTTAATTTGACATTCATTTACTATTTGATTGAAAATAAAATTTACACATTTTAAAGTTTCTTATAATAACGAATAATTTAAAATAAATGTTTTTTATTATTATAATTAGTATTTTCTTTAAAAATATATTATTATTAAAAGATGAAGGTGTAATTAATAAGAGAGAGAGTCGGGAAAAAAACGATGAAAATGAATATAAAGGTGATATGTGTCATGAAAAACCTTTATATATATAGGGGGTGGTTATAATAAAAACCCCATTGAGTTGAAAAAACCCACTAAACCCCGTTTTACATATGTAAAAAGAAACTTTTTATTTTTGGGATTTATTCTACATTCAATTTTATCACTTTTGGTGAAAAAAAAAAACGCAGAGTGGTTTTTAAATTTTTTTTAAATATGACGTTACTTACATATGTAAAAACTGTTTTTTACATATGTAAATGCCGATATATTGCATACGTAAGAAAAAATCGTTAATTTTTGTTATTTTTTACATGGTTTTTATTTTTATTCGGCATTTTTTTCATTTTTTTTGCAAACCTACTTTTTTTTGGGTAATTAATCAATCCCAAATTTTTTACGGAGTTATTACCGTTGCATTAATTAATCCAAATATCATATCAAACTAAAAACGAGAAAAAAGCCAAAATCCAAATACAAGTTGTAATGCTCAGAGGAAAAAAAATTAATAAAAAGTAATAATAATAAGATTAATAGAAAAAAATGAAGAAAGAAAACCTTTTCAGTGATTAACCAAATTTTTAAAAACATAAAATGTGGAAAATAAGATTATCAAACAACATGAATATGAAATATGCACGGTTTTAAATTTGTATTCACCGCAAGTACATATAGCCTAATCGTGGTGTAGCGATATAACGCTATGAAAAAAAAGGGTAATAAAATAAATAAAGCATCGATGAATTAGAAATCAATAAATATGAAAAAAGAAAATTATAATAAAATTTATAACCAATTTGAATGCAAACTCACGCGGAGTCTAGGAGCCGTACCCGGCCCATCATTAATAACTCCGACCCATGAATGTTTTTGACTTAATCTTCTCTTCTTCTCTAGATATACGCTTGACCGAGCTCATCGCCAACTCCATCAAGGATTGTATCTGTGGATCTGGACCGGAGTGTATCTACTAGGTTGGTTGTTCTTGAGCATGTTCTGCTAGATCTGGATTGAAGTGGATCTGGATTGGAGTGGATCTGGACTAGGCGGATCTGGATTAGGCGGAGGATGTAAGGATATTTCACCACCATCAGCGTAAATCACCCCAAAGTCGACGTTGCAGTCCTTCAGCACCGTCACTGCAGGCCTTCAAGCTGTTAAACAGACACGGTAGGAGAGGGGTCGACTTTGGGATGAAGCTTTTATGAAGATGGAGAGTGAAGGACATGAACTCTTTAGATTTGATGAAAGATAGTGATGTTTAGAGAGAGAAGGAGATGGAGGCTGGTTTTTTTTTAGTGAAGATGATATAGAGGATGTCAGATCTTAGGTTTAAAGGGAGTGACAAAATGTCACAATTACCCCTCTAGATTAAAATAAAATAGAAAAGTAAGAAAATTAATATGTGGTCCAGAATGAGCTTAAGGGTTTTCACACCAACTCAGGGTTTACAAAATATACGTCCCCTATATATATATATATATGTATATGGAAAGGATCCTTTCAAAACCATCTGTTATTGTGTTAATCCAAAAAAACCCCGCAAAAATCTCTCTCTCTCTCTCTCTCTCTATATATATATATATATAGGGAAGGTTTATATAAGAAGTAGTTTTTTGCTAATAAATCTAAGAAATGACAAAAACCGTAAGAAACGATATCAAACGAACTCCAATTGAGCTAATTTCAGCGGCGTTGGAACCATCTCGTCGAACTCTACCATCTTAGCTTTTAGGGTTTAACTTTTAAGGTTTAAATTTTACGTTTGAATTTTAGGATTTTAGCCTTATGGTTTAGTCTTAGGGTTTAGCTTTTAGAGTTTAGATTTTATGCTTTAGGTTTTTTTTGGGGGTGGGGGGTGAGGGTGGGTTTAGGTTTTTGGGGTGGGGGTTTAGGTTTTTGGGGGGTGGTGTGGTGGTTTTAGGCTTTTCGGGGTGGGGTAGGAGGGGGTTTAGGTTTTTGGGGGTGCGGGTAGAGGGGGGTTTAGGTTTTTGGGTCCGGGTTAGGCTTTGATGAGACGGTTCCAACGCCGTTGGAATGAGCTCAATCGGAGTTCGTTTGACCCACTTCTTAGGATTTTTTAGCGAAAAACCACTTCTTAGTGGAACCTTCCGCTATATATATATATATATATATATAATTTTTGATATATAGTTAAGTTTTTCAGATTTCTACAATTATGATGAGGAAGTTGCTCGGCCCTTGATTCTAGACAATTTTGTTAACTGTGTGAAGTCAAAGCATAGCTGATCAAATTTCATAAAGAACAAAGCCGAATTCTTGAGCTGGTTTCATTAGTTTTATAGTGTTAATCAATGTCCAGGATTCTGCTGAAACAAGTAAACAACATATGTTGCATGAGGAATATCCCCATGCGCGGGACAATTTAATTTGAACAAATACTCAAATGTTCACTTTCTTTTTCTTTGAACAATTTAACTCTCTAACTTGAAACCTGTCAACCAGACTTGATTGGCACTCCGGCATGTTGTTGGGTTTGACCTTAAAAATTTTATAGTGTTCTTTTTATTTAATAAAGTTTAATTTATAATTACAAAATCATTATTATTATTATTATTATAGTACATGATTGCTAAAAACTCTTTATTTTTATCAAAAAGTTTTGAAATGATATTCAACAGTCCCTCCTGCTGTGATGAGTCGTCAACTATTGTGGACTCAGGCAACCGGAATGTGTTGTAAAAGTCTAATCCCTTGACTACAAACCAATTAATAAACTAACGAAAGACGAGTACAAACCTGTAAATTGTACACTCCGCCGCATCACGCGGGTTACCCACTAGTTGTAGAAAAATCGTGAGACTCAAATGCTTCCTAGCACGTTTGAAGTTTATTATAAGTTGCATTTCAATGCTTAAAACAAGAATGGCAAAATGACGACTTGCGTATTGAATATGTAAGTCACCTACTCTCTTTGTTAAAAGCTTACGTTCTTCGAATATAAAATTTGAATTTGGATTTTTATTGGTTCTAAATGTTTCTTTTTTTTTTACCTTTTATTTTGGTAGGAAAATTTTTTTCGTCACAAAGAGGAGGCTGTGGCTAAGTTAATTTCTAAAGGGATAATGGAACATGAGCTAGAAAGATAGGCAATCAAGAGAGTGTGCCAAGGAGAAAACAATAAAATCTGTAAGGGAGGTAGGTGTCAGGCCTGTTTTAAGAAAAAAATGATTCTTGGATGACATCAGAAGCTGAATCGTCTCATCTCAACCACCTTCAAGGGAGACCGAAGCTCTTCGAAATCAAATTGCTTCATTTTAAGAGGAACTGAAACAACTTAGTATAATTTATTCAAATGTTTGATTATTTAAGGTTTTTAGTTTTTGAACTCATGTGTTAGATACTATTAGTCTTAAAACGAAAATATATTAAGGATTGCAAATTTGTATTGTGAACTAATAAAGATAACATACTGATTTTCAGTCTTTAAAAAACATATTCAAGATTGAAAATTTTGTTATACGATATTGATTTTCCGTATTTAAAAAACATAAAGGGGACTAAACAACATGATATCTAAGATTATTTTTCAGTCACTAAAAAAAACATATTAAGAACTGAAATGATATGTATCAGAGAATAATTCCCAGTCTTCAAAACATCTTATTAGGGACTCAATTGTTATGAAACCCGAAGCTAATGAAATGTATTTGATACAAAATATATGTGGTTTTAGGACTAGTTTCCAGTCCCTAAAACATGGTATCAGAGACTAATTTTTAATCCCTAAAAACATGGTATCAGAGAGAAATTTTCAGCGCTTAAAAACATGGCATCGAAGACTGATTTTCAGTCCTTAAAAACATGGTGTCAAAGACTGATTTTCAGTCATGGACAAAATGTATTAGGAACTGAAGTGACGTGGTACCAGGGGATAGAATGAAGACTGAATTTATGTGTTTTGGAGACTAAATGTTAGTCCCTGTTGGTGTCATACAATTAAGACAGATTTTTAGTTACTGATAACACTATGTAGGACTAGGAATAGGTGACTTGCTCGTGACTGGCAAAATCAGTCCCCAATGACCATTAGGTACTGATTTTGGAGTATCAGGGACTAATTGTTCAGTCCCGAATATCCTTATTTTTTGTAGTTAACAGCCACCACGTTACCACGGTTCACCGTCGTCACCACCATTATCATGAGGCTTATGTCCAGGCTATCACCACCGCTGTCAACCACCGGTACGCTCGTTACTGGCGACATGCGATCCAGCTTCGTTTCCCTTTTCTGCTGCTGCCGGAGTACACCACCGTTCGCCGACCACCAACACACTCGTTACCGGCCACACACAATCCTTTTGCTGCTGCCGGAGTCACCACCGTTCGCCGGCCACAAGTTCTATTCCCCTCCTTCACGCCCGATTCCGACCAACCTGCAACTTCTGAGGTTGTCTTTCACGTTGAACCTAAAATCCGCACCTTTTGTAAGCATGATACTGCATGAGTTGGTTTACTTTGGGTTTAATGGAGGTGATTTACATTTGTTTTAGAAGTTGCAGGTGTGAAAGGAAGAAGAATGGAAATAAGAAATGGATGGTGGTGGCTGGAAGGTTTAAAAGGTGTTTTAGGTTTAAGAAATTTTTCGTTCACTCCCCCTTCATTTAGTAGGATTTACCTTTTCAACCTTAAACTATAGAGGTGTAATTTGGGATGTTACAAGGATAGCCCCAAAGCCTTCTCAAATCTTTATGTTGAAACCTAAAACAAGCCCAACACTTCCGTTAGGCCTTAACTATTTGATAATCTCTTAGACAGAAGAGTTATGAACAAATAAAAAAATCAAACCTCATAAAATCTATCTATGGACGGATCTTGGTGATCGGAACTCAGCCTGAACCGATGTTGATGTCGGACCACCACTACCGATTTCATTTGTAGCACCAGAACCCAAGCATGAACTAAACCATCGTCATCCTGAACTGTAACCACCGCGAATTAGGGCTTCAATCGATGAAGATAAAATCAAAAATTGAAACTAAAAGAAATATTGAAGGAAGTAAGGTTACCTGATGGTGATGGTGGTTACCTGGTGAAGCTGGTGGTTCCTCCGCGAAGTAAGGTTACCAGATTTAGCGAACCGATGTTGACTGCTTTTCCCACCAGATGCCTACCGTGATGGGCGACGGAAGCTGGTTGCAGAGAGAGAGAGAGAGAGAACGAACACTGCGTTTGAAACTTGAAATGTGGGATTATGGTTTCAATTTCAAAGTCCCGCTCGTTTGAATATTTTTTTTCCAAAGCTTTAGGAGTTGTAAAAGATGCTTTAGGACTTGTACAAGTCTTAAATTTAAGACTTTTGTAACAAATTACCACATTACCCATCTAATATCTATATTAATATATATATATATATATATATATATATATATATTATATTATGTGGTTACTCTACATAGGCTCAAAATCTTAAAAAGTTTAGGAAGTAATCTTAGCCACAAGATTATTGTGATTTGTGGATGATATTGACTCAGTGGTATAAGGGTAAATAATATTAAATTCGAATCCACTTGGAGGGGTACAATGGGAATATCCAACCAAAAACTGCACACGCCTGTCACATGCCATTTCCCTCATATTTTTAAACGTCCATAATGTTTTTATACGTCATTAATTTTTTTTTTAAAATTGCATCATAAAATCGAGCGTTTTTTTATCGTTCCAACGAGTATGGTATTGTTATATTTAAAAAAACGACATGAACCGGGTGTTTATGAAATTGAGTATTTTTATGATGTTTTGAACTGTGCAATTTTATGGTGTTTTTAAACTGTATAATTTTATGATGTTTTTTAAAATGGGCAATTTTATGGTGTTTTTGAACTATGCAATTTAACTGGTCAATTTTATGGTGTTTTTTCGAGTGCTTGTATATTATGGTTTTTCGAGCGTTTGTAAAAAGTTAGGCGTTTTTATGATGTTTTTTCGAGTGTTTGAAAAAAAAACAATCAAGCGTTTGTAAAAAATATGGGTTTATATGATATGTTTATGGTGTGCGTTTATATTTGACATTTTATGGTGTTTGTTTGAGTGTTTGTAAAAAAATGCAAAAAATAAAACAATCGATCGTTTATATTTAAAGTTTTTATGGTCTTTTTTCAAGCGTTTATAAATAAATGGGTTTTTATGACGTGTTTATGGTGTTTTTACTATGTTTTTTCGTGCGTTTGTATTTTACATTTTATGGCATTTTTCGAGCGTTTGTAAAAAAATGCAAAAAAAAACACAATCGATCGCTTGTATTTGAAGTTTTTATGGTGTTTTCGAGAATTTTTTATGATGTTTTCGAGCGTCAAAAACTCTATAAACCATAAATTAAATGTTTTTTTTATTTTCGAGCGCCATACAAATCATAACCATTTTATGTTGGCTTTTCATGACTTTTTTAAAGAATTTTTTATAATGTTTTCGAGCGTCAAAAACACAATAAACCATAACTTAAATGTTTTTCTGATTTTTTTAATTCATGACGTTTTTTATGGTCTTTGTACGACGATTTTTATGATGTTTTTTATACAGTTTGTACAACATAGTTCAAAAACACCATTAATTGAAAACCTACTTAACACGTAAATTTTTTTTAAAAATTTTATATAACAATATTGTGCTCATACTAAAGATAAAAAATGCTTGTTATTATGGTGTAATTTAAAAAAAAATAACGCATAAAAAGTTATAAGATGGGGGAATATGCATGTGAGTAGCATGTGAATGTTCCTTGACATGTGAGTAGCATGTGCATGCTCTTTTTACGTTTTTACCCTTTTCTTGGAATCTTTTTTGGACACATAACACTCTATGATGGCTTCCTACACTTTCTAATGTTTTGAGCCTTGGTAAAATAAATGTCCCATATATATATATATATATATATATATATATATATATATATATATATAGGGGAAGGATATATCTTAAACCCACTCTCAGTGATTAAACCCATTAAACTCTATGGTAGCCATTGGTGATATTTGATCTAGGGTGGAGATTGAAGATTGCTTTTGAGAATTTTAGTAGAAAATACATAAATTAGTAAAAGGTACAAAAGGGTAGTTTAGGTATTTTCTTTATGCCATGAGTACATCAAGATGCTGAATGTTCAGAAGCTTTTTCAATCCTAACCTACTACATCACTTTAAAAGTCTTTCCAAAATTTCAAAAGTTACTATTGTTTCTCCTCCTCTATTCTTCTCATTCAAACATTACCTAACCTGCCACATCACTTCAGTAGATTGGTGGATTGTTGAAGACGAAGGCTTTTGAAGAACGGGTAAAGACAATGAAAAAAAACGTTCAAGCTTCTTTCGAAAACAAGCGACGAAAAATTGACGAAATCATCAAGACGGAAAATCGAGGAAAGAGTTCTTATTCAACCTTTCTAACAGACATCACGGAAGAAAGACGACAAAGATTTTTTTGAAAAAAAGGGATGGAAACTGAAGAAGTTATTATTAAGGTAAAGAAATCTTTCAATCGGTTTTTATTAAAGTAGAAAATGATTTTAGTATATTGATTTGTTATTTCACTAGGAGGATTTATGGTTTGGATAAATTTTAGTAAAAAATTGATTGAGTAAATTAGTGACAGCAGTTTAGATAAGATTTAAAAGGATGAGATATTTTGTTTATGGTTTTAATTTTAAAACAATTAAATTATGTAAAAGGATAAACTTTTGAAAAATGATAGAATTAGTCTTTATATATGTAGATATATATGTTTTGGAATTGTAAGCCTTAGGGATATGTTTTAAATTTAATAGTTTTTATCGTCAAAAAGTATAATCGCAGTGATATATGTTTTATATAATGTAAGGAAACTTGTGCTACAATAAGTATAATGGTAGTAACATATTTGTTAACGGTATTTATCGTCAATAAGTCAAACTGTTACGTGTGTTACAGTTAGAAACTCCATATGATGTTAGCCTACAAAAAGATGTAATGTAAGGAGATACATAAACATGCATTTTACATGATGTATAAGGGACAAAAGGGAAACAAGGTCAATGACAACTCGTAAAAGTGTTAAAGCAAAAAAAAAAAAAAACAGATGGCAACCAAAAAAACAAAATAAGAATTAGATACGTTTTGTATATAAATAAATGGGCAATATAGAATGTTAATTTCTTTTTCCTTTTTTATTTCTTGGATCGCTGGAACTAGTTTGTGACATGGTATTTATATATGAGTAATTTGATATTTTATAGCACGTCCTACTTTGACTATATATATGTTTCTAGTGATGTGGTGCATTTTGATAGTTACATGTAAGGCCCCAATCCCGGGTAACCTCATTCGTTGGATTTACTCATAAACATAGTCATCAATACTGAATTATAAATTTAAAACATTCAAAATACAGCGGAAGCATTCATCTTTCAAGTACTAACAGCGGAAGTCTTAACATTTAAAACATAAACATTGTCTTAACATAAATTAAAATGGGATGTCAATCTCACGCCGGGTAACCATCACGCCATCGCACGACCCTTTTTTCTGCTACCTGAAATGTATACTAAAAGTCAGCTAACGCTGGTGAGTTCTAGTTTAAAGCAATTAGGTATAAACATTATTTCTTTATAAGTATGTATGTATAAATATAAATATATAAATACACATTAACACATCCTTTGCTTTCTTTTATCATTCGTATGTGAGCACATAAATATGTATTCACCTTTACTTTCCTTAAACATTTATTGGTCATACACATAAGGGTGATCAACCCGTCTTACGTAAGTCACAAAGACAAACGTTCTTTTGAACCACCGTCGTAGCTCCATTACATCCCGTCCAGCACTAGAAACCGTCCGTCATTACTTAAAACCGCCCGACCAATCTTCGGTCGTCCGTCATACCGTACCACCGTCGCAGCCCGTAATTCGCCCGTCTACCCGAAGGCACCCGTTTCCCATGCAAACTATTATTTATGCAACCGTTCTTCCTTTATAAGGAAATTGCTTCGACCGACCATTAATGTCTTTCATACGTCCTAGCAGCTGAAAGAACTTATTTATCCCAGTTGTAAAATAGTCGCATGGTCGTCCGTCTATCGAAGTAGCCGTTAACTTCGAAGCGTCCATAAACTTTACATACATTCATAACATTCGATATATAAAGATATAAGGCAAGAATTCATTCATTTACGTTATGTCATTCATTCATTCGTTCTTTATAAACGTACGTTTCATTCTTTGTACATCTTTCATTTCATATATGTATATATATATATGCATTTATACGTCACGTACAATCACATTGACATTCATAACATTTATTCATTTAGTGTATACACTTCAGCCCTAAAACATTTAAAATGATTTGCAAGTAACATATAGGGGGCACATAGAACTCACCTGATGAGTGGTTTCTGTAATACAATTAGCTGGTTACTGAGCGTCACTAAGGTCACTCACAATCTGTATAATGAAGTCATACACATAAGGTAGTGCTCCTAGATGACTCTAGACATTACTATGCTTGAACCCAGTAGTTTCGATGGATGAATCACATCGAAACTATGGAAGTTTCGGGCCATGAGTTTATATCGAAACTATGGTAGTTTCGGTAAATAACTTAAGTAAAATCTTAGTAGTTTCGGGCCAGGGGTTTATATCGAAACTATGGTAGTTTCGGTGAATAACGTAAGTAAAATCCTAGTAATTTCGGGCCAGGGGTTTATATCGAAACTATGGTAGTTTCGATGGGTCTGCATATATCGAAACTATGTAGTTTTGATGGATTTACCTATATCAAAACTAGTAGTTTTGATGAATCAGTTTTCATCCCCGACCAGAAACCCTAGATCTGGCCAATTATTTCTAGTTGATCAAGCTTGGAATTTTTTACGTCCAAAACGTTCCTTTTTCATTCATGAGCACAAATAAGTGATTTGTTTCAAGTTTTATACGTAAAAACCAAGTCTTTATGCGACTTAAACCCGAAACCCAAAAATGTGTAAAAACTCATATCTAGAGGTGATGCTTACCTCTTGGAGTCTGGTTCCTGTTCTATGTGTTGATGTGATGTAGAAAAACGATTCTCGAACCTTTGAGTTCCTTTTTCACCGCTTTCTCTCTCTAGAGTCGGTCTCCCTCTCTCACTCTAGAAACTTGCGCATGAAGGAAGTGAGGGGAAAAGGTTGGCTGCAGATTATTAAGGGTTTTTCCCTTCTTATCTCGGCCCATGGGCCGACTCTTGGCCAAGCCCGCCTTGTTCTCCTTTTATTTCTTTCTATTATTTTGGGATGTTACAAGTCTACCCGCCTTAAAGGGGTTTCGTCCTCGAAACTCTTTACTAGTTAAACAAATGCGGATATAGTTCTTTCATTTCGTTCTCTTTCTCCCACGTAGCTCGATCAAGGATAGCTATTGGTTCTTCTACATAGTTCAAACTGTTATCCACTTTGATTTCGTTATAGGGTATCTGAGCCGTATCGTCAGCAAGTCACTTGCGTATGTGCGATACGTGGAATGTAGGATGAATTCCACTAAGCTCATCGGGTAGGTCAAGTCTGTAAGCAACCCGACCAACTCTTGCTAAAATTTTGAAAGGTCCGACAAACCTCGGACTTAGTTTGCCACGTCTTCTGAATCCAATAATTCCCTTCCAGGGTGACACTTTCAATAGTACCATGTCCCCTACTTGAAACTCTAAATCTCTTCTTCTTTTATCCGCGCATGATTTCTGTCTGTCTTTTGCGGCTTTCATGCGTGCTTTTATCTGGTCGAATTTCTCGGAAGTAGCTTTGACCACTTCGAGACCTGCAAAGTCTTTCTGTCCAATTTCCCCCCAACAGACCGGGGTTCTACATCTTCTTTCGTACAACATCTCAAATGGCGGCATGCCAATGGTTGAGTGATAGCTGTTATTATATGAAAATCATGCCAAGGGTAAATGGCTGTCCCAGCTACCACCAAAATCAACGATACAGGCCCGGAGCATGTCCTCTAAGGTCTGAATGGTTCTTTCCAATTGACCATCGGTTTGAGGGTGTTAACCTGTGCCGATGTTTATCCTAGTGCCCATCGATTTGTTGAATTTCTTCCAAAACCTTGATGTGAATAGAGTGTCCCTGTCTGACACGATCTTTAATGGTATACCATGTCTGCTTACGATTTCCTTGATGAATATTTCTGCTAACTTCTCAGACGAAGAAGCCTCACGTATTAGTAAGAAGTGAGCACTTTTCGTCAAGCGGTCGACGATCACCCAAATGGTATCATTGCCCTTAGCTGTTCGCTATAGCTTGGTAATGAAGTCCATTGTGACCTATTCCTACTTCCATTCCGGTATCGGCAAAGGTTGCATTTTACCGCATGGTTTTTGGTGTTCGGTTTTAACCAGAGAACAAGTTAGGCACTTGCCCACATATTCGGTCACATCGTTCTTCATGCCAGGCCACCAGTATTCTTTCTTTAGATTTTGGTATATTTTGTTCGTCCCGGGGTGGATAGAGTAGCGAGACTTATGGGCCTCATCAAGGATCTTGGCCCTAAGTTCACCAATCCTAGGTATCCACATCCGACCATAACGAGTTCGTACACCGTACACGTTGGTTTCCAGATTACCCTGTTGCCCTACTGTTCTTTACCGTTTCACATTCCTCTCCAACAATGCTTCTTCCTGTGCTTTCGCTATTTCATTCATTATATCCGGCGTTATAATCAACTGACATGCTTTGATTTGAATAGATGTTAATTCTCCTTTCCTGCTTAAGACGTCAGCCACTACATTTGCCTTGCCTAGGTGGTAAAATATTTCACAGTCGTAGTCTTTCAGTAGCTCCAACCACCTTCTTTGTCTCATATTTAATTCCTTTTGCTCGAAAAAGTACACCAGGCTCTTGAAGTCGGAGTAAATGGTGTATTTAACTCCGTACAAATATTGCTTCCATATCTATAATGCGAAAACTACCTCCGCCAACTCCAGGTAGTGAGTCGGGTAGTTAACGTTGTGAATCTTTAACTGTCGCGAGGCATAAGCAATTACCTTTCCTCGTTGCATAAGTACACAACCCAATCCTTGACCCAAAGCGTCAGAGTAGACTACCAAGTCTTCGTTTCCCTAAGGTAAGGTCAAGACTGGAACTTGGGTTAGTCGTGCCTTCAATTCTTCGAATGCGTTGTTTTGGGTTAGACCCCATTCATACTTTACTTCCTTTCATGTCAGCTGTTTCAGTGGCGAGGCTATTCTCGAGAAATCCTGAATGAATCTCCGATAGTATCCTGCCAATCCCAGAAAACTTCGTATCTCTGTTGGCGTTTTCGGGATGTTCCCACCTTTTACTGTTTTGATCTTTGCAGGATCCACCATAATACCATTTGGGTTTATGGCATGACCTAGGAATTGGACTTCCCTGAGCCAGAACGCGCCTTTGGAGAATTTTGCATACAACTTTTCCTCCTTCAGAACTTCTAATACTTCCCTAGGTGATAGTGGTGACCATCTTCGTTCTTTGAATAGATAAGGATGTCATCTATGAAAACTATTACTGACCGATCTAACATTGGTCGGCACACTCTATTCATTAGATCCATAAACGTTGCAGGTGCATTGGTTAGTCCGAAGGACATTACGAGGAACTCATAATGTCCATAACGCGTGCGAAACGTGGTTTTTGGTACATCCTCCTCCCGCACTTTCAATTGATGGTAACCCGACCTAAGATAGATCTTCGAGAACCAACTCGCGCCTTGTAGTTGATCAAAAAGATCGTCTATTCTAGGTAGTGGGTACTTGTTCTTTACTGTTTGCTTGTTCAATTCATGGTAGTCTATGCACATTTGCATACTGCCATCCTTTTTCTTTACAAATAATACCGGAGTGCCCCATGGAGAGATGCTCGGTCTGATAAATCCTTTCTCTGTTAGCTCTTCCAATTGAGACACCAATTCTTTCATTTCTGACGGAGCCAATCGATGGGTTCTTTGGCAACGGGCTCAGCTCCTGGCAGTAAGTCAATCTGAAATTCTATTTCCCGATCGGGCGGCAAGCCATGTAGGTCCTCTGGGAACACTTCTGGAAAGTTGCATACCACGGGTACGTCTTTGAGTTCTTTCGTTTTCATTCTATCGTCAATAACATATGTCAGATAAGCTTCGCAACCGCGCCTCATGTAACTTTCGGCCTTAATCATCGAGATGACGTTCGGCATTTTGCAATTCCAATCACCATAAACCGTAATCGGACTGCCGTCAATGGATTTGAGGTGTATCATTTTTCGTTTACATACGATTTGTGCTTCGTAGGCAGCTAACCAATCAATGCCCAACACTATGTCAAATCCTCCTAAGGTCAGAAGGTACAATCTAGAAGGAAACTTATGGCCATCTATTTCTATCATGCAATTGTCGGTCATACGGATGACTACTGAGTTTCTACCAACATCGGTTTCTACGCTAAAAGCCTTTACGAGGTTAGTGATCTTGCAATTTAGTTTGCGACTAAATTCAACTGATATAAAGCTTTTGCTAGCACCAGAATCAAATAATATAGTAGCATTTTCATCATTAACTAGGAACGTACCTGACACGACATCAGGGTTTCCTCTTGCCTCCTCCTCAGTTAGGGCATAAGCCCGAGTCCTAGCCTTTGGCTGTTCCTTTACAACTTCCTTTTCCTTTCCCGAACCAGATTGTCCGGTTCTCCTGCAATCCTGAGTCGCGTGCCCAGACCATCCACATTTTTGGCACTTAAGGGTGTTTCTACAATCCTTGGAAATATGCCCCAGCTTCCCACATTTAAAACAGATGGTTGAGCCAGCCCGACATTCACCACGGTGTAGTTTCCCGCATTTTGAGCATGCTTCTTATTCTTTAGCCCTTGGTTTCTTAGATTCAGTTGCAACTGTTCCCCTTCCATTTCCCTTAGACGGATTTTCCCATTTCCACTTTGGTGCCTCCGGCACCGGGTCCTCATTAGCATAATCTTCATAGACGATTCCACTCAAATTCACTACCGACTCGAAGGTCGAGGGTAGGTTGGCTTTAACATGTACATGGACCCTTTGAGGCAAGCCTTTAACATAGTACTTGATCAATTGCTCTTCAGTCTCTACCTGGTGGGGTACCATTTGAGCCAACTTATTGAATCTGGAAGTGTACTGGCGATGAGTTTTGTTGCCAGCCTTAAAGTTCAGAAATTCATTTTCCACTTGTAACATCCATGAGTTTCTGGTTTAATTTTTATCTTATTTTTATGTAATAATGACACTCCAATTCAAATCCCTTACTTATCCAGCACTTTATGCCACATTAATTACCATTTTTACGTATATCAAATCGAAGTTTTAACCTTGCGTTAACATAATATTTTTTTCTATGTATATATGTGTAACATATGTATGTATATATATATATATATACATATATATATATAGATATAAATACACTTTGTTATAATAATTAGATCATTTACACCATTTATAAAATAAAAGAAATAAAAACTTTTCCTTTATAAATTAATAATAAAACATATAATGTTTAGACTTTTCTTATTATTTGTACAAAAACCTTTTATAAACAAATTAAATCAAATAAAGTTGTTCTTGAACCTTTTGCATAACACTTGAACCCTTTGCATTTGAACCTTTTATCTAAATTTGAACCTATTCTAGTCTTGAACTCATAAAAAAATCATCCCTTTGACTTTTAAAAGTCAACAACTTCAAATCTTGCAATTCAGTGAGTAATTCGACCAAACTCGATGGTTATAAGCCTTCCTCGAATACTAGAACGTTATCGATTAGTTTTCAATCCAAATTAACATATTAATTTAACGAATTTTTGCGACTGAATTCAAATTCGAATACTTTTGACTATTCAGAGTCAAACAGAGGGAAATCCAGAGAAAATCATGGAATTGAAACGCGTAATTGATCGCAAATCATGCATAGCCTGTTTGCACATGAATCCAAGCCTAAAATGCGACCAAATTCATCCGGGATTAATCGATTCAACGCGGAAATCGTTACTACAGCTGTCACATTCAATTATGAATCAATCGGAGCGTTTGAGACAAAACTAAACATATAGGATTACACCCACACTTGCGCAAACCCTCTTACAAGCTTTCTAAACCCTCTCTCCCGACATTGCACCTCTGGAACTCTGTAAAACTCAAAGATTTCCAAAACCAAAACTCCGGCTGATCCCCTACGTTACTTCACCATTTCAGGTAAAAATCGGTACCCTTAGTTTCGTTTTGTTGTAAGGATTGAAAGCACTATGTTTTCTTGTCCAATCGAATGTGAATTAGGTGGCATTGGGGTTAGGGTTTGGAACAGGGACAATTGGGGATGAAAGGACTAAGGGCTTAACTGTTTTCTAAAGTCGAACCCAGTCTTTGTCAAAACACCTACCCAGACCCACTGGCTACTCCGCTTGGCTTCTACGTGGACGGTCCCTGGTTCAAAACCCGCATATCCAGTCTTTTTGCGCAACCCTTTAAACCCAGACCCGTTTCCGTTGTTGCTCCTTGTTAATATATAAAGGTCCTGTTCTGTATCACAAATGCGTCCTTGGTCCAGTGGTTGGTACTCAATCCCTATGCTGGGCAGACCCGGGTTCGACCCGGGCAAGCCCTAGTTAATTTTGAAACTGATTTTTAATGCTCCTAAAATGGTATAAAAATTATTTTTATAAACCCAATATTATTTAGATCGGACTAAAACAATAGTTTACAATTTTTAGCATAAAGCATCTATTTTACACATTTATATTGTTTAAAATCTTATTTTAACCATTTAAAAATATATTTTAAATTAATTGAAAAACAAAGCATTCTATTTCCAAATTTTACCAATATTATGACAAGATTTTTATAAAGATACAACCTCATAAAACAATTGTTTTCTATTAAACTATATACATATATATATATATATATATACACGTGTGTATGTATTAGTGTTTAAAAACAAATAATTTTTTTTTCTAATATGTATATATTAATGACTACGTTCCTTATCTTAGAACACAATTTTTTTATAATAAATAGATAAATGAATTTATTTATTAGTTATCTTTTTACATTAACAAATTACTTAAGGGTTTTAATATGTATTAGTATATATTTACCCTATATTTTGACACATTGATATAAACGAATAAATAAGATAGATTTATCTATTTCAATAAATATAATAACATATTACTTTTAAAAACATATTATTTTAAATAAATAAAAGGAATTTCATTTATTTAAATCAAAACCCTAAGACAATTATTGTTTTTGGAAAGTAAACACATACTTTCAACTTATACTAATATTAACTTACACCATTATTACATGAAAGGATACAACACTTGTACAAATCCACACATATCAAGACCCGATAAACATTAGACCTTGCCTTAAACTTTGTGCATGTTAACTAATTCAAGATCATACAATTCACTCTAGGTCAAGTCTGCAATTGCAAAATCACTCGTGAGACCTATTGCTCGTGTTATCTACACAATTGATACAAGTGAGTTTTACATAGCCCCTTTGTCACTATTTTTACATTTTAGGGTGAAACATGATCACAACTTACAATGATTTACAGAAACTACACAATACAAATCCACTTTACAGTTTGTGTGCAATTTGAGCTTTATGTTTGAGTGCTAGGTGTGTTAATTACTTATTTGCAATTACATGTACAATCATTAACTAATCAAGCCGACGGTTAACAATGATAGATCTATTGAGTCTGACAAACCCACCCAGATTGGGGTGATTGTTACCGACAACACAATTTTTGCATGCTAGTTAGAAAGGTTTGATTGTACTACCTGGTTACACAATAGTAACTCTCCATAAATGCCTTGTTAATCATGACTTGTATGGATTTGTTTACACACAATACTTTGATACTATTTAGAGTCAAATCCTATGTATGCTCACCAACTTTTTAGTTGACCTCGTTTTCATCATGTTTCAGGTACAAAGGTTTGAGTTGATCAAGTTGCTACACTTAGGTTGTGGACCTAGTTAATTGAAATAAATGGACATGTTATGTAAATTCAAGTATTCTTGTACTGTCGTATTTGGAAATTGTGAATGGAAATGTAACGTTTTAATATATTGAATTTTAGTCAGCCATGTGCTCATGAACAGTCTACATGTCCCGCCCCGACGTATCCGCCGTCGGTTGGGGTGTGACAGATTGGTATCAGAGCCTTGGTTATAGGGAATTAGGTTATTAGACACTCTTGACCTAGACTATAACCTTAGGACACACCCACAATATGCCATGCTACTATATGATTACATGATTACTCTTACATGTTATCCTAAGTAATTTCAATACATGCTACAATACTTAACAGTTTATGTGCCGCACTACTTGATAACTCTTGTGCTTACATTCGTTATTACCTACATGCTACCTATGTGTCTTATTATGAACTATCCTAAATCTAACACACACATACACACCAAATCCTTCACACACTTTGAACTCACATACATAATACCACCACTTCTTGTGAACAAAAATTTAAACTTTTAGGCCTAATGTCCATCAATAATAAACTAATAAGCCCATCTATCCTCCAAGAAGAATAAGCCACTAAAATGCATGAAACCTTACTTTTGGGCCTCAAAGCCCAGTCCACAACAATTCTCATCATGACCATGAGCCCAACAATGGTGTTATTAATACATGATGGCTGGAAGAGTGTGTAACCCCATGATGGATTCTGGCTAAGGAAAGACAGGGTACTTAAGTGTGTCTTAGTGACCCACCCCTCTTTCCTGGGAATTCTCCTCAGGATGCATTGCTTATAGGTCAAGTGTATTTCTAAAATACTATTGTGAAGACTCGGTGTTATGACTAGTCCAACTCTAAACCTACGAGAACTCTTATATTTAACACTCAGTATTTCATTACCACTTACAACCATTTCATTGTTTCTCTGCTAGACATGGACTCCTACTCTCCTTCCTCCCCAGTATACCGTCCCGGAGCAGAATCTGACAGGGAAGAAGACAGCAGATCACCCGTGTATCGGTCACCACCACTCCCAGCTGCCAGGCCAAGATTTGATGTAAGGGAATATTGGGCTAGGAACACCGACCCAAGACTTCGAACACCTAGATCGCCCCCACTAAGAGACCCGTATCTGGTGCCCGACCCGTACCATCCTAACCCTTGGGTAAGGCGTACCACGGCACCCACTAGCGCTATGGGAATTCCAATCGATGACGTTCACCAATATGTGAGGACCTCAGAGTTCGAGAGGCAAAGGATGGAGCAAGAGGTAATGCACGACTTGCAAGGACAAAGAATGGATAGCCTAGCAAACCAATTAGGGTACCAAAAGGAATTAATCTCCTTCCTCGAAAAAGAAATACTGGAGCATCGCACGGAGACAGCTAGAGCTGAAGCCAGATCGGCTACCCGAGTGACCATAGCGGTGCTCCTCCTGGGAATTATTCTCCTCCTAGTGGAAAGCTACAAGAGACGTTAACAAAAATTATTTTCCATTATTTATTGTCTTTAAATTTTCAGTTTGAGAACCATTTCCCTATGTTTTGAGTAATGTTTGACATTTCAGCATTTAATAAATTTTATATATTCCAACTCTAAAGTTATTATTCATTGATTTGACATGTTTAGTGTGAATTACACCCATCATATTTTCATCAAAATTTCCCAAATATCACCTTATTCATTCAATACGATTTAGTACACTACCGACAATCTCATTCGTAAACGAATCATCCTATTATTGGATTTAAACAAGCTCATTATTCTTGTTCAAACCAAACGTTTATCAAACTTTTACAGAGTATCAGAATTATAAATTTTTCCATAAACATTTTCACTGGTAAGAGAACTTAACACAACCTATTTTATAAAGATATTATTTTCTCCGCATTGAAGTAATCATTTCTAAATCTTGGCTAAATTAATATACAACTACTTGTTTGGCAATTATTTCCTTTTAAAAACATTCTCCTTATAATAATTGAAAATTTTAATAATTTTTTTTTTAATTTTTATTTTATTTTATAGATTGTCCAATTATTTAGATTATTCAACCCATTAGTTTCACTACTTTATTTATCTACAAACAAGAACAAATTACAATCACCTACATACAAATTCTTAAACCCATTACTCAGAATACTTGCAGAGCCTCCTCGTTACCTTTCACTTGCCGCTTCAAGAGACGATCCATACCGCGTAGACGTTAACCATCCTAACAAACCTCAACAAGATTTAAAGGGCTAAAACCTGACTACGACATTATACATGAACGCTACACTCGATCACATACAAAACTCGTTAGTATATGTTACGCACAAAATCCAATAACTTACATATACACATTCACAAGATATACAACACGATCACATAATACATGAAACTTAGTTATTTTCAATGTATCCAATACTACACTGACCACATAATACAGGGAACTTGATTATTTACAATACACGCCCTGCTGGATTGATTACAGAATACATGAAGCATAGTTGTTCGCAATATACACTAAATTGATCACATGATACATAACGATTGATTGTTGATATACAATACTTGATGGATCACATTGAACGTGAAACTTATTCTGGTTACCAAGTACATGATACTATATGATACTGAGTTATTAAACGCCATACATGAAATTCATTTCTTACAATACACATGACACTATGTTGCTTACATTACACATGATAGCTTATACATGATGCTAAGTGGTTTACGTTACACATAAAATCTATTTGATTACAAGCTACATGACGCTAGATCATACATGAGACTTGTGTGTTTACATTAAACATGAAACTAAGTTGCTTATAATTGTTACAATTGATTGATCACAATATACATGAAGTATGGTCATACACCTTGTTCACCAAACTTGAAAATCCTAACACATTGAGACAACTCGGGGTTTGACGTATTCTTTTTCAAACACAAGTAAACTATGGGGCCTTAGGTAACACTACTTTATTATCCTTTAGTTGTTAACTGACTTGCCTATTTAAGGATATAGTTACTTATTAGCAGCTCACATGTGAAAGCAATATACATGAACAAAGTGAATTTGTGCCCCCTCTTGACCCGCACACAACGGAAGGATCTATACGGACCATACGATGATTTGAGTAATTACGGGTGCACACGAAATTATAAAAATCAGCACATGGAAAACATAGTGAATTTTGTTGTGTGTTGTGACCTAAAACCTATCGTGATGTATAACAACGAAACTAATGTAATATGACAAGGACATGGTGGATACGTCGATGGTACTTCCTATATATAAGTGTTCTATCATATTATCAGAAGTAACGTTGTTCGTGTCACGTGAAGTTTTGACCTAGATCAAAAGTTGTGAAATGCCTCATCCACTAACAACTCTTGAGCATATTAGACTACATCTTAAACAAACCCTAATCATAAATTTCCCATCAATCCCATTCCATACAATATATTTCATACTTAGGATCCAAAACATCATTCGACAGTTCCTTCTTAAATACATTTCAAAGCTAAATTCATTATCATCATTCATACCTGATCCTGAATATCAAAATATGTGTCTTATCACCAGTTATACTCCTTAAACCAACCATCATAACACAATGAGAACCCAAAACTCTCACCTTTTTCCTGAATTAGTAGATTACACTAGCTAAATTTCGGGACGAAATTCACTCAACATGGGGATACTGTAACATCCATGAGTTTCTAGTTTAATTTTTATCTTATTTTTATGTAATAATGACACTCCAATTCAAATCCCTTACTTATCCAACACTTTATGCCACATTAATTACCATTTTTACGTATATCAAATCGAAGTTTTAACCTTGCGTTAACATAATATTATTTTCTATGTATATATGTGTAACATATGTATGTATATATATATATACATATATATAGATATAAATACACTTTGTTATAATAATTAGATCATTTACACCATTTATAAAATAAAAGAAATAAAAACTTTTCCTTTATAAATTAATAATAAAACATATAATGTTTAGACTTTTCTTATTATTTGTACAAAAACCTTTTATAAACAAATAAAATAAATTAAATCAAATAAAGTTGTTCTTGAACCTTTTGCATAACACTTGAACCCTTTGCATTTGAACCTTTTATCTAAATTTGAACCTATTCTAGTCTTGAACTCATAAAAAAATCGCCCCTTTGACTTTTAAAAGTCAACAACTTCAAATCTTGCAATTCAGTGAGTAATTCGACCAAACTCGATGGTTATAAGCCTTCCTCGAATACTAGAACGTTATCGATCAGTTTTCAATCCAAATTAACATATTAATTTAACGAATTTTTGCGACTGAATTCAAATTCGAATACTTTTGACTATTCAGAGTCAAATAGAGGGAAATCTGGAGAAAATCATGGAATTGAAACGCGTAATTGATCGCAAATCACGCATAGACTGTTTACACATGAATCCAAGCCTAAAACGCGACCAAATTCATTCGCGATTAATCGATTCAACGCGGAAATCGTTCCTACAGCTGTCACATTCAATTATGAATCAATCGGAGCGTTTGAGACAAAACTAAACATATAGGATTACACCCACACTTGCGCAAACCCTCTTACAAGCTTTCTAAACCCTCTCTCCCGACATTGCGCCTCTGGAACTCTGTAAAACTCAAAGATTTTCTGAAACCAAAACTTCCCCATTTCAGGTAAAAATCGGTACCCTTAGTTTCGTTTTGTTGTAAGGATTGAAAGCCCTATGTTTTCTTGTCCAATCGAATGCGAATTAGGTGGCATTGGGGTTAGGGTTTGGAACAGGGACAATTGGGGATGAAAGGACTAAGGGCTTAACTGTTTTCTAAAGTCGAACCCAGTCTTTGTCAAAACACCTACCCAGACCCACTGGCTACTCCGCTTGGCTTCTACGCGGACGGTCCCTGGTTCAAAACCCGCATATCCAGTCTTTTTGCGCAACCCTTTAAACCCAGACCCGTTTCCGTTGTTGCTCCTTGTTAATATATAAAGGTCCTGTTCTGTATCACAAATGCGTCCTTGGTCCAGTGGTTGGTACTCAATCCCTATGCCGGACAGACCCGGGTTCGACCCGGGCAAGCCCTAGTTAATTTTGAAACTGATTTTTAATGCTCCTAAAATGGTATAAAAATTATTTTTATAAACCCAATATTATTTAGATCGGACTAAAACAATAGTTTACAATTTTTAGCATAAAGCATCTATTTTACACATTTATATTGTTTAAAATCTTATTTTAACCATTTAAAAATATATTTTAAATTGATTGAAAAACAAAGCATTCTATTTCCAAATTTTACCAATATTATGACAAGATTTTTATAAAGATACAACCTCATAAAACAATTGTTTTCTATTAAACTATATACATATATATATATACACGTGTGTATGTATTAGTGTTTAAAAACAAATAATTTTTTTTTCTAATATGTATATATTAATGACTACGTTCCTTATCTTAGAACACAATATTTTTATAATAAATAGATAAATGAATTTATTTATTAGTTATCTTTTTACATTAACAAATTACTTAAGGGTTTTAATATGTATTAGTATATATTTACCCTATATTTTGACACATTGATATAAACGAATAAATAAGATAGATTTATCTATTTCAATAAATATAATAACATATTACTTTTAAAAACATATTATTTTAAATAAATAAAAGGAATTTCATTTATTTAAATCAAAACCCTAAGACAATTATTGTTTTTGGAAAGTAAACACATACTTTCAACTTATACTAATATTAACTTACACCATTTTTACATGAAATGATACAACACTTGTACAAATTCACACATATCAAGACCCGATAAACATTAGACCTTGCCTTAAACTTTGTGCATGTTAACTAATTCAAGATCATACAATTCACTCTAGGTCAAGTCTGCAATTGCAAAATCACTCGTGAGACCTATTGCTCGTGTTATCTACACAATTGATACAAGTGAGTTTTACATAGCCCCTTTGTCACTATTTTTACATTTTAGGGTGAAACATGATCACAACTTACAATGATTTACAGAAACTACACAATACAAATCCACTTTACAGTTTGTGTGCAATTTGAGCTTTATGTTTGAGTGCTAGGTGTGTTAACTACTTATTTGCAATTACATGTACAATCATTAACTAATCAAGCCGACGGTTAACAATGATAGATCTATTGAGTCTGACAAACCCACCCAGATTAGGGTGATTGTTATCGACAACACAATTTTTGAATGCTAGTTACAAAGGTTTGATTGTACTACCTGGTTACACAATAGTAACTCTCCATAAATGCCTTGTTAATCATGACTTGTATGGATTTGTTTACACACAATACTTTGATACTATTTAGAGTCAAATCCTATGTATGTTCACCAACTTTTTAGTTGACCTCGTTTTCATCATGTTTCAGGTACAAAGGTTTGAGTTGATCAAGTTGCTACACTTAGGTTGTGGACCTAGTTAATTGAAATAAATGGACATGTTATGTAAATTCAAGTATTCTTGTATTGTCGTATTTGGAAATTGTGAATGGAAATGTAACGTTTTAATATATTGAATTTTAGTCAACCATGTGCTCATGAACAGTCTATATGTCCCGCCCCGACGTTTCCGCCGTCGGTTATGGTGTGACACCACTCTATCAATTTCGTTCTGGGGGCAGAACTTTTGGATTATTAGCTTCTTCAGGTCCTCCCAAGTCATCCTACTAAGAGCGTTCGGTGACTTAGTCCTCTGGATGTTCCTTCACCAACTTAGTGCCTCATTGGTGAAAGAGTGAGCAACATACTTAAAAGCCTAGTCAGGTCGACACTCGCTTATGTTGATTACGCTGTTCATCCTCTCAATCCATTCAAACGTGGCCACCGAATCCTTGTTCCCATCAAACTTGGCCGGGTCACCGTCCTTAAACCCCTTGTAGGTACACCCTTGCGTGTTTAGTACCACAGTGACCTCATCCCCATCACTATCATAAAATTTTTCCTCATGGTTCTTTTCTTCCTCTTCCTTGTTCTTCTTTAGTGCCTCAGATAACAGATCAGGCAGTACGTCCTTCAGAGTTAGTAAAACCTCATGGGTAATAGCATCCCTAACTTCGGGTTCCAGTCGTAGAGATCCTTCATTGCCTTTACTCGGTGGAGTCACATTAGTTTCGTGCACACTCTCGGTACGTTCTTCGTGCAAGCCTTCCTCCCGTTCCACATGCACATTTTCCTCATCATTACGTCTTCGGTTCAATGGTGGTCTACCGACTCGGCCAGTGCGACCGCCTCGGCGTCCAGTTCCTCCTCTACGAGCCATAGTTTTCTAGATTTCCTTCTAAGTAAAAGGGTATACATCAATGTCATTCCTTCAGATCATAGTTTAGAATAGTACGAGCAAGGTAAATTCTTAATTACAGTGACCGGTTTGTGATTAATAATTTTCTTTGCTTTTCGAGTTCAAAACTCTTCACATCAGTAGTGACTTCGACATCTAAGCATTCTAAGTTAAGGCATCTATCCCTAACTACAGGTATTAACTTTATTACTTACTTGCTGTGTTAGCGTTGGCTACCCAGACTGACATCCGTGCGTTGGTCCCATTATCAGCTTGAGTCCAGACATTTAGGGATGTCTGAATCTCTCAAACTATTGCTCTGATACCAACTTGTAAGGCCCCAATCCCAGGTAACCTCACTTGTTGGATTTACTCATAAACATAGTCATCGATACTGAATTATAAATTTAAAACATTCAAAATACAGCGGAAGCATTCATCTTTCAAGTACATAACAGCGAAAGTCTTAACATTTAAAACATAAACATTGTCTTAACATAAATTAAAATGGAACGTCAATCTCACGCCGGGTAACCATCACGCCTTCGCACGACCCTTCTTTCTGCTACCTGAAATATATACTAAAAGTCAGCTAACGCTGGTGATTTCTAGTTTAAAGCAATTAGGTATAAACATTATTTCTTTATAAGTATGTATGTATAAATATAAATATATAAATACACATTAACACATCCTTTGCTTTCTTTTATCATTCGTATGTGAGCACATAAATATGTATTCACCTTTACTTTCCTTAAACATTCATTGGTCATACACATAAGGGTGATCAACCCGTCTTACGTAAGTCACAAAGACAAACGTTCTTTTGAACCACCGTCGTAGCTCCATTACATCCCGTCCGACACTAGAAACCGTCCGTCATTACTTAAAACCGTCCGGCTAATCTTCGACCGTCCATCATACCGTACTACCGTCGTAGCCCGTAATTCGCCCGTCTACCCAAAGGCATCCGTTTCCCATGCGAACTATTATTTATGCAACCGTTCTTCCTTAATAAGGCAATTGCTTCGACCGACCATTAATGCCTTTCATACGTCCTAGCAGCTGAAAGAACGTATTTATCCCGGTTGCAAAATAGTCGCATGGACGTCCGTCTACCGAAGTAGCCGTCAACTTTGAAGCGTCCATAACGTTTACATACATTCATAACATGAGATATATAAAGATATAAGGAAAGAATTCATTCATTTACGTTATGTCATTCATTCATTCGTTCTTTATAAACATACGTTTAATTCTTTGTACATCTTTCGTTTCATATATGTATATATATATATATATATATATGCATTTATACGTCACGTATGATCACATTGGCATTCATAACATTTATTCTTTTAGTGGATACACTTCAGCCCCAAAACATTTAAAATGATTTACAAGTAACATATAGGGGGCACATAGAACTCACCTGATGAGTGGTTTCTGTAATACACTTAGCTGGTTACTGAGCGTCACTAAGGTCACTCACAATCTGAATAATGAAGTCATACACATAAGGTAGTGCTCCTAGATGACTCTTGTCACACCCCAACCAACGGCGGAATACGTCGGGGCGGGACATGTAGTCTGTTCATGAGCTCAAGGTTGACTATATTGTAATATATTAAATTCATTTCAATTCAAACAAACATAAACCAATTCCAAAGTACATAAATGAAATACAAATTGTTCTTGAATTAAAATTAACTAAGTCCCAAAACCTATGTGTAGCAAGCCTTGATCAAAATCACACGTTATCACCTGAAACATGAATAAAATAAGGTTAACTAAAAAGTTGGTGAGCATACACAGGTTTGTACATAGATAGATATAGATATGAATAAACAAATCCTTACATAACATGATAAAATAAGGCATTTATGGGGAGCAACTATTGTGTAACCAAAGTACAATCAAACCTTTGTAACTAGCATGCAAATTGTGTTGTCGGTAACAATCACCCCAATCTGGGTGGGTTTGTCAGACTCAATAGATCTATTATTGTTAACCGTCGGCTTCTATAGTTAATGATTGCACACGTAATTGCACACAAAGTAGTTAACACACCTAGTACTCAAACATAAAGCTCAAATTGCACACATGAATGTAAAGTGGATTTGTATGGTGTAGTTTGTGCAAATCATTATATATAATTTTCATGTTTCACCCCAAAAATGTAAAACAGTGTAAAAGGGGCTATGTAAATCTCACCTGTATTAATGGTGTAGATAGCACGAGCAACAAATAGCAAAAGTGATTCTTTTGCAATTCACAAAGCTAACCTAGAGTGTAATGTATATGAATATGAATTAATAATATGCACAATTATCTAAGGCAAGGTCTAGAGTTTAATGGGATTGAGTGTAGGGATTTGTACAAGAGTACATTTCATGAAAAGGATGCGTGTAAGTAGGTGTTTGCACTTGAATTAAAACTTAATATAAAATGTAAGTTCTAGTATTATAATAATATGCCAAAACAATCTTGAAATATATATTAGTATATATATATTTAGGAAATTACACTAAATATAATTTTAACTCTAAATGGATTGTCAATGTAAAACATACTTAATAAATTATTTTTATTTATTTATTAAATAAAGTGTCTCAAAAGGATACAATGGAATTGAGAATATATATGTACCAAATTTAGAAAATTATATTTGTTTGAAAACGAATTAAATCCTAAATAGATAATAAATGAAGAGATGATTTATAATATTGTTTTTAAGGAATTCATTTAAAATAATGATAATGCATTTTATAAAAATCTTTACACAATTTTTATAAAATAGGTAACTTAAATGCTTGGTTTTGTAAGTTAATAATTAAATAAAACTTTTAAATGATGTTTATAATAAAATTAAGGTTTTTCAAACCATTTAAATTCCAAGATTAATTGTTTTATGTCGTAAAACCGCAAGTTATTGATTTTATCCGATCTAAATGCTAAGGGTTTTTTTATAAAACAATATATATATATATATATATATATATATATTTAAACATATAGAGTGGTAAAAATAGTCTTTAAAAGAGAATGAGGCTTGCCCGGGTCGAACCCGGGTCTGCCCTATGAAGGCCTCGAGCATTTAACACTGGACCAGAGACTGACTATTGAACTAGAACTGAATTGAATTCATTTTAACATGCAAAAGAAAGGGGTCAGGTCCAGTTAATAATAGGGAACAAAAAGGTTGCGGGTGTGGGATTAGAACCCGCGACCTTTCGAAAGTGGGGTTAGAGTCTTAACCATTGGAGCTGGGCTTATGCCTTGTTTAATCTTAGACACGAAATAATTTTAATATCCAACCACAAATCGTCTCCATCCCAAAAACGTTCCCGTCCAAACCCTAACTCCAAGTTAGCCCAATTCGTTATTAATCGATTCCAAAAACATAGGGCTTTTAATCCTCAGATCAAAACGAAACTAATGAAGTAAAGATTACTTGGAATGATTTCGTTTGTAGGACGGTCGAGTGAAGCCTTCGTTTCGATGTTCTTGGAGTTCGATCGGGTTCCAGGAGTGATATGCAGATTGATTAGAGGTTGGGGAAAGTTGTAACGAGTCGTGTGATGGTGCAGGGATGAATTGATTTGATTTGTTTTATCAAAAGTACTTGATTTGATTCGGTCCTTGCCGATGACAGCTATTAGCATCCGTTATGCATAAATTCGAATGTCTAAGAATGAATTAGGACATGTTTTGGTACTAGATACATGTGGAACCAGTCAGGGCGTGAATTGCGGGATTGATTTTGTTCAAAATCCTTGATTTGGGGTCGGATTGAACACGGTTTTGACTATGCAGAGTCAAACCGTTTCATATTTGGATTAGTCGCTCATTTGATCGATTTGGTGTGTTGTTTGTGCCGGGGTGAAGTTGATAATCGATCCAGAACACAATTCGGTCCAATCCAGTTAGGTTTGATTGAATAATTTCATGAATTTGCAAGATCTTGGCTTGTTTGACTTTCGAAAGTCAAAAAGGGTTAAATAGAGTCCAAATTGATGGTTTGAAGGGTTAAGATTTGTTGAGTCTTGATGAATGGGTTCAAAACCAATGCCAATGGTTCAATTTGTAAGAGTTCAACTAGTTAGGGGTTCCTTGCTTTTAAAAATTTCAAGACTAATTTATTTTGAAATTTTATTACAAAATAGTTTTTTTATAAAGACTTGTAAAAATCTAAATTAAGTGTATATATATATATATATATATATATATAAGTACGTGATTAAAGCTCGTTATTATTATAACAAATAATATGTTATTGAAAGTTTAAAATTTTGAAAAATAATGAGTAATGTGACATAAGATGCTAGACAAGTGCGGTTTTGAAATGGTGTGTCATAATCATATAAAACTAAGTTACAAGTTAGGCCATAAAATAATGGATGTTACAGTCTCCCCATGTTAAGGGAATTTCGTCCCGAAATTTAAATAGTGGAGACTACTAAATTAGAAGGGAAATTAGTTTGTGTTTTGATTGTCGGTTTGAGGAGTATGATAGATAACAAGATTTTTGGTCTATAGCTCAAGTTAAGTATGAATGCCATCAGTGAATTTTTGGATTCAAGAGAGTTTAGGAGAGATCTGTTGAAAAATCTAAAGGTGAAATGCCTTACATGGAATGGATTTGATGGGAATTTGACGATCAAGATTTGTTTAAAAAGGTAGTCTAATATGCTCAAGAATTGTCGGTGGATAAAAGATTTTCACAAACATTGGTCTGGGTTAAAACTTCACGTGACACGAACAACGCTACTTCTGATAATATAATAGAGCACTTATATATAGGAAGTACCATCGGTGTATCCACCATGCCCTTGTCATATCACATTCGTTTCATTGTTACATATCACGATAGGTTTTTGGTCACAACACACGACAAAATTCGCTATGTTTTCAATGCGCTGATTTTTATAATTACGTGTGCAACCGTAATTACTCGAATCATCGTATGGTCCGTATAGATCCTTCCGTTATGTGTGGGTCAAAAGGGCACAAAATCACTTAGTTCATGTCTATTGTTTTCACATATGAGTTGCTAAGAAGTAACCATGTCCTTAAGTAGGCAGGACAGTTAGCAACTAAAGGGTAATAAGGTTGTATAACTTAAAGTTCCATAGTTTATTCATGTTTGAACAAGAATACGTCAAACACCAAGTTGTTTTAAAGTGTTACAGCTTCCTCGAGTTTGAACAAGTATACGTCAAACACCGTGTAGCTTCAATGTGTTATGGTTTTCAACTTTGGTGAACAAAGCGTATGACCATGCCTTGTGTATAATGTAATCAGTTAATTGCAACAGTTGTAAGCAATTTAGTTTCGTGTATAATGTAAACACACAAGTTTCATGTATGGTCTAGCGTCATGTAGCTTGTAATCGAATAGGTTTCTTGTGTAATGTGAGCAACTAGACATCATGTATTTTGTAAATCAGCAAGCCTTCACGTGTAATGTAAACAATGTAGTATCATGTGTATTGCAAGAAATGAATTTCATGTATGGTCTTAAAACCTAGTATCATGTATTTTGTAAACCAATAATCTTTCATGTGTAATGTAAGTAATGTAGTATCATGTACTTTGTAACCAAATAAGTTTCATGTTCTAATGGTCAATCAAGTATTGTATATAAAACAATCAATTGTTATGTACCATGTATATTGCAAACAACTAAGTTTCATGTATTATGTGTTCAAGCTCGTAGCATGTGTATTGCAAATAAACATGTTTCATGGGTTATGTGATCAATCCAGTAAATTATGATTTGCAGATAAACTAGTTTCATGTATTATGTGATCATGTTGTGTATCTTGTGAACGTGCATACGTAAGTTATTGAACTTCGTTTGTGACATATACTAACGAATTTTGCATGTGATCGAGTGTTGCGGAGAAACGTGTTGTTTGGCGTTTGTGTAAAAGGTGGTAGTTAGGTTCTAGCTCTTTAAATCTCATTGAGATTTGTACGGATGGTTAACGTCTTCGCGGTATGGATCGTCTCTTGGAGCGACAAGTGAAAGATAACGAGGAGGTTCTGGAAATATTCTGAGTAGTGTGTTTCCGAATAACTGATTTTGTTTGTAAATAAGGAATTGTCCGTAGGTGGATATGAGGGTGAAAGTGAGGGGTCGACTAAGTAAACGGGTAATTACACGAAAGCCTTTTTATAAAAATATTTAAGAAAGTAGGGGTTATATAACTTAAATCATGATTTACAATGGCTAAACAGGTAGTTGTATATTAATGTAGTCAAGGTTTAAAAATAATTAATTTAAAAAGTCATAATTATTTATTCAAAATGATACTTTTTATAAAACAGATCGTATTGAGTCTTCTCACAAGATGAAAATGTTTATAGAAAATTCATATTCCTGATACTATTTAAAATTTTGATGAATGTTTGGTTTGAACGAAATAACAAGGTTGTTTAAATCGAATAATAGGATGATTTGCTTACGATGAAGATTGTCGTTAGTGTACTAAATCGTATTGAATGAAGAAGGTGATACTTGAGAAATTTTGATGAAAATATGATAGGTGTAATTCACACTCAACGGGTCAAATCAATTAATAGTAATTTTAGAGTTGGAATATGTAAAATTGATTAAATGTTGAAATGTTAAACATTACTCAAAACATAGGGAAATGGTTCTCAAACTGAAAATTTAAAGACAATAAATAATGGAAAAATAATTTTGTTAACGTCTCTTGTAGCTTTCCACAAGGAGGAGAATAATTCCCAAGACGAGTACCGCTATGGTCACTCGGGTAGCCGATCTGGCTTCAGCTTTAGCTGTCTCCGTACGATGTTCTAGTATTTCTTTTTCGAGGATGGAGATTAAGTCATTTTGGTACCCTAATTGGTTTGCTAGGCTATCCATTCTTTGTCGTTGCAAGTCGTGCATTACCTCATGCTCCATCCTTTGCCTCTCAAATTCTGCGGTCCTCACATATTGGTGAATGTCATTGATTGGAATTCCCATAGCACTAGTGGGTGCCATGGTATGCCTTACCCAAGGGTTAGGATGATACGAGTCGGACACAAGATGCAGGTCTCTTAATGGGGGTGATCTAGGTGTTCGAAGTCTTGGGCCGGTGTTCCTAGCCCAATCTGCCCTTACATCAAACCTTGGCCTGGCAGCTGGGGTGGTGGTGACCGATACACGGGTGACCTGCTGTCTTCTTCCCAATCAGACTCTACTCCAGGACGGTATACTGGGGAGGAAGGAGAGTAGGAGTCCATGTATAGCAGAGAAACAATGAAAAGGTTGTAAGTGATAATAAAATACTGAGTGTTAAATATAGGAATTCTCATAGGTTTAGAGTTTGACTAGTCATAACACCGAGTCTTCACAATAGTATTTTAGAAATACACTTGACCTATAAGCAATGCATCCCTGAGGAGAATTTCCAGGAAACAGGGGTGGGTCACTAAGACACACTTAAGTACCCTGTCTTTCCTTAGCCAGAATCCCTCATGGGCCTACACACTCTTCCAGCCATCATGTATTAATAGCACTATTGTTGGGCTCATGGTCATGATGAGAATTGTTGTGGACTGGGCTTTGAGGCCCGAAAGTGAGGCTTATATATTATAGTAGGCTTCTTCTTCTTGGAGGGCAAGTGGGCTTCTTGTTTATTATGAATGGGCATTTAGGCCAAATAGTTTAGATTTAGTTTACAAAAGATGATGGTATCATGTGTGTGAGATTAAGGGTGCATGAAGAATTTGGTGTGTATGTGTTAAACTTAGGATAGCCTTAATGAATGAAATATGTAGCATGTAGATAGCAACGAATATGAGCACAATAGTTATCAAGTAGTGTGACACATAGACTATTAGGTATTGTATCATGTAGTGAAATTACTTAGGATAACATATAAAAATATTCACACAAAGTTGTAATCATGTAGCATATAGTAGCATGGCATAGTGTGGGAGTCCTAAGATTATAGTCTAGGTCAAAAGTGTCTAATAACCTAATTCCCTATAACCAAGGCTCTGATACCAATCTGTCACACCCCAACCGACGGCGGAATATGTCGGGGCGGGATATGTAGAGTGTTCATGAGCACAAGGTTGACTACATTGTAATATATTAAATTCATTTCAATTCAAACAAACATAAACCAACTCCAAAGTACATAAATGAAATACAAATTGTTCTTGAATTAAAATTAACTAAGTCCCAAATCCTATGTGTAGCAAGCCTTGATCAAAATCACACATTAGCACCTGAAACATGAATAAAATAAGGTCAACTAAAAAGTTGGTGAGCATACACAGGTTTGTACATAGATAGTATATAGATATGAATAAACAAATCCTTACATAACATGATAAAATAAGGCATTTATGGGGAGCAACTATTGTGTAACCAAAGTACAATCAAACCTTTGTAACTAGCATGCAAATTGTGTTGTTGGTAACAATCACCCCAATCTGGGTGGGTTTGTCAAACTCAATAGATCTATCATTGTTAACCGTCGTCTTGTATAGTTAAGGATTGCACATGTAATTGCACACAAAGTAGTTAACACACCTAGTACTCGAACATAAAGATCAAATTACACACATGAATGTAAAGTGGATTTGTATGGTATAGTTTGTGCAAATCATTGTATATAATGTTCATGTTTCACCCCAAAAATGTAAAACAGTGTAAAAGGGGATATGTAAAACTCACATGTATTAATGGTGTAGATAGCACGAGCAACAAATAGCAAAAGTGATTCTTTTGCAATTCACAAAACTAACCTAGAGTGTAATGTATATGAATATGAATTAATAATATGCACAATTGTCTAAGGCAAGGTCTAGAGTTTAATGGGATTGAGTGTAGGGATTTGTACAAGAGTACATTTCATGAAAAGGATGCGCGTAAGTTGGTGTTTGCACTTGAATTAAAACTTAATATAAAATGTAAGTTCTAGTATTATAATAATGTGCCAAAACAATCTCAAATATATATATTAGTATATATATATTTAGAAAATTATACTAAATATAATATTAACTCTAAATGGATTGTCAATGTAAAACATACTTAATAAATTCTTTTTATTTATTTATTAAATAAAGTGTCTCAAAAGGAAACAATGGAATTGAGAATATATATGTACCAAATTTAGAAAATTATATTTGTTTGAAAACAAATTAAATCCTAAATAGATAATTAATGAAGAGATGATTTATAATATTGTTTTTAAGGAATTCGTTTAAAATAATGATAATGCATTTTATAAAAATCTTTACACAATTTTTATAAAATATGAAACTTAAATGCTTGGTTTTGTAAGTTAATGATTAAATTAAAACTTTTAAATAATGTTTATAATAAAAATAAGGTTTTTCAAACCATTTAAATTCCAAGATTAATTGTTTTATGCCGTAAAACCGCAAGTTATTGATTTTTTCCGATCTAAATGCTAAGGGTTTTTTAATAAAATAATATATTTTTTTAAACATATAGAGTGGTAAAAACAATTTTTAAAAGCGAATGAGGCTTGCCCGGGTCGAACCCGGGTCCGCCCTATGAAGGCCTCGAGCATTTACCACTGGACCAGAGACTGACTATTGAACTAGAACTGAATTGAATTCATTTTAACGTGCAAAAGAAAGGGGCCAGGTCCAGTTATTAATAGGGAACAAAAAGGTTGCGGGTGTGGGATTAGAACCCGCGACCTTTCGAAAGTGGGGTTAGAGTCTTAACCATTGGAGCTGGGCTTATGCCTTGGTTAATCTTAGACACGAAATAATTTTAACATCCAACCCTAAATCGTCTCCCTCCCAAAAACGTTTCCGTCCAAACCCTAACTCCATGTTAACCCGATTCGTTATTAATCGATTCCAAAAACATAGGGCTTTTAATCCTCAAATCAAAACGAAACTAATGAAGTAAAGATTACTTGGAATGATTTCGTGTGTAGGACGGTCGAGTGAAGCCTTCGTTTCGATGTTCTTGGAGTTCGATCGGGTTCCAGGAGTGATATGCAGATTGATTAGAGGTTGGGGAAAGTTGTAACGAGTCGTGTGATGGTGCAGGGACGAATTGATTTGATTTGTTTTATCAAAAGTACTTGATTTGATTCGGTCCTTGCCGATGACAGCTATTAGCATCCGTTATGCGTAAATTCGAATGTCTAAGAATGAATTAGGACATGTTTTGGTACTAGATACATGTGGAACCAGTCAGGGCGTGAATTGCGGGATTGATTTTGCTCAAAATCCTTGATTTGGGGTCGATTGAACACGGTTTTGACTATGCAGAGTCAAACCGTTTCATATTTGAATTAGTCGCTCATTTGATCTATTTGGTGTGTTGTTTGGGCCGGGTTGAAGTTGATAATCGATCCAGAACACAATTCGGTCCAATCCAGTTGGGTTTGATTGAATAATTTCGTTTAATTTGCAATATCTTGGCTTGTTTGACTTTCGAAAGTCAAAAAGGTTAAATAGAGTCCAAATTGAAGGTTTGAAGGGTTAAGATTTGTTGAGTCTTGATGAATGGGTTCGAAACCAATGCCAATGGTTCAATTTGTAAGAGTTCAACTAGTTAGGGGTTCCTTGCTTTTAAAAATTTCAAGACTAATTTATTTTGAAATTTTATTACAAAATAGTTTTTTTTATAAAGACTTGTAAAAATCTAAATTAAGTGTGTATATATATATATATATATATATATATATATATATATATATATATATATATATATACGTGATTAAAGCTCGTTATTGTTATAACAAATAATATGTTTTTGAAAGTTTAAAATTTTGAAAAATAATGAGTAATGTGACATAAGATGCTAGACAAGTGCGGTTTTCAAATGGTGTGTCATAATCATATAAAACTAAGTTACAAGTTAGGCCATAAAATCATGGATGTTACAACTCTAGACATTACTATGCTTGAACCCAGTAGTTTCGATGGATGAATCACATCGAAACTATGTTAGTTTCGGGCCAATGGTTTTTATCGAAACTATGGTAGTTTTGTTAAATAACTTAAGTAAAATCTTAGTAGTTTCGGGCCAGGGGTTTATATCGAAACTATGGTAGTTTCGGTAAATAACTTAAGTAAAATCTTTGTAGTTTCGGGCCAGGGGTTTATATCGAAACTATGGTAGTTTGATGGGTCTGCATATATCGAAACTATGTAGTTTCGATAGATTTACCTATATCGAAACTAGTAGTTTCGATGAATCAGCCTTCATCCCCGACCAGAAACCCTAGACCTGGCCAATTATTTCTAGTTGATCAAGCCTGGAACTTTTTATCTCCAGAACGTTCCTTTTTCATTCATGAGCACAAATATGTGATTTGTTTCAAGTTTTATACGTAAAAACCAAGTCTTTATGCGACTTAAACCCGAAACCCCAAAATGTATAAAACTCAGATCTAGAGGTGATGCTTACCTCTGAGAGTCCGGTTCCCGTTGCTATGTGTTGCTGTGATGTAGACAAACGATTCTCAAGCCTTTGAGTTCCTTTTTCCCGCTTTCTCTCTCTAGAGTCGGTCTCCCTCTCTCACTCTAGAAACTTGCGCATGAAGGAAGTGAGGGGAAAAGGTTGATGGCTGCAGATTAGTAAGGGTTTTTCCCTTCTTATCTCGACCCATGGGCCGACTCTTGGCCGAGCCTGCCTTGTTGTCCTTTTATTTCTTTCTATTATTTCGGGATGTTACATTACATATGTAACATTACAATGTTACACATATGTAACTATCTTGTTACGTATATGTAACTTTATAAAAAATAAATACTCCAAATGTGTTAGTACATTTTCATATGTGAAAAAAAATCATCCAACATAACAAAAAAAACATAAATTCAGTTCTCTTTTTAAATATCTTCGTGAACCGTTGTCCTGCTTCGACTATATATGTTTTTGGTGATTTAGTCTTTTTGATTGTTACATGTGTAATTACAAATGTTACAAATATGTAACTAGCTTGATACACATATGTAACTTTATAAAAAATAAATAGTCCACATGCGTTGGTATCTTGATCAGTTAAACATGACATTTTTTTATAATTTCAGCTTTTTAAACACATGTAACATATGTAACTAGGATTGTTACATACCATTTTTATAATTCACCTTTTTTTAACATATGTAACATATATTTAGTTTTTTTTAACTGGGACAAAAGGGAGACAAGGTCAATGACAACTCGTAAAAGTGTTCAAGCAAAAAAACACGTGGCAACCAAAAAAACAAAATAAGAATTATGTAGGTTTTGTATATAAATAAATGGGCAATATGGAATGTTTATTTATTTTTCCTGTTTTATTTCTTGGATCACTGGAACTAGTTTGTAACATGGTATTTATATACGTGTAATTTGATATTTTATAGCATGTCTTGCTTTCACTTATATATATGTTTTTGGTGATGTGGTGCATTTTAATAGTTACATATGTAACATTACAATGTTACACATATGTAAATAGCTTGTTACGCATAATATATGTTTCTGGTGATGTGGTGCATTTTAATAGTTACAGATGCTGGTAATAATGTTACATACTCAGACCCTAAACTAAGGTGGTGTTACATATATGTAATGACAAAACGGTATTTTTATAAACGAGATTCTTTTAAACATTATTTTTATGTTACATATATAGCAACTGATAGTTTATTATGTAAAATTTGTTAGTTATATGTTACACATGCTAATTTAGAAATGAGTGTAACTGTCACATAAATATTTATAGACAATTGTAGCTGGTATTTAATTTAGATTAATAATCATTTCAACAGAAAAAAAAAGTAAAACAAGAAGCATAAAAACTCAACAGAAAAACAATTAATTGAGAAGCCGTAAATGAAGATGAGGGGATTGGAGAAGAATTATATAAAGATTGTTGCATTTGAAACTTTATTTGTAACATTGATAAAAACATATGTAAAATTATGATAGATGTGTATTTTATGTTCAAAAATAAAAACTAGTAACATATGTAACGTTCATAACATATGAACAAACATATGTAAAATTATGATAGATGTGTGTGTTGTGTTCAAAAATAAAAACTAGTAACATATGTAACGTTCGTAACATATGAAAACCATATGAATAAACATATGTAACATTGTAAGGCTCATTTCCAAGAAAACCTCACTCGTTGGATTTACTCATAAACATAGTCATCAAATGCTGAATTTAAATTAAAACATCAAAAGTAGCAGAAGCATGCATCATTCAATTACATAACATAGCAGCGGAAGTCTTAAAACATTTAACATAAACATTGTCTTAATATGAAATTTATGTAAATAGGATGTCAGTCCTTGAGCGGGGTAGCCTTCAAGCCTCCGCGTGTCCTCTTTTCTTCTTACCTGAAGTGCATACTAAAAGTTAGCTAACGCTGGTGAGTTCTAGTTTAAATCAATTATGTAAGAACATTATTTCTTTATAAGTATATTTATATATATACATATATTTGTACTTCATGGCTTTACTGCTTTCATATATCATTCATAATGGGTATGTATATAAATACATACATGCTTACTTCTGGATGAACATTCATTGGTCATACACATATGGGTGATCAACCCGTCATAATTACTACGTATGTCACAAAGACAAACGCCATAAGAACTACCGTCGTAGCCCATTTCGTAAACCGTCCGGCCCTTGAAATCGTCCGTCATATCATAAATCCGTCCGGAAACCTTTGTTCATCCGCCTAAACAGTCCTACCGTCGTAGTCCGTCATATTCGCCTGTCTGCCCTAAGGCATCCGTTTCCCACTTGAACTAGTTATACAGTTGTGCATCGATTGAGGGACTTACTCTATCGTAGTCACCATAGTTTAGTCTATCTTTCTAGACTTTCATTTCTGGCTACATAATAATCGAGTGGTCGTCAGTCTACCGTAGTAGCCGTTAGCATCGAAGCGTCCATAACATTCACATTTATTCATAACATGCAATATATAGTATATATAAAGCAAGATTTCATTCTTATATGTTATATCATACTTTAATTTCATTATTCATAACATACTTGTCATATTTATAATCGTTTTGTATTAGCAGGTAACACACATAATATTCATATCATATCATGTATACACTTCAGCCCCAAAACATTGAAAACATTTGCACATAACGCATAGGGGCACATAGAACTCACCTGATTATCTTAAAGTTTAGCTCACTTGGTAATAAATTCAATATGGGTGGATGTTACAGAATCTGTTAAGGATTACAACTAGTCAAATTAGTATCAAGTCATTTTGGTCGAAATCCTATACCCGAAATCTAATTCGGTCGAGATCTTTTCTGACCGGAAACTAATCTTTTGAAAATTCTTTATTCACGTATTCTTTTCTTCGAAAAATTCTTGTCCAAAAACTATTTCGATCGAAATGTTCTGTTTGAAATCTATGACGTCCAAATCACTTTTCGACCGAAATATTCTGTTCGAAATCTATGACGTCCGAATCACTTTTCGGCCGAAATGTTCTGTTCGAAATCTATGACGTCCGAATCAGTTTTCGGTCGAAAACAGTTTTCGGACCATTCATCCGACTTTTCGGACGATGCATTTGATTTTGATCAATGTCTTCGTTTTTTATCCAAGCTTTGATCTTTTTATGTCCAAAACTTGAATCTAGCTTCCATGAAGCTAGATATGCACTCTATAGATCAATTCTAACGTAAAAATCTCATGTTTTTGTGAAAACTTGTTACAAATCCTAAAACCCATTTTTTAAATTAAAAATTGAATCTGAGTGTTTGTTGTTACCTGTTTTCGTTCCCTCTTCGTTGCTAAACATTCCTGAGATAGAGAGTGATGATTCCCGAGCTTTTGGGCCGAAACCGGAGCTTTCTCTCTCTAACCTGATCTTTCACTCTCAGATTCAAGGAGACATGAGGAGAGGTTTATGATTTGTGGTTTATATAGTTGGGCTCCCCTTCAGCCCATAGGGCCATGCTCAAGCCCGTATCCTCATCCTTTTACCCTAAATCCCGCTCTTGCCATTATTCATTCGTTTATATTATTTCGGGATGTTACAAACATTAGATCTTATTTATCAGAACCAATAGATGTATTAAATAGGTAAAAAAACGTATTTATCATTCGATTTGTATATCAAAAACATCTGGAAGAAAATATGAAAAACAAAAGTAAGATGTAATAATGCATTAAATGAGAAAAAAGAGAAATACTAACCGTGTATATCAGAACCACTAGATGTATGAGACTCAATAAAGGGGACATGATTGGTAGAATTTAAAGGAAAGAACGAATCTAAATCTACATTACGATATGTTGAAGCACGTTTGTGTGACAAACACTCTAGATATTGTCTTAGCTTTTGTACTTGTCTTGTATGTATTAGTCTTTGTATTGTAGTGTCTGTACGTTTTAGTTATTGAGTTGTAATTACTAATGTATGTACTAGTCGTCTGTTTTCTCTAAGTGTTTTGCGCACTTATCATGTGCGCAGGAATTACTTCCTCCGTACTTAGCAAGTACGCAAGAATACTCTGCGTACTTGTTAAGTACGTAGGAATAATTTCCCCTACGCACTTGTTAAGTGAGCAGAAATCAGGTCTAGTATAAATAGGCTAGGTTAACAGAAGATATGTATGCAGGCATTTTGCACTCAGTTGTATTCTCTCTATAACCTTCAAGTTTATAATAGACAGAGTTTTAAAGTGATTTCGTTGTCGGTTTACTTTGTGTTACTTGATTCTCCACCTAGTCACGGGCATTCCGCACCCGGTCCGACTAGTCACACACCCACACGTAACGATCCGAGACACCCGGGGACCTACAAGTGGTATCAGAGCATAGCTCTTGATTTCGAGTGTTGTGAGTGTGTTAGGAGCATCTTCTACACATCCTACAGAGATTTTGCAAGCAAAAGTGGGTGTTTTCATTGATTTTTATGATAAAAAAGGGGTAGCTCTTGAGCACTATTTTAGAAGCAAAAATCACTCAAAAACCGAGTTTTGTTGTGTATTTGAGTGTTTTGAGCATCAAAGGTTGGTTAGAAACAAGTTTCTGACCCTTTGGTTCATTTTGTTTGGTCATATCTTCAACCTTTTCTGTCTCCGGTGAGATTCTAGTGACCGGAAAAAGTTGGTGAGGGTTGGTGAAAAAGTGACTCGTGTAGATGGACAGTCTTCCTCGTACTTACCAAGTACGTAAGACCATTTCTTGTTACGTACTTAACTCCTTGCTGCGTACTTGTCATTTAATCCTGCGTACTTGTTAAGTACGCAAGAGCAATACGCAAGACAAGGTCTTTAAGTGCGCAAGGCCAGATTTAAGTGCGCAAGTTGTTTTGACTTTTCTGAAAATTGACTAAGTGTTTCACTATGGCAAATCTTCAGAACCTCGGTAACCTTCTTAATTATGATAATGAGATTGGAACCCCACAGAAACCACCAAAGCTGCTTAATGTAAATGATTATTCGAACTGGAAAGCACGCTTTGAGCATTATATATCATACACTGATTCTTCATTTTGGATACCCATTTTAGAGGGTTATAAGCATCCAACATATACATATCTTGATGAGGAAGTTCCCAAGCCTATCTCCAAACTTGATGAAGAAGAAAGAAAGTTTATGACAGAGACAAGAAGGCACATGGATCAATCACTATGGCCTTGACCAGGGAGTTATTTCACAACTTCAGAGGATACGATAACTCCAAGGATCTCTGGAAGGCTTTGTAGAAGAGATTCGAGGGAAATAGCGACATCAAGAAGAGTAAGAGGGATCTTCTTAGGAAGTAGTATGAGTGCTTCAGATATTTGAAGAATGAATCTATAGATGAGCTTATCTCTAGATTCTATCATCTGCAAACTGAGCTGAAAGCTTATGACCTGATCTATCCGAATGAGGAGTTAGTTGAGAAATTTCTGGATGCCCTACCACCAAAATTTGAGATGTATACCACCCTGATGAGAGAGAACTCAAAGTTTTATGAGATGACTATTGATGAAACAATCGGAAAGGTTCAAGCACATGATATGAACCTAAAACGAAAAGAGAGCTCAGGGAGACCTCAAATACAAGACCCTTCGATGTATTTTGGGACGTCTTCCACAACCAAGTCATCGGGTTCTAGAATTGCCCTTTTCTCAGGGAACTCTTATGAGGAGGATAACTCAAATCTCTGTGGAGGTCATGCTTGCTATGAAGCATCTGGATCTGGTTCTGGTTCTGGATCTCATCACCAGAATTCCTCAAGAAATCTTTCTACCACATCTTCAGCTAACCAATCAGCAATAGCCAAGATAGCTGAAGATCATGTGGCTTTATTCTCATCATGCATGTTTGCCTATGAGAACTTCATTGGCGATAAGCTCACAGATCCTGAAACCATAGAAGAAGACTTCAATCATGTGGATCCGGATGATATGGAGGATATGGATATTCAATGGAATATGTCCATGATCTTGAGGAGGGCGATGCGTTTCCTGAATAGAACTCCCAGGAAGTTTATTGGTGGACATTCAAATGCCAAGGTGGGATTTGATAAATCCAAGGCCAAGTGCTATAAATGCAATAACTTTGGGCATTTTGCAAGAGAATGACTAAAGGACAAAGCACCAGCCTCGGGGTTCACCAGACCTAGCCAAAGAAAAAATAAAGGGTACAATAACTCCAACAACTGCAATCATAGTCAAGGTGGAACTTCCAATGCTTTGGTAGCACAACAAGATGACAGCTTTGATTGGGGTGTTCATTTGGAGGATGCCATTATTGCTCAAACGCAAGTTGGTCTCATGGCTGAGATTATGGAGATGATGGAAGCAGAGGAACGGGAAGCTTCTATGGATGACCAAGAAGAGTCTACAACTGCAGTTGCCCTCATGGCTATTGGAGAGGCATCATGTTCATCTAATGAGGTAGATTCTAACTCTTTTGCTGTCATTTCTTGTTCCAAATGTCTAAGCTTAAAAGTTGAAAATTTTAAGCTTCAAGACAAAGTCGAACCCTTTCGCATTGCAGCTTTAAGCAACAAAGAAAACTAAAAACGATACAAAGATTCAATTGAAACATTGAAGAAAGAAAACGTGATTATTCACTTAAAACCAGCGATCAACAGTTTCATTTAGATGTTGCGTACAAGAGGTTAGAGAAAAGGAACAATGAGATCAACAGGTTGCAAAATGAGATCTTGCAGTTGAAAGGTAATATTGAGAAGTTGAAAAATTCTCGTTTTGTGGTGGAACTCTACGAGTCTGTAGTGAGACAAGTGAATGGCTTAGGGTTGGGTACTAATGCCATTCCTCCACCAGTAAGCGGGAAATTTGTCAACGGCTTAATTGACATTGATTTGTCTTGCCTTGATGAGTCCTCGAGTCAGGATGATTCCTATAACAAGGATGATTCTTCAAGTAAGGCTAACTCTGTATCTGATGAAGAGTTCCTTACTGCTTTTGATAATGGGTCTGAGAACACCTGCCCTGAAGGAATAGTCTCTAAGGAGTTGCTCGGTGAACAGAAAGTTAAGAAAAACATTATCACGGATAGTGATAATTGTATTTTGACTGAACCCGATATTGTTGAATCAAATGAAAAATTAAAAGTGATGCTTTATGGGGAATATAAAAACATTAATCAAGTTAAAAAGGAAGCCTTTTCAGCTCATTTTGGGCTTGGCTATCAAGAAAATTTACAAAATATTATATTCCCAAGAACCAATCTTCATCGGGTCAAACTACTGTTCACCAAACAACTTCTCCTGTTCATCATGCTGAGTCATCTAATGCCAGATCTAATGAGCCTTACAGGAGGACTTACAAAGAAAAGAGAACTTGCTTTCACTGTGGTATGGTTGGTCACATCTTTGTGAATTGCCTTGCTAAGAACTAAGGGAAACGGCCAATTATTTCACAACTGGCTGTTATCACTAAGTCACCACTAGTGAAGCATTCCAAGAGTCCAAGAGAAAATGTGGTGAAACCACCAGTAAAACCTATGGTAAAGCCAAAGACGACATCTTAGGCTAAATCATATGTTCCAAAAAGGGAAAAGCTATCTGCTAAACCTTATGCTTCTACCTCTGGTAGTACACCTACTGGTGAGAAACATGTGGTGCTTTCTAAGCCATAGAGGAGAAGAAGGAACAAGAGATTGAGAAAGCTGGGACAGCTGGCTGGAATTCAACCAAGTGAAGCTTCTACTAGTTCACCTGGTGCTTCTGAAAGTAAGCCGACTGTTCCAGTAAAATAAAAGAAAAGGTCCTGGAACAAGAAATCTAATAGTTCTTAATCTCCTACTCCCAAGTCTTCTAAAGATTCATCCATTTTTGAAAGTCACGACTGTGAATTAGTTGAGTTTGTTTATTTTGAGAAAGACGGACGACCCAAGACCACTATGGCTTGGGTATCCAAATCTAATTAATTTCTTGTGACTCGTGCAGGGACATCCGAAGGGTACTATCTCTAATCTTTGGTATGTATATAGTGGATGCTCCCGGCACATGACAGGTAACATGGCCCTGCTTCAAGATGTAAAACCATTCAGAGGTAGCTATGTGGCCTTTGCTGGAGAGAAAGGCAGTAGTATCACTTGTCAAGGCGTGTGTCAAATGGTTGTGTCAGCTTCGACAACTTCAACTACTGCGAGCAGCTAAAGCATAACCTATTGAGTGTTTCTCAGATGTGCGACAAGGAGTACTCCGTTATGTTTAATAAATCTGAATGCATGATTCTCAAACCTCGTTTTGAAGTTCCTAAAGACCGGATTCTGATGCGAGCACCAAGGACAAACGATACTTATCAGATTGATATGAGTGTAGCAACAACCACCTCATCAGTTGCTACTTGTTTGCTTACCAAAGAGACAGAGCTTGACTCTATCTTGTGGCATAGGAAACCTGGACACATTTCTTATCGTAAAATGAATCATCTTGTCCGAAAAGGTTTGGTAACCGGTGTTCCTACGCTGAGATTTGCCGTTGCAGATGACTGTATGCCTTGTAAAGCTCCAAAACTCCATCGATACCCCTTTGGAGCTATTACATATGGATCTGTTTGGCCCCATAAGTATCAGGAGTATTAGAGGTAAGTCATACAGTCTAGTTGTAACTGATGATTTCTCACGTTTTTCTTGGGTGTATTTTTTAGGTACAAAGGATGAGACTGCTGACTTTCTTCAATACCTGATCCTGATCTTGGAATCTCTTTGCAAGTTGAAGGTTAAAAGAATAAGGAGTGATAACGGAACTGAATTCAATAATAATTTGATGGAACTTTTCTGTCTCAAGAAGGGGATCCGTCACGAATTTAGTGCCCCGTACATACCTCAGCATAATGGAGTTGCAGAACGGAAGAACATAACCTTGATTGAGACTGCAAGAACAATGCTGTCAGATGCAAAGCTTCCTGTCACTTTCTGGGCAGAAGCAGTAAATACAGCTTGTCAGGTTTTGAACAGAGTTCTGATTGTGAAGAGGCACACAGTAAATCGACCTCCCAATCTTGACTACCTAGTTCCTTTTAGTAGTCCATGTTCCTTATTACTACAATACAAAGACCGCAAGTCTAAGTTTCATGCAAAAGCGGTGGAAGGCATCTTCTTAGGATATGTTGCCAACTCTCCTTGCAACAGAGTGTACAATATAGGAACTCGTACTGTCGAGGAATGGTTCGAAGTAGATTGCAGTAAACACATCATTCCACCAGAACCAACTAGTCTAGCTTGGGGTTTTGATTATGATGCGCTATTCAAGTCTTTCAACCATCCTGATTTATCAGCCGATGATGCCGCAAATGTGTATGAATGCTTTGGAGCGGTGATGACTCCAGTTTCTCAACCCGTGCAACTGTACCGATTGTAACTCCCAATTCCAATGCTGCACTTGCATCTGGAACTCATGAAAATGATAACATAAAAATTGTTCATGTTGAAAGAAATGACGCTCAAGCAAATCCTAACACTCGTGTAGGAAGTGAAGCTCCAGCTGATCTAATTAACATTGAATCTTCTTCTTCTGGAACACAAGATATGGGGGAGTTGAGCACAAACGTCGATTCAGAAATTCAGGAACTGCATATACCAGAGACGAGAGTGCATAAGAATCATCCAATTGACAACATTATTAGTGATCCTCATGTCGGTGTTCAGACGCGTCATAGAACCTTTACTGAGAACACTAGTTTGTACTCTGAGATACTTGACACTGGTGTCATGGAAACATGTTTGCATGCTGCATTCGTGTCCCAGTTAGAGCCGAAGAATGTGAAGGAGGCTCTCGCTGACAACTGCTGGATTGAGGAGATGCAAGATGAATTGTCTCAATTCCAAAAGTTGCATGTGTGGGATTTGGTTGACTTTCCAAGAGGCATACAACCAATTGGAACCAGATGGGTGTTCAAGTGCAATATGGATGATCATCATGTCATAGTGAAGAATAAAGCAAGGTTGGTTGTTCAAGGATTTTATCAACAAGAGGGCATGGATTACACTGAAGTATATGCCCTAGTTTCTAGACTTGAGGCCATTCGACTGTTTCTGGCTTATGCCTCCTATGTCGGCTTCAAGTTCTATCAACTTGATGTGAAGAGTGCTTTCATGTATGGAAAAGTTCATGAAGAGGTCTATGTCACTCAACATCCCGGCTTTGAATATCCGCATAATATCAATAAAGTGTATAAGCTCGACAAAGCACTTTATGGTCTTCATCAAGCACCTCGGGCATGGTATGAGACGTTATCAAAACATCTACTATCAAACTGTTTTGACCGTGGACAGATTGACTCGACCCTCTTCATTCGAAAAGCAGGAGGTGATATTCTTCTTGTACAAGTGTATGTCGACGGCATTATCTTTGGGTCTACAAATGAAGAGATGTGTAGGGAATTCGAACAGGTGATGAAGTCCAAGTTTGAGATGAGTAACATGGGTGAATTGTAGTTCTTCCTGGGTCTGCAAGTTAGTCAAAGAGAGGATGCAATATATCTACATCAAACTAAGTATGTGCAAGACATCTTGTCAAAATATAAGATGAATGATAGCATTACTTATGGCACACCTATCCCTTTCAATCATGGTCTGCATCCAGACAAAGATGGAAAGGATGTGGATTGCAAATTGTACCGTGGGATGATCGGATCTCTTATGTATCTCACAGCTTCACGGCCCGATATAATGTTTGATGTCTGCTTGTGCTAAAGGTTTCAGTCACAACCGAAGGAGTCTCATATGATAGCTGTCAAGAGGATATTCAGATACTTGAAGGGGAAACCCCGATTGGGTCTTTGGTACTCAAAGCAGCAATCATTTGACCTCAAAGCATATACAGATTCAGACTATGGCGGTTCTAACCTTGATAGAAAGTCAACTTCTGGTGGATGTCAATACTTAGGAGACAGACTGGTTTCCTGGCAGTGTAAGAAGCAGTCAACGGTTTCTGTCTCAACATGTGAAGCAGAATACATTGCTGCAGCGAGCGGTTGTCTCAGATATTGTGGATTCTACAGCAATTGAGAGACTACGGCTTAAACTTCACTCGTACTCCACTTTTCATTGACAACAATGCCACCATGTCTATCACAAACAACCCGGTGAAACATTCCAAAACTAAACATATTGAAATTTGCCACCAGTTCATCCGTGATTGTGCTGAAAATCATGTCATTGAACTTGTAAAGGTTCACACGGATGACAACTTTGTTGACCTTTTCACTAAGACGTTTGATCGAACCCGTTTTGAACATCTTGTCAACATGATAGGAATGTTCAATCCATAGTGAAAACTTTTTTTTCCTAAATCAATTCAATTCATGAATGTTAAATTTTATTTCTTTTAAGTTTTCTGTATAGTTCTTTTAATTTTCAAATATTTTACCAAAATCCAAACAAAATAGAACACCAGAAAATTTCAAAGTTCTCTTGAGAAAAGAGGAAATGATAGTACATCAGAAATGATCTAAACGTCATAGACTGCACATATGGGAAATGATTGCGTCATGCTTACTTGATTGTTTAAATTGTTGTGTTTTTAATCTGCTTATGTACAAGTAATTTGAATTGTCAGTAGGCTGTAAGCATCTTTGAATTATTAGTAGTGTGGAAATAAAATCAATACTACAACTGTGATTTGAACCCATGTTTGCTAGTGTGTGTACGTAAAATAATGCAAAAGATCACTATCTAATACAGGATGTTAGATTTTGGCAATTATTTTCTTCTGAGACCAGTTTCGGGATAGGTCGTTAGCACAATTAATGCGGTTCGTCTCACTGCCGATACTCACAAGTATGCAATGAGAGATTGAATAAAGACATGTCTCTACATCAACCGTTGAGCGTGTATTCACCCTTGAATCACTCATGATTCATTGAATTCAAATCCATATAAAAGTTGGATTCCCTTACCTAAATACTCAAACACCATATTCATTATCCTGAATCATCATACCGATATTCACTGAGAAATCACATGAAACCAAGACAAATGAATCACACGATTCTGAATCTTATGATTCCTTATAATCCTTATGGATTATGTTTGATTTTTTCTATGCTAATTGATATAGCCTCATTCTGGAAATTTAGAAAATCATTGGGAAAATCTTAGATGCCTTGAGATAGTGCAATTTACATTACTGTAGCATATCAGTGGGGTACACGTTGTATATCTTAAAATTAATACCTTAACACACAAGAACATGATTCAAAGATGCTTATGGTTTCAAATATTATAATATTGTCAACTTGAATTACATGTTTATGTGCTTATTACGTATGAATAAATAGTAATCCATGACTTGATCCCATATTCTTTGATGTTTATCTTGTATCATTTTTGTTATAGTTTAGCCTGATATGATCCTTTGCTCGTGTCTTTGAACAAAAATAGTGTGTGTGAATATGCGTATATTGTTATTCTAAAAAGATCAAAAAGTTTTAAGTTTGTGTATAGTTCAATTCCAATCAGAAAAAACCAAAAATATTTGTGTTTAACCTTCGTGAATTGACTTTGAATCCTCTTGATTGAATGTGCTTATCATGTTCGTTATTTGACTTGACAATCTTCATAATTTGAGTTGAAATTTGTGCAACACAAGGGTTTCTGCGTACTTGTCAAGCGCGTAGGAATTAAGCCTTGCGTACTTGTAAGTACGCAATACTTAAGTCATGCGTACTTGCTATGTACGCAAGACCAAATTGTGTGGGGGTATATATACAAGACTTAGAATTATTTTCGGAATTTAGCTCATTTCAAGCTTCTTTGACACTGTTGTATAGCCGCTTCATATTTCCTCAAATCTTTGTGTGATTCCAAACAAGTTTTTCGTCTCGTTCATTGTTCCATATTCATTTATCAATCGTTTGGTGAGAATCTCAGTCCATTCCATCCATTAAATCTCCAGTTATTGATAGCTACTTTGAACTCTCGAACCTAGGGTCTTGATAGTAAAACTATGACCGAATTTGGATGTTCTTGATAAAAATTAAGACATAAAACTAGTTATAAGTCACTAATCAAAGCTTTTTGACACCTAATTTGTCTTTAACAGGGTTTGATTTTGATTCTGACCCCTTGTTTGACCTTAGGTTACCGTCGGACAAAGATTAGTTAAAATCGACTGGTTTAGCAACTCATTGTTATTGATAGTGGTTCCATAGGTCATAATCATGTATTTCGATCTTGTGGTGACCCTATTCCATAGCTATAGAATACAACTGCTGAATTTTTGGAGTTTGAAATTTGGCTAAGTGCAGGTTCCTGCTGTAGATCCACATGACTCATCTTAGATCGATCTCGTGACAAGACGTCTCGTTAACACAGAGTGTGGAATCCTACTGTATTAACGTTTTGTATATCAATCGACAGTAGAAAAAACAGGTAAATAAACTTTATCTTTTATATCACCAAACAGAGTTTACAGAATACTTGATCGTTCAATCGTTCTCTCGCGTACTAAACAGACTCTGTAAACTCTATATTTATAGACACACGTTCTGCAATAGGCGAACTTAACAAGTTCGCTTCAAAGATGCTTAGGCGAACTTAACAAGTTCGCCTCTAATAGACTAGGCGAACTTATCAAGTTCGCCTCTAGCATAACTTGTACTAATACTTAGACAAAACTAAACAATTACATAAAAACATAAAGACAATAAGACCTAAACTATTACAAAGCTTTTGTCATACAATCTATGTCCTAACAGACTCCCCCTTGACAATAGCTTGATCTTATGTCTTCAGTCTTTATGACGAGCTCTTCCAATTATCTGGTAATCTGCTTCCTTCATGCACTCCATATCTCTGACATATCTCCAACACTCTTTTATACTGCATTCCTTGTTCTCTCCATTCATCAGTGAACATAATCTCATTCTTTCTTAATGTCCTCTGATCTTTCTTTGAGAAGTTAATAAGATTCATTGCATCATAGAAACTAACAATGACCTTATTATCTTTATCATCAATCCTAGCTTCACCAGTATTCACATCTACATACCACCATTTCATATTCCCCAGAAAAATCTTGTGAAATTTTCTTCAATGGTATCTTCTATACAGCACGTACCGGCTTGAACTTATACTTCCAAGTCACATTCTTAGTCTTTTGATCTACAAGCTTCACTCTTTTTCCCTTCTGTGGTTTTAACCTTTCATACTTCCCTGATTCACCTTCTGTCTTTATCAAATTGGCAATCACATCGGCTAATCCACACTTTGATCTATTAATCAATGGTTTCGTAGCTAGACCATTCATTTCACACCTTGGCAAGGTATTGAAATACTTGATCCTAGGCTTTAAGTATTGAACACCATCAGATATTTTAAGAGCAAACAACTTAGTGTCATCATCATAAAACTAACTTATGATCTTTCCAATACACCTCTCTTTATTCACATATCTTTCTTTCTGAGCAGGTTGTATAGGTGACTTTGGTAGTACTTTCATCCAACTTTTAACTACTTCTCTCCACTGTTCTCTAGTCATTCCTGTATTTCTATACATCACATGCTCTTTATTCAGCTTAGGAGACACAGTATAAGTAGTATCAACATGAGAATCTATTTTGGATTGAGTAGTATCATCAGGTGTAGTGATGTCTTCAACAGAGTCCATAGAATCTGTTACTCCATCATAAGAAAACTCAGGAATAACATCATCTTGGATGAAGTTATACGGAACATTCAGACCATCACTTCCTTCATATGTAACCTTAGATTTACCCTTTTCTATCTCAATCTCTACAATCTCTCCTTCTTCAACTTCATTATCCAACACATCTTCTTCACCATCATCAAATAATTCATCTATATCATCCAAGCATTCTAATTTCTCAGCTTCTTCTTCAAAATCTTGAAAGAATTCCAATAATAACACTTCTTCATTCACTCCAGAATCATGCTTGGTTCCTTCAATAGTATGTGATGTCGACTCCCCCTGAGCTCTTGATATTGGATTCACGTCAGCGTATTGACGATCACCCTCAACATTACCACTAGGATCATTGTCATCATTATCTTTTTGTTGAATTGATTCAGCATGAAACGTATCATGTATCCTTAACTCCCCCTGAGAGTCAAGACGCTCAACAAGCTTAGACACCAATAACTGCATGTCAGCAAGCTGTGTAGCTTGAGCTTGAAGGACCAACTGTCAATGAGAATCAGTAGACACAAGAGTATCTACTTGAGTCTGTAAAGCTAGCACATGTGATTCAAGGAATGTAATTCTGTCAGAATCAGACGGCTTTGAAGGACCAGCTTCAGATGCATGTGGAACATATGGAGAAAGAACTGGAGATGTATGTTTAGAAGCAGGAGGTGTAATCAATAAGGAAGCAACAAAATTAGCATCCTCAACACCTTAAGATGAATGAGTAGCAGCAATAGAAGCAGATATAAGCTTTTGAGCTTTAGGAACTGGAATAGCATCACTATCCGAGACAGAACTCTCATCGATTAAAGTTCTCTTGCCAAGTACTGATCCAGAAGGAGGATTCCGAACAGACTTACGCCTAGGTTTTCTGGCTTTAGATTTAATGCGTTTCCCTGCATTAGCCAATGGTAACGTAGCCAACCTTGCATAATGATCTGGTCTAAAGTCTCTAGATGAATCAGTATCAGTAGCTTCAGAATCAGGTAAGATAGTATCACCGGAACTCGTATCTACAACATTGCCTTCAGCTTCATGAATAGGTGAGTTCACAGCTTCATGATCAAAATCATCCATATTCATACCCAAATCTTGATCATTATCTTGAGTAATCTCATCTTGAACTGGTTCATTAATAGGAATGTGAACCTATTCTTGTGGAATAGGAACTTGTTGTTGTTGTTGTTGTTGTTGAGCAAGAACTTGTTGTTGAACTGGAACTTGTTGTACTTGAGCTTGAACTGGTTGTTGAATTGGAACTTGATTCTGGACTTGCCTTGTACTAACTCCTCAGGATGAAACCAATGATCATTAGGTGGCTCAACATAATCAGGATTGATTATGTGACCAAACAAAGGAGTTGGAACAGGAATTAGAGCAACATTTTGTTGTTTCACCTTAGTACAATCAGTAAAGATCCTTTTTGACATAGGAGTCAAAGTCAAACGGATTGGATGCTGAGGTAAATCCGGAATTAAATGGTTCAGAATCATTTGCACGAACCTAGGATACATAAGGAATCCTTGACCTTCTAGAGGATTGATTTGCATGACCAACTCACGGTAGATATATAAAGCAAAGTTAAACCGTTTGTTGAGGGTCAAAGCAACCATAGCAGCTTGTAATGCACTCTTCAGCCCATTAGTACCAGCCTTTCTTGGAGATAGATATTGTATGATGACGTGCATAAAATATCTCCATTCGCCAACTAAACCTCCTTTTCTTGCTTGTGTATCATTTGGTCTTCCTCTGTAACCCATCCGCTGAAAACACCCCATTATCAGTGTTCCAGGATATGACATAGGATCATCAACAGCACCTCCTAATGCCAATGCAGCACGAATAGTCTCCACCGAAATAGCTACCTCCGTATTATTCACTATAGCACGAAGTACGTGAGGTTCAACATCTGTATCTTGATGAACGGTATCCCAGAATTGTTGAATATATGGTAAACTGATGTACGGATTAGCAGATAAAGCCACATGCAATCGTGAACGATTTAGAAAGTTGATAATTCCTTGAAAATTAATAGCTTCAGACATATTGGGATCTAATAACGCCACTTGATTATGTTTGTACCCAACACGACGAGCCATCTGTAAATGTAGAGGACAAAAACACATTAGTAAGCAAAACAAACAAAAAGAATAAAAAATATTTTAACAAAAAAATTTTCAACACCAAAAAAATTCACAAGTCCAAAACACTCTTGAGCCCTTAGGCGAACTTACTAAGTTCGCTTAGTGTTGCAAGTGGCGAACATAATAAGTTCTTCTGAACAAGTTCGCCTGAACAAGTTCACCTGAACCAGTCTGTCGATACAACTTCTACATCAGAATCGCAAACATGTCTAAATCATGGATAATATCTCAATTCAATCATAACACTATCATCGATTAACAATTACGACACAAGTTTAAGCATCAATTTCAAGTGTTAAACCAGAAAATTTGTTCAAATCTTAGAAAATGTAAAAACATTTAAAACTGACGAACATAGAAGCAAAAGACGAAATTCCAGACGATTTAACGGGTAAAATTCGTTGAAATTACCTTAGAAATACTCGCAATCAAAAACCGATCCAGAAACAAACACAAACAGGTCAAATCAGAAACCCTAGATCAGAAAACACAAGTTCATTAAACAGTCCGTATGTTAGCTCTATAAGTTCGCTCTCATAGTGAACAAGATAAATGAACAAGTTCGCCTGAACACAATATTAATTCACAATTAAGTTCGCTTCATTAGGCGAACTTGTTAAGTTCGCTTAACAAGCCTCAGGCGAACGTATTAAGTTCGCTTACTCGGAACCAGGCGAACATATTAAGTTCGCTCCAAACCTTTTCCTTTGAACAAAATTCTTCACTTTCAACACTACACATTCTTGTGAACTTCCATCTGTAGCATGTATCCGAACCAATCCCGAATCTTTTTAATAAAAATAAAATTCTCATGGAAGATAGAAATAAAATATTTTTGGATTTTATCTGTACAAACGGAATCACATATTTTTTGTTTTTATCTGAGCAAACTGAAACACATATTTTTGGATTTTATATGAACAAACTAAAATACATATTTTTGGATGAACATCATGAGCAAGAAGATCATATCAGTATATGAACAATTCATCACACAGTTTATTATCAACTATGGGTAACCTATGATATGTAACAATCAAACTCATACTTATGTAACTCAATACTTTTTCAAACTTTATGTAACTTTTGCAATCAATTTGAATAATACTTGAAATGATACGCGATAAATTTCAAAGTAAACAAGATCAGGTTATGAAATGCTCAATTTTTCATTTCGAATTTGCAACACAAAGCATGAATTTTTAAATTGTCAATATTATATAATTTGAAACTATAAGCATTTTTCTTCCAAATTCATGTGAGTTAGTACCATTCAGATGAAAAACATCGTGTACCCCACATATATGCCAACAGAAATTAAATTTGCATTATCTTCAAGACATACACAGTTTATTGAAAGATTAGATCAATCTCCAAGATCAAATTATCTCTATTAGCACAAGTATAGAATAGCAGATCCCAAAGGATATAAGAATTAGAATGATTTAGAATCGAAAGATTCTAATGAATTGGCTTTATAATAATAATCAATAGATTCAGGTAGGAGGATCCAACTATTATCTGGATAAATTTCAATGAAATCAGAATAGATGATGTATCTAACTGATCCAAGGGTGAATATATGTTCTAACAGTTGTTGTCAGAAACATATCCTAGTTCAGCAACACATTGCATGTTTTTCGGGGCATGGGCAATGAAGTGAACTGAAAGAGATTGTGATAAAGACATAATTCGATATTGGTCTCATGAAATTCTTAAAACCATATATTCTATATCTGATAATGATCTTTTACACACACACTCAAGCATATAATGGATTCAAATCACAGATGTAATCATATTATATTTAATTTTCACACTACTATTGGTTCAAAAACGCTTCTAGTCTATTGAAAATTCAAGTTTCAAACTCATATTCAAATTAAAACATATTATCAAGATTAGAGCATTCAAAACACTATCATTTCTCATTTATGCAGACTTTGAAATTTAGATCAAATCAAATTACTTTAAACTATCATATATCAAAGGTCTACTAAGGTCATGTGTAATGAACTATTCACTGATGTACTATCATTTCTACTATAACTTCAAATGATGTTAATTTTATATTTTTTATTTTGTTTTGAATTTTTATAAATAACAATTTTTGACCAAAATTTAAAATACAGAAATGTAATAAAGCAATAAGGGAAATTTAAAACAAAATCTCCCATGAAAATTGTTTGAAAAACTTTTATTCGGGATTGATCATACCGATCATTTTGATCAGAAATTCAAACCTGGTACGATCAAATGCTTTGGTAAAAAGATCAGCAAAATTATCATCTGTATGTACCTTTACCAGCTCAAACAACTTCTTATCTGCACAATCACGAATAAAATGATATCTAATTTCAATGTGCTTTGTTTTACTGTGCTTAACAGGATTATTTGTAATAGACATTGTAGCATTATTATCAATAAACATGGGGGTTCCTGTAAAGTTCAAACCGTAGTCTCTTAATTGCTGTTGGATCCACAAGATCTGTGAACAACAACTTGCTGCAGCAAATGTTGAAATGGAGACCGTAGTTTGCTTTTTACATTGCTAGAAAACTTGACGATTACCCAAGAATTGGCAACCACCTGTAGTAGATTTCCTGTCCAAACAACAACCACCAAAATCAGAATCAGTGTATGCATTGAATTCAAAGTTAGAACCATGAGGAAACCATAGTCCCAATCTTTGTTTTCCTTTCAGATAACGAAAGATTCTCTTTACTGCAATCAAATGAAACTCTTTTGGTTTTGCTTGGAACCTGGAACAAATACACACAGCGAACATTGGAACCTGGCCTTGAAGCGGTTAAGTACATGAGAGATCCAATCATTGCACGATAGAGTCTGTAATCAACTTCTTTTCCATCCGGATCAGAATTCAATTTATGGTTGACAGGAATCGGAGTATCATATGGGGTACAGTCCTCCATCTTGAACCGGCTCAAGATGTCCTTTACATACTTGGACTGATGAATAAAGAAACCATATTCCTTTTGATTAACTTGAAGACCTAGGAAAAATGATAACTCTCCCATAGCTGACATCTCAAACTTTGATTTCATAATACTCTCAAACTCTCTGCATAACCCTTCATTTGTAGAGCCAAAAATAATATCATCTACATATATCTGTACCAGTAGGTATTCTCCCCCTTCTTTCTTAATGAATAAACTCGAGTCAATATGTCCACAAACAAAATCATTCTCCGGAAGATGTGTAGATAACGTTTCATACCACGCTCGAGGAGCTTGATGAAGACCATAGAGAGCTTTACCAAGCTTGAAAACTTTGGACGGATTAATTGGATCTTCAAACCCCGACGGCTGACGCACATAAACTTCCTCCTTGACTTTACCATATAAGAAAACACTTTATACATCTAATTGAAACACCTTAAATCCTTTATGTGAAGCAAAAGCAAGAAACATCCTTATAGCTTCAAGCCTAGCAACATGCGCATAAACTTCGGTGTAATCAATTCCCTCTTGTTGATTGAAACCTTGTATAACTAATCTTGCCTTATTTCGCACCACAACACCTCGATCGTCTTTCTTGCATTTAAACACCCACTTTGTACCAATTGGATACACACCCTTTGGAAGATCTAAAAGATTCCAAACTTTAAGTTTGTCAAACTGAGCAAGTTCTTCCTGCATGGCCTCTATCCAATTGTTATCACTTAACTCCATTTCGACATTCTTTGGTTCGACCTGAGAAATAAAACAGGAATGTGAGCAAACATCAAAAACACCAGTATCTTTAAAAACTGTATACAAATAAGTGTTGTCAAGAGTAGAATGCGTTTGCACTCCATCACGCAAATCCCCAATGATATTTGAAATCGGATGAGCTTTGAGTTCCTTGATCGATGCAACCTCAAGAACCGGCAACACATCAACTTGAGTTGTATCAGATTGATAAGACAGATCTTGATTAACTAGTATCTCCATGTCCAGATTTGTAGGAATCTCCCCCTGAGCCTGTGACAAATTAGAAGGTTCATCAACTATCAAAGGATCAGCCGAAGAATCTTGAAAAATAACATTTTCATCTTCACTATCAAACTCTTGTGTTCCCGAACTAGAAGCAGCATTAGGATCTGGAGCAGATGTAGAAGGAATAGATGATTGTGGAACAGTAGTCGGTAGAAAACCACTATTCCGTGCATCTTGACATGAGTCATATAAAACAGCAGCTTCCGCAGGAGAAATATCAGAAGGTAAATGAAAAGAATTGAATAAATTCTCATAATCAAACGCCCAGTCTGGTCCAATCGCCATTTGAGGTAAAGACCGATTAGAATAGTAAATATGAAACCATTCTTCAACCTAGCGAGTCTCTTTGTTATAAACCCTCTTGGTAGTAGAATTAGCAACATACCCCAGAAAGATCCCTTCAATTGCCAAAAGGTAGTAAATATTCCAGATTCGGCTTACGATTATTAAGCAACTCATAGCATGTCTTGTTGTGTCTCTTTACGGTCAAGAATCGGTTCAAATGTGACACGCAGTATTCACAGCCTCAGCCTAAAAAGTTACTGGAAGCTTAGAATCAGCAAGCATCGTACGTGCAGCTTCAACTAAAGTCCTGTTCTTTCGTTCAGCAACCCCATTTTGTTGAGGTACATATGGCGCACTGAATTCATGATGAATTCCATTTTGAAGACAGAATAAACCCATCTTGCTATTTTTAAATTCACTGCCATTGTCACTCCTAATTCTTCTGATTTTCTATTTGAACAAATTCTCTAAACCCAGGATTAAGAATTGTACCAACTCTGTGGTTTTGGCTTTAGAAGCAAGGAACTTAACCCATGAAAATCTAGAGAAATCATCTGTTACTACCAGACAGTAAGATTTACTGCCAATGCTCCTGATACTAATCGGTCCAAACAAATCCATATGCAGTAGCTCCAAAGGAGTTACAATAGAATTCTTTGACTTAGATTTGTGGGACTTCTTGTGTTGTTTCCCCTTCTTGCAAGGAATACAGTCATCAGGAACTGAAATTTCATTTTTGGAACACCAAAAACCAGATCATTCTTCACAAGATAATTCATTTTTCGATAATTGACGTGAGCAAGTTTCCTGTGCCACAAAATAGAATCCGACTCAGACCCCTTGGAGAGTAGACAAGTAGGAATTGAATCCATAGTAGTAGCAACACTCATGTCTAGGACATTTGTGTCATTTCTCCTTGGAGCCTTCATTAGAATCCATTCGTCTCGAATCACAAATTCCGGTTTCAAGATATAACACTCAGAATCATTAAAATGAAATGAAAATTTCTTATCACACACTTGAGATACACTTAAAAGATTATGTTCAAGTTGCTCCACATAGTTCACTTTCTCAAATTTGACTTTTTCATTCTTTAAAGTACCCTGATCAGTTATGTACCCGCCTTTATTTCCAGCAAAAGCGACATAACCACCATCAATATTAATCACATCTTCCAACAAAAGAATATTCCTTGTCATATGTCGAGAACAACCACTATCCACATACCACGTATTGTTGATAGTCCTCCTTGGTTGTCCCTACATAAACAAAGAAAATCAGTTAGAAATTGGAACCCAAGCCATTGTGGTCTTGGGTCGTCCAGATGGATCAAAATAAACAACTTCAAGCAATTCACAATCAACATTGTCATCAACCTTTGGAACATAAGATTTACAATTAGACCTTCTCAAAGAAGACATAGGTTGATTTTTTGAAAAAACATTATTAGATTTATGATTATCAGATTCAGGTATTTCCAAAACATTCTTTAGTTTTCTGTTACGTCTTCTTCGTTGTGGTCTAGAAAGTTTGACCTCAGGTTGAGACTCTTTTGGAATTCCAACATGTGGAATCTCAAACTTCTTTGGAAAAAAAACAGGTTTAAAAATACGCTTATCATGTTGCTTAAATCCCAAAGATTTAGCAAATGATTGACAAGGCATATTCTTTCCAACACTAGACGTAGGCTTTTCCCCATTTTGTCTTTTCAGAATCATCACCACTTGTTTTTGTGAGGAGTCACTCTTTAATTTGCCTTGATTCTTATAAGGACAGTGAATCAGAATATGACCAGCCTCATTACAATGAAAACAAACTCTTCTATCTTGATGATTTCTGATATAAGGAGTTTTTCTTGAATTTGATGACCCGTCTGATGAACAAGCTTCAGAAGATTTTTCTGAACAGTTGACTGGCTTCTTTGGAAAAAAAAACTTGTTTAGTCACCGTTGATAAATTCTTCTTCTGATAACCAACAACAACAAAACCACTTGATTGTAGCATTTTGGAAAGATTAGGTTGAACAACTTTCACCTCATCCGGTTCTGTTAAAATGCATCTATCATGGGTAACATTTTCACTACCTTTGGTTCATCAATTTGCACTTCCTTAGGAATGCCTTCAACATTATTATCATCAAAAACCTCACCCTCAGAATCAGAATCATAGATCATATCTTCACCAGTTATTGGATTCACTTTCAACACTGTCTTTGGATCAATTTCTTCTTCATGAATAATTTCTGGTTCAACCACATAATTTGCATTGAATGGTGGAGGAACAATACCAATTCCAGCAACCCTCTTAGTAGGATCAGCATTTGCATTAAAGTAATCCAATACCACAGATGAATTTTCAAAGTTTTCCAGCTTTCTATTTAATTTGATCACTTCAGATTCTTTATCAGAAATTTCTTTGTTCTTCTGAGCAACAATTTCATTTTGCTTCTCAATCTCAGCATAAGCCATATCCAGATGATATGCTTGTTCCTTATATTTCAATCCCAAAGAGTTCAAATCTCTTTTCAAAGACTCAATTCTATCTATACACAATTTATCATTATCTTTCAATTTTTGATTTACTGAATGCATCGATTTCATATCACAAATTAAATTTGTGTTATCATACATTACTTTTTGCATTTTATCTTTTATACTTATGCAATTTGAGTAATAGATGTGATAGACAGAATCTTTTACCTTTGAAGGATCTGACATATCTGCCATGAAGACTTTTGCAATCGGGATATTTTCAGAATCAGCACCATCAGAAGAATTTTGAGTTAAAACAATATCATCTTCAGATACATCAGATGCAATATCAGTCTCACCATTTTGTACTTGATCACGATCTTCATGAGCACTAGGCAAACTCTCACCATCACTTGAGCTATCATCAGTTGACTCTTCAGATTTTGTAGAATGAATCTCAGCTACAAACGCTTGACTTACCGAACCAACCAAATCTTCAAGATGAATACCCTAGTCATAATTTTCATCATTCTGAGCAACCAAAGCAGATGATGCAGATGCATGATTAGAATTTCCAGATCCTAAGGAGTCATGTGACTGATTACGATTGTTCTAAAAATTATTAGGCTTCTTCTGAGAATCAAATTCAACTTTCGGTTTCACACATTCTTTGGCAAAATGACCATACTCTTGATAATTATAGCAACGAACTTTGGTTTTATCAAATCCCATACGTGAACGACTGTTAGACCCAATATACTTTATTCCAGTCTTCTTCAAAAAATCCTTTTCTTGTCGCATCAGCATAGCCATGTTCCATTGAATGTTCATATCTGATCAACATGATCAATCTGTCTGAAATCCTCCTCAATAACATCTGGATCATGAATCTTTCCTCCAATAAAATTTTCATAAGAAGCCATAAAGGAAGAAAACATCGCTAAATAATCATCAGCAACTCTTTGATTCATACTATGTGTTCCAGATGATGAAGAAGTTGTATTTGCAGAGAAGCATGAATGACTTGAAACCCAGGAACAATGATCATGAGAAACATCTTGAGTATCACTAGAAAAGAACGTAACCCCTGCACCAGTTTTTCCAGAAGACTTAGAAAAATACATTGAAGGATCTTGAATATGCTCCATATTGGTTTCCTTCTTCTTCATATTCAAATCATGTGATTTAATCTTGCCCAGAACCTCTTCAAGAGACATAGTTTATAATTGACATTCTCTTTTATCAAAACCGTATACACATCAAATTTAGATGGTAATGCCTCCAAGAACTTATCATTTATATCTTCAGTCTCATAAACCACTGAAGCACTTGACAACTCACTTAGCAAATGATAGAATCGCGTTGCAAGATCATCTAAAGATTCATTTTGAAAGTGTTTGAATACTAAGAACTGCTTCTTCAGTAATTCTTTTCGGCTTTTCTTAACATCCAAACTACCTTCACACCTCTTTTGCAACGCTTCCCACAATTGTTGAGAAGTTCTGAATTGTTTAAAGCTGTGATAAATTTCTTTAGGAAGGGACATTGAAATACTAGCCATTGCCTTCTTTTCTCTATCAAACAATAATTTTTCTTCTGTGGTTAACGCAGATACTGATTTAGGAACATCATCCTTTCCCATCCAAGTATATGTCGGATGCGTATAACCTTCCAAGATTGGAATCCATAAACTTGTATCAGTAAAAGATACGAACTGATCAAACCGATCTTTCCAGTTAGAATAATCTGCAAGACTTAACAATTTGGGCGGCTTGTGAGATGCACCAATCTCGTTGTCGTAATTTAACATATTAGTCACTTGCACCATATTTTCCATTTTCAGAAAACATTTCCAAGTGTTGAACACAAACTCCCCTAGGCGAAGATAATAAGTTCGCTTCACAACCAAACAAGCGAACTTGATAAGTTCGCTTACCCAAGAAATCCAGTAAGTTCGCTAATTAAGTTCGCCTACTAAGTTCGCCTACTAAGTTCGCTTAAAATGAGAGAAGCAAACTTAATAAGTTCGCTTGCTAAGTTCCCCTGCAACAACTTTCAGCAAGTTCGCTTACAGCAGCTGAAACAAACTCAGCAAGAACTTTAACCCAAACACGAACAAACAACACCAAAAATCATCATGTGCCTGTCTGCTAGAAAGGCGGGAAAGGATGCCATGGGGCATGACTTGGAAGTTGCAATGGTTGGCCTCTCTCTTAACAAGGGTTATATCTTTTCAAAGTATATCTACAAGTCTATCACCGATCAGATCAATGCTGCTGATAGGTTTAGATTTCTATTATACCCTCGGTTCGTGCAACTATTATTAATGATGCTGTACCCAATCTACCTCAGATTGGAGAGAGACTACAAGTCAAACGGGTAGAAAAGAGAGTGTTTGCACAATTTCTAAAGCCAGGCAGTGTAGAACCTACCCTGAGCACACTCCTCTTTTTGGCCACCTGATTATGAAGCATATGTGGCCCCTACTGGCTTCAGATGGTATAGTGCACAGTCTGAGCCTCAACTCAGTGAACATAGTGATGAACAACATGAAGAACAGGAAGCCGAATCTAAAGATGATTTCTGACGATGAAAGAGATAAAGAACAGGGAATTGGAGGTGCTGAAGAATCCGACTCAGAAACGACCGAGTCCGATTCCTCTGATTCTGATGATGCACCATCCCAGGCACACCCAAGAAGATTGACGAAGGTGACCCTTCCCAAGTCATCTTCAAAGAGAAAGAGACAAGCGACTAGCAGTGAATACGGGCCCGATTCTGATTCGGACGCTGCTATAGAGAAACACAGAAGAGAAAGTATAAACAACCAATGGGGGGATAGGTTGCACCAAGCTATCCTTCGTGAGGTAGTAGTTAGTGCTCAGAGGCAAGAAAGTGTCATGACTACAAGTACTGATTCCACTTCTACCTCACCTTCACAACAGCTTTATAAGCAACAACGGAGGAGGCCACGTGTAACACCTGATTTGGCTACCACTGCAATTACAGATGAGGTTCCCGTTACAGTGTCCCTTTCTGTGCAATCTGTTCAAGTAGCGGTAACAACTCCTATTCTAACCGAGTCTGTCACCATCACCCCTACCACCATCCAATCAACCTCCATCCCAACCTCAATCCCTACAACCACCCTCCACCACATCAGTGAACCTTATCATGACTTTGACTTCAATCAAGGGTTCGATTTTGGAGAATTCTTTTCCTTCCCGACCAATCAAGCCAAAGCATCGTCTTCCAAGGGACCTGATCCTCGTGATATCCGGATCACTACCCTAGAGACTCGGGTCGTTGGTCTTCTTGAAACACTATGGAAATCGAGAGAAGAATCTGACAAACAACAGGGGCAGATTAACTCTCTGATTGATGAGGTAGACGCACTAAAGAAATAGCAGGCGGCTGATGACAAGCAGCGTTTAGAGCATGACACTATGGTGGAACTTGTCTGTGATATGGCCAAGACGCTTCCTGCTCAAGGGGAGAGATTGAAGGAATTATTTGAGAAGCAACCACCTAAGCCTAGCAGTGAAGAGGCTTGTCACTTAGTTTATCTAACTAAGGGTGATGATCAGGATAAGGATCCTAAAGCCGGACCGAGTGGAAGTGAGCAGCAATCGTTGGCTTTGGCGATTGTTCCCATCTCTGTCGTGTCTATGGCTGAGAGAGAGTCCACTCAGAGTGAAGGTGGAGGTTATGCTTCAGGAGGTAATAAAGGAGAGTCGGTGACTGACGTTTTGAAAGATCTATCTGACGATGTGATCCTATTCTTAAAGCCAGACTACTCCAAAGAAGCACAAATCGAAGCTCTCTACAATCTAGAAGAGGGAAAGATCGACTCTGGTGACGACTGGGATGAGGAGGATGATGATGTTGTAATCGACGTTCCCAAGGCCGACGGGGAAGGAGAGTATGAGTTTGAAGATGGAGAGATGTTCGAAGTTCCATCCATTGAAGACACATGTTCAGTCGATCCTGCTAGTACTATTGAGGCGTCGACTGAAGCCTCCCCTGCCGACCCTACACCTGTGGATCCAGAGGCACAGAAAGACAAACATATGCCTACAAGTTCATCGAAGGATCCGGCTCCTGTCTGGCAAAAGACATCAATCATAGACAAACATGGAGCGACACGGATGATCTTAGCTGTGAGGTTCGAGGAGGATAAGAAGTTTTTTGCAATCAAGCGAGCTGGGGGGGGGGTTCAATACTTGAAACCAACCAGCGAAGCTTTCAAAACCTTGCCAAGATACGACCTAATGAACCTAGCAAACCAAGAGCTGCTGGGTCACTCAAATCACGCAATAGCGATGGGTTTGTGGTAGGTTCTACAACGAGAGGTAAGATCTGGGAAGTTTGAAATGTTTAAGACTCAAGTTCCCAAGCGAGTCATGGACAAGAACGTTAGACATCATGTGAATAATAAAAGCTTAAAGAAACTGGTATACAAGCCAGTGCTGTGTGTAACCAAGATTCCCCTAAGCAACTTATCTCAGGATATCCTCGGTAACATATGGTACTGGTATGTAGATCCTAAATCGGGCGAAGCAGTGGTGATTGGAAATGTGTGGTCCGAGAGTGGAAGCTTAGTGCCAAGGGAACTAATCAGAGTGTTTGATGAAGTATGCTTCATATGGTACTAGCAGCGAATACGGGCCCGATTCTGATTCGGACTCTACTATAGAGAAACGCAGAAGAGAAAGTATAAAAAAGCAATGGGGGGATAGGCTGCACCAAGCTATCCTTCGTGAGGTAGAAGTTAGTGCTCAGAGGCAAGCAAGTGTCACGGCAGCAAGTACTGATTCCACTTCTACCTCACCTTCACAACAACTTTATAAGCAACAACGGAGGAGGCCACGTGTAACACCTGATGTGGCTACCACTGCTATCACAGAGGAGGTTCCCGTGATAGTGTCTCTACATGTACAATCTGTTCAAGTGGCGGTGATAACTCGTATTCTAAACGAGTCTGTCACCATCACCCCTACCACCATCCAATCAACCTCCATCCCTACCTTAATCCCTACAACCACCCTCCACCACATCAGTGAACCTTATCATGACTTTGAATCCAATAAAGGGTTCGATTTTGGAGAATTCTTTTCCTTCCCGACCAATCAAGCCAAAGCATCGTCTTCCAGGGGACCTGATCCTCGTGATACCCGGATCACTACCGAAGAGACTCAGGTAACCGGTCTTTTTGAAACGCTACGGAAATCGAGAGAAGAATCTGATAAACAACAGGGGCATATTAACTCTCTGATTGATGAGGTAGCCGCACAAAAGAAACAGCGGGCGGCTGATAACAAGCAGCATTTAAAGCATGACACTATGGTGAAACTGGTATGTGATATGGCCAAGACGCTTGCTGCTCAAGGGGAGAGATTGAAGGAATTATTGGAGAAGCAACCTCATAAGATTAGCAGTGAAGAGGCTTGTCACTTAGTTGATCTAACTAAGGGTGATGATCAGGACAAGGATCCTGAAGCCGGACCGAGTGGAAGTGAGCAGCAATCGTTGGCTTTGGCGATTGTTCCCATCTATGTCGTGTCTATGGCTAAGGGGGATTCCACTCAGAGTGAGGGTGGAGGTGATGCTTCAGGAGGTAATAAAGGAATGTCGGTGACTGACGTTTTGAAAGATCTATCTGATGATGTGATCCTATTCTTAGAGCCAGACTACTCTAAAGAAGCACAGATTGAAGCTCTCTACATTCTGGAAGAGGGAGAGATTGAATCTGGTGACGACTGGGATGAGGAGGATGATGATGTTGTAATCGAAGTTCCCAAGGGCGACGGGGAAGGAGAGTGTGAGTTTGAAGATGGAGAGATGTTCGAAGTTCCATCCTTTGAAGACACAGGTTCAGTCGAGCCTGCAAGTACTGTTGAGGCGTCACCTGAAGCCTCCCCTGCCGACCCTACACCTGTGGATCCAGAGGCACAGAAAGACAAACATATGCCTGCATGTTCATCGAAGGATCCGGCTCCTGTCTGGCAAAAGACACCAATCATAGACAAACATGGAGCGACAGGGATGATCTTAGCTGCGAGGTTCGAGGAGGATAAGAAGTTTTTTGCAATCAAGCGAGCTGGGGGGTTCAATACTTGAAACCAACCAGCGAAGCTTTCAACTCTTTGGCAAGGTACGACCTCGTGAACCTAGCAAACCGAGTGCTTCTGGGTCACTCAAATCATGCAGTAGCGATGGGTTTGTTGCAGGTTCTACAGCGAGAGGTAAGATCTGGGAAGTTCAAAATGTTTAAGCCTCAAGTGCCTAAGTGAGTCATGGACAAGAACGTTAGACATCATGTGACTAATAAAAGCTTAAAGAAACTGGTATACAAGCCAGTGTTGTGTGTAACCAAGATTCCCCTGAGCAAGTTATCTCAGGATATCCTCGGTAACATATGGTACTGGTACGTAGATCCTAAATCGGGCGAGGCAGTGGTGATTGGAAATGTGTGGTCCGAGAGTGGAAGCTTAGTGCCAAGGGAACTAATCAGAGTGTTTGATGAAGTATGCTTCATATGGTACTAGCAGTGAATACGGGCCCGATTCTGATTCGGACTCTACTATAGAGTAACGCAGAAGAGAAAGTATAAAAAAACAATGGGGGGATAGGCTGCACCAAGCTATCCTTCGTGAGGTAGAAGTTAGTGCTCAGAGGCAAGCAAGTGTCACGGCTGCAAGTACTGATTCCACTTCTACCTCACCTTCACAACAACTTTATAAGCAACAACGGAGGAGGCCACGTGTAACACCTGGTGTGGCTACCACTGCTATCACAGAGGAGGTTCCCGTGATAGTATCCCTCCCTGTGCAATCTATTCAAGTAGCGGTGACAACTCCTATTCTAACCGAGTCTGTCACAATCACCCCTACCACCATCCAATTAACCACCATCTCTACCTCAATCCCTACAACCACCCTCCAACACCTCAGTGAACCTTATCATGACCTTGACTTCAATCAAGGGTTCGATTTTGGAGAATTCTTTTCCTTCCTGACCCATCAAGACAAAGCATCGTCTTCCAGGGGACCTGATGTAACCTTTCTGATTTTCATGTTTTCCTATTTAATCTATGCCGTGCAATAAAAGACGATTCCGATTCCAATTTTTACGATCATTATTTCATGTTCAATAACAAGCATACACACGTTTATTATATTACAATATTAACTACAACAAACTCACAAACCTCGAGGACCAAACACGACTAAGACTCAAAACAACATCAATATTACAAAACTACAAGGACTAGTCTTGAAATTCCCGAAAACCTACACAAGCACGGTCGTGCTTAGTCCTAAGCACGGTCGCGCTTGTGCCACAACCACGGTCGTGCTTAACTTTAAGCACGGTCGCGCCTGAGATACAGTTTGACTCTACAAAGTCAAACCGACACAAATCTTGTCCAAAAATAGATTTAAACGAGTTTTAGAAATCGCGATACTTGTAGAATAAGTTATTCGACCAATTAAGCCTAAAACCCGACCAAATACACGTCAAATCGTCCGAATTCGCGTACCTTTAAACCAACTTCCTTTTTAAATCAAATCTCGTAATTAAGACCAAATCAAGACAAATCAAACCACGATACAGACTTCGTACGACTCCTATAAGATTCTACGAACCCTAATTCGTCTAAACAACCTCTCTAATTCTCTGTCGATCAAGAAAGAGTCGCGATTCTTCCCCGTAGCCGTCTGCACTTGTTGCCCGATCTAAACAGGTAATTAGTAGTCCAACTTGTTCATTTCTCCATCCTAAACAAAAGCCCTAAATCAATTCAGAAGATTAATACACGATTAAACTGATTCGAATCTAAGTTTTTGAAAATAAATGGTTTTAATCTAACTACACGATAAACACGTTATAAATCCAATTAAATGGTGTTATTGGATTCGCCAACACTTGTTTAGTGAAAACCCTTTGAATCCAACAGATTTTAATATAAGAACAATCGAAATTGCTTCTCGAATCGACCAGACACGGTCGCGCTGTCCTACGAGCGCGGTCGTGCCTGAGCAAGCACAGTCGTGCCCCGAGAGAGGCCTGGTCGTGGTTGCCGATCAAACCAAGTCCTGACCTAGGCGCGGTCGTGCCGGATACGAGCACGGTCGTGTCTCGTAAACAGACCCTTTTGTAATCTTCTGACTCGACCACGGGCGCGCTTCAGACCACCACGGTCACGCCCGTTGACGAGCGCGGTCGTGCCTTATACGAGCACGGTCGTGTTCGATTTCAAACAGAATCTTAATTTTAACCAATTTAATATATATTATATTCTAATGTTATAAAGAGTATTATTTTATAAAATATCCAGAACCAGTTATTGTTTATCAAAGATCGACTATTTAATCTTTCTTTAAATTAAAATCAATAAAATACTATAAGTTTATATAATTATTTTTATAAACAACAATATATTCTATATGTTTTGTCTTTAACAAATATTATTTATTTAAACTTAAAATTAAATAAATATATATGTATCAATACTATCTAGCAAACATTTTGAACAAAATAGTTATTATTTTATCTAAACAAACCTTAAACTTAATCCACTTCCGACATCGAATAACGCAACTCAAAAATACGTAATCATATATTGTTCATTAGGTCGAATCTAGCGATCTACAACACACCGATGTTTCCCATTTGCTTGTGCAATCTACACTCTGCATAACACGTGAGTTTTTTCAACTATTTACAACTTTTGGGGTGGAACATGCGTTCTATTTACATGTTTTCAATTATACACATATACAGTTCCATCCTATGCATGTATACAAATTTTGCGCTTTATGCTTGAGTACTAGACGTGTAGACCAACTATTATGCTCTTCATGTACAATCATTAACTAACAGCCGACAGTAAACAGTGGTAGATCTATTGAGTCTGAGAAACCCACCCAGGTAGGGTGACTGTTACTGACAACACAAATTTTGAGTGCAAGTTACAAAGGTTTGATTGTATAGGTCACATGATAGTTTTCTCTCCATAATTGCCTTAATTGTCATGTTGTATTGAACTGTATGCACACAACACGTATTTTGCTATCTCACAATAAAAACTATGTATTCTCACCAACTTTTTAGTTGACCCTGTTTTAACCATGTTTCAGGTACCAATGTTTGAAGTGATCAGGATATGCTACACATAGGATTTTTGGACCTAGAATTCAATTAAACCAGTTTATTCTATGTAATTTACATTTTTGTTTTGTGGATTGTTTGTGTTTTGATTGAACTTATTGATTGCAATGAAAACAATTATTAAATATTCAAACTTTAGCAAACCATGAGCAATGAACAGTCTGCACGCTTCACGCCCTGACGTTTCCGCCGTCGGTTGGGGTGTGACAGATTGGTATCAGAGCCTTGGTTATAGGGAATTAGGTTATTAGACACCTTTGACCTAGACTATAACTTTAGGATACCCACTTATGCCTTGCTTCATGATTTACATGCTATGTGCTACATGCTATGTGATATATGCTAAATGTTTTATATGTATATATAAATAATAACTTAAATAAACAATATCCCTACCCACATCCTAAGCCACATATCCTTCTTGCCTGCTTCCATGTCATCATCAACATAGCTTGGTCTATAAAATTTTCTTTTACACCCGTTAAGGTTTTTAGACTTTGTTTAATTGTTAAAGGACACGTGCAATCTGGAAGAGTGACACCTGTATTCTGGGTTTTCTGTCTAGGAAAGTATTTCATATAAATCCCAATCAACCGAGGGATCCGTATGCTTTCCTGGGAATTCCTGGGATGAGTGTTTACTTATAGGCTAAAGCACGTCTCCTTGATAATTATATAAGTCTAAATTAACCTTAATATGTCATAGTACTCGAGTGATTATGTCACTATTTGAGTACAATCCGAACTATGAATTACTTATATCTATTTATCCTATTTGATTCAAGAAATTCTCACAACTCTAATTGTGTCTAAATCTGTAGAATGCCTCCCCGTCGTGACAACAGCAACAACAGCAATAACACTGACCTGGCTGCTCTACTCACACAGCTGGTAAATCAAATTACCCAAGTTAACAACAACACTAATGTCCATGCTAGTGGGAGTGCTAACACTGGAGGTGGTGGTGGTGCCAACCCGCCACAATGCACCTTCAAACACTTCAACTCCTGCAATCCCCTCAAATTCTATGGTAACGAAGGAGCCACGGGACTCCTTCAATGGTTTGAAAGCATTGAGAGCACTTTTCTCAATAGCGACTGTCCCGACAACCTCCGTGTTCGTCATGCTACTAGTGTCTTTCAAAAAAGGGCGCTTACTTGGTGGAATGGTGAGAAAAGGACTAGGGGAGTGGATGTAGCAATGGCACTGCCGTGGGATGAGTTGAAGAGGATCATGACTGAGGAATTCTGTCCTCGAAATGAGATGAAGAAGCTGGCGGCGGAATTTTGGGATCTTGCTCAAGATAGTGGTGAAAGCTTAGCATACACCACCCGTTTCCATGAGCTGAGTCTACTTGTGCCACACATGGTTACACCTCTGTCTAGGTGTATTGAAAAGTACATCGGTGGTCTACCTAGACAAATTCAAGATACTGTGGTAGGAGGAAATCCTGCTACTTTGGAGGATGCTATCCGCTTGTCAGCCACACTTACTGACAACCATGTTAAAGCGGGTACACTTACAAGAAAGGGTGCCAAGAAACTTTCTGACACAACAACACCTTCCGCTCATGGCAAGGAAGTCCAAACTGAACCATACCGCAACACTAGGAAGAGAAAGGTCAAAAACTGTGTTGTAATCACTCTGGCTGCTCCAGTGAATCAAGTTGCACCCATGGCTCAAAACCCAGCAAAGAAACCCTATGGGGGCAGCCACCCACTTTGCAACACCTGCAACTATCATCACCCTCCAAGCATACCTTGTCGCCTTTGCAACCACTGCGGGAAACATGGCCACACAGCCAATATTTGTCGAGCCAAGGCACTTGCCAACCAAACCAACCCAGCAAATCAAGCCAATCAACAAGCAACTAACCAAGTCATCCCAGCCATTGCAAATGGATGTGCTTGCTTCGAATGTGGCAACCCGAACCACTTCCGTAACCAGTGCCCAAGACTGGTCAATGTTGACCAAGGCGGAGCTCGTGGGCGTGCTTTCAACATCAACGCCAATGAGGCCCAGGCCAACACTGATGTGGTTAACGGTACGTTCCTTATGAATAATCGTTATGCTTCTATACTATTTGATACCGGAGCCGATAAAAGTTTTGTGTCACTAGACTTCGAACCTTTACTTGCAAAAACCCGGTCTACACTAGAGAAAACCTTTACCGTTGAGGTAGCCGATGGTAACACCGTTACTATTGACACCATCATCCATGATTGTTCCCTAGAGTTAAATAATCACACTTTTCCAATCAACCTCATACCAATGTCATTAGGGAGTTTTGACGTCATCATAGGTATGGATTGGTTGTCGAAGCACCACGCCGAAGTCATGTGCTTTGAAAAATGCATCCGTATACCACTCCCATCCGGTGAAACATTGAAGGTCTTTGGTGAGAAACCTTGCAAAGGACTCAAACTAATGTCATGCATCACCGTCCAAAAGTATATACGAAAGAAGTGCATGGTTTTCCTAGCCCATGTTATCCAAAAAGAAGACAAGAAGAGGAGTGTACAAGACATCCCCATCGTTCGGGATTTTCCTGAAGTTTTTCCTAATGACTTACCCGGTCTTCCACCTGTTCGACAAGTGGAATTTCGCATCGATCTTGTACCTGGAGCAAACCCGGTGGCTAAAGCTCCATACCGGCTCGCACCTTCCGAGATGCAAGAACTTGCAAGCCAACTTCAAGAACTCGCCGACAAAGGGTTCATACGCCCGAGTCATTCACCGTGGGGTGCACCGGTCTTATTTGTTAAAAAGAAGGACGGTTCATTCCGCATGTGTATTGACTATCGAGAACTCAACAAACTCACAATCAAAAACCGCTACCCTTTACCTAGGATTGACGACCTCTTCGATCAACTCCAAGGTTCTACCTACTTCTCGAAGATTGATCTTCGATCCGGTTATCATCAACTCCGTGTGCAAGAGGAGGACATTCCAAAGACTGCCTTCCGAATGAGATATGGTCACTACGAGTTCATGGTTATGCCTTTTGGGCTAACCAATGCACCTGCTGTTTTCATGGACCTCATGAATCGCATGTGCAAACCATACCTTGATAAATTTGTTATCGTGTTCATTGATGACATCTTGATCTATTCAAAGACTAAGGAAGATCATGAACAACACCTTAGGTTGATTTTGGATCTCTTGAAAACCGAACAGCTATACGCCAAGTTCTCCAAGTGTGATTTTTGGCTAAAGGAAGTGCAATTTTTGGGTCACGTCGTCAATGAAAAAGGAATTCATGTTGACCCCGCCAAAATTGAAGCTGTTAAGAATTGGAAAGCTCCTAAAAACCCTACCGAAGTTCGTTCATTTCTTGGTTTAGCGGGTTATTACCGAAGGTTCATTTCTAACTTCTCCAAGATCGCTGTTCCCCTCACTGCCTTAACCCAAAAAGGTAAACCTTATGAGTGGGGACCGAAACAAGAAGAAGCCTTTCAAATTCTCAAGCAAAAGTTGTGCAATGCTCCTATCCTCACCCTTCCTGAAGGTGAAGATGATCTAGTTGTTTACTGTGATGCTTCAAACCAAGGTCTTGGTTGCGTTCTCATGCAACGAGGCAAGGTGATCGCTTATGCATCAAGACAACTCAAAATCCATGAGAAGAATTATACGACGCACGATCTTGAGTTGGGTGCTGTCGTATTTGCATTGAAGATTTGGAGACATTATCTCTATGGCACGAAATGTGTGGTGTTCACCGACCACAAAAGCCTCCAACATATCTTCAACCAAAAAGAACTCAACATGAGGCAGCGACGTTGGGTTGAACTCCTCAACGATTACGATTGCGAGATTCGTTATCACCCCGGCAAGGCTAATGTTGTAGCCGATGCGCTAAGCCACAAGGAACATGTCATGCTTCAAAGTGTCAAGATCCATTCCGATATTCAAGTTCGTATTCTAGCCGCTCAACATGTCTCGGTTACCGAGGGCAATATGTATGAGGAAATGTCTTGTGGTGCTGAATTCCAATTGGAGACAAAAACCAATGGCTTGCTTTATTTTCTAGATCGTATTTGGGTTCCCGATCGTGACGATCTCCGAGCTTTCATCATGACCGAGGCACACAAGTCTCGGTATTCCATTCATCCCGGTGCGGATAAAATGTACCAAAATCTTCGTTCCCAATATTGGTGGCCTGTTATGAAGAAAGACATTGCTTTGTTCGTAGCAAAATGTCTCACATGTTCTAAAGTCAAGGCTGAGCATCAACGTCCTTCCGGTTTACTTGAACAACCGGAAATCCCCGTGTGGAAATGGGAGAATCTAGCTATGGATTTCATTACTAAACTCCCTCGCACTTCGAGCGGTTATGATAGCATTTGGGTGATCATTGACCGTCTCACTAAGTCCGCACACTTCTTGCCTATCCGTGAAGACTATAAGGTGGAGAAGTTGGCCCGTATTTACATTGACGAGATTGTGAGTCGTCACGGTGTTCCTTTGAACATAATCTCCGATAGAGATGCACGTTTCACTTCCCGGTTTTGGCAATCTCTTCAAAAAGCACTTGGTACACGACTGGATCTGAGCACGGCCTACCATCCCCAAACTGATGGTAAGACCGAGCGAACAATCCAAACTCTTGAAGACATGCTGAGAGCCTGTGTCATCGACTTTGGTGGCAATTGGGATTCGCATTTGACACTTATCGAATTCTCCTACAACAATAGTTACCACACCAGCATCAACATGGCTCCGTTTGAAGCTCTCTACGGTCGTAAGTGTCGTTCTCCCATCTGTTGGAACGAGATTGGTGAAGCACAAATCACCGGTCCCGAGTTAATTCAAGAAACATCCGACAAGATTATTCAAATCCGTGACAACATTCGAGTTGCGAGGAGTCGGCAAAAGAGCTCTGCCGACAAACGACGCAAACCCTTGGAATTCCAAGTCGGTGACCTTGTACTTCTAAAGGTGTCTCCTTGGAAGGGGGTGATCCGTTTTGGGAAGAAAGGCAAGCTAGCACCTCGCTATGTGGGACCATTCAAGATCCTTGAAAGGATTGGGAAAGTGGCTTACAAGCTCGAGTTACCTCCATCACTTGGCAACGTACATCCTACATTTCATGTATCCAACCTCAAGAAGTGTCTTGCTGATGAGAACCTCCATATACCTCTTGATGATGTGCGCATTGATGAGACGATGCACTTCGTTGAGAAACCAGTCGAGATTATGGATCGTGAGATAAAACAACTCAAGCGCAGCCGTATTCCTATTGTCAAAGTTCGTTGGGAATCTAAACGAGGACCCGAGTTTACTTGGGAACGAGAAGACCAAATGAAGCTCAAGTACCCACATCTTTTTGCTGAAGCAGTAGCCTCAACCAGTTGAATTTCGGGACGAAATTCCCTCAACATGGGGATACTGTAACCTTTCTGATTTTCATGTTTTCCTATTTAATCTATGCCGTGCAATAACAGACGATTCCGATTCCAATTTTTACGATCATTGTTTCATGTTCAATAACAAGCATACACGCGTTTATTATATTACAATATTAACTACAACAAACTCACAAACCTCGAGGACCAAACACGACTAAGACTCAAAACAACATCAATATTACAAAACTACAAGGACTAGTCTGGAAATTCCTGAAAACCTACACAAGCACGGTCGTGCTTAGTCCTAAGCACGGTCGCGCTTGTGCCACAACCACGGTCGTGCTTAACTTTAAGCACGGTCGCGCCTGAGATACAGTTTGACTCTGCAAAGTCAAACCGACACAAATCTTGTCCAAAAATAGATTTAAACGAGTTTTAGAAATCGCGATACTTGTAGAATAAGTTATTCGACCAATAAAGCCTAAATCCCGACCAAATACACGTCAAATCGTCCGAATTCGCGTACCTTTAAACCAACTTCCTTTTTAAATCAAATCTCGTAATTAAGACCAAATCAAGACAAATCAAACCACGATACAGACTTCGTACGACTCCTATAAGATTCTACGAACCGTAATTCGTCTAAACAACCTCTCTAATTCTCTGTCGATCAAGAAAGAGTCGCGATTCTTCCCCGTAGCCGTCTGCACTTGTTGCCCGATCTAAACAGGTAATTAGTAGTCCAACTTGTTCGTTTCTCCATCCTAAACAAAAGCCCTAAATCAATTCAGAAGATTAATACACGATTAAACTGATTCGAATCTAAGTTTTTGAAAATAAATGGTTTTAATCTAACTACACGATAAACACGTTATAAATCCAATTAAATGGTGTTATTGGATTCACCAACACTTGTTTAATGAAAACCCTTTGAATCCAACAGATTTTAATATAAGAACAATCGAAATTGCTTCTGGAATCGACCAGACATGGTCGCGCTGTCCTACGAGCGCGGTCGTGCCTGAGCAAGCACAGTCGTGCCCCGAGAGAGGCCCGGTCGTGGTTGCCGATCAAACCAAGTCCTTACCTAGGCGCGGTCGTGCCGGATACGAGCACGGTCGTGTCTCGTAAACAGACCCTTTTTGTAACCTTCTGACTCGACCACGGGCGCGCTTCAGACCACCACGGTCACGCCCGTTGACGAGCGCGGTCGTGCCTTATACGAGCACGGTCGTGTTCGATTTCAAACAGAATCTTAATTTTAACCAATTTAATATATATTATATTCTAATGTTATAAAGAGTATTATTTTATAAAATATCCAGAACCAGTTATTGTTTATCAAATATCGAATATTTAATCTTTCTTTAAATTAAAATCAATAAAATACTATAAGTTTATATAATTATTTTTATAAACAACAATATATTCTATATGTTTTGTCTTTAACAAATATTATTTATTTAAACTTAAAATTAAATAAATATATATGTATCAATACTATCTAGCAAACATTTTGAACAAAATAGTTATTATTTTATCTAAACAAACCTTAAACTTAATCCACTTCCGACATCGAATAACGCAACTCAAAAATACGTAATCATATATTGTTCATTAGGTCGAATCTAGCGATCTACAACACACCGCTGTTTCCCATTTGCTTGTGCAATCTACACTCTGCATAACACGTGAGTTTTTTCAACTATTTACAACTTTTGGGGTGGAACATGCGTTCTATTTACATGTTTTCAATTATACACATATACAGTTCCATCCTATGCATGTATACAAATTTTGCGCTTTATGCTTGAGTACTAGACGTGTAGACCAACTATTATGCTCTTCATGTACAATCATTAACTAACAGCCGACAGTAAACAGTGGTAGATCTATTGAGTCTGACAAACCCACCCAGGTAGGGTGACTGTTACTGACAACACAAATTTTGAGTGCAAGTTACAAAGGTTTGATTGTATAGGTCACATGATAGTTTTCTCTCCATAATTGCCTTAATTGTCATGTTGTATTGAACTGTATGCACACAACACGTATTTTGCTATCTCACAATAAAAACTATGTATTCTCACCAACTTTTTAGTTGACCCTGTTTTAACCATGTTTTTGGTACCAATGTTTGAAGTGATCAGGATATGCTACACATAGGATTTTTGGACCTAGAATTCAATTAAACCAGTTTATTCTATGTAATTTACATTTTTGTTTTGTGGATTGTTTGTGTTTTGATTGGACTTATTGATTGCAATGAAAACAATTATTAAATATTCAAACTTTAGCAAACCATGAGCAATGAACAGTCTGCACGCTTCACGCCCCGACGTTTCCGCCGTCGGTTGGGGTGTGACACCTGATCCTCATGATACCCGGATCACTACCCTAGAGGCTCAGGTCGCTGGTCTTCTTTAAACGCTACGAAAATCAAGAGAAGAATCTGACAAACAACAGGGGCAGATTAAGTCTCTGATTGATGAGGTTGACACACTAAAGAAATAGCGGGTGGCTGATGACAAGCAGCGTTTAGAGCATGACACTATGGTGAAACTGGTCTGTGATATGGTCAAGACGCTTGCTTCTCAAGGGGAGAGATTGAAGGAATTATTGGAGAAGCAACCACCTAAGCCTAGCAGTGAAGAGGCTTGTCACTTAATTGATCTAACTAAGGGTGATGATCAGGGAAAGGATCCTGAAGCCGGACCGAGTGGAAGTGAGCAGCAATCGTTGGCTTTGGCGATTGTTCCCATCTCTGCCTTGTCTATGGCTGAGGGGGAGTCCACTCAGAGTGAAGGTGGAGTTGATGCTTCAGGAGGTAATAAAGGAAAGTCGGTGGCTGATGTTTTGAAAGAACTATCTGACGATGTGATCCTATTCTTAGAGCCAGACTACTCCATAGAAGCAAAGATCAAATCTCTCTACAATCTGGAAGAGGGAGATATCGAATCTGGTGACGACTGGGATGATGATGATGATGATGATGTTGTAATCGAAGTTCCCAAGGGCGACGGGGAAGGAGAGTATGAGTTTGAAGATGGAGAGATGTTCGAAGTTCCATCCTTTGAAGACACAGGTTCAGTCGAGCCTGCTAGTACTTTTGAGGCGTCGACTGAAGCCTCCCCTACCGACCCTACACCTGTGGATCCAGAGGCACAAAAAGACAAACATATGCCTGCAAGTTCATCAAAATATCCGGCTCCTATCTGGCAAAAGACATCAATCATAGACAAACATGGAGCGACACGTTTGATCTTAGCTGTGAGGTTCGAGGAGGACAAGAAGTTTTTTTGTAATCAAGCGAGCTGCGGGGGTTTAATACTTGAAACCAACAAGCGAAGCTTTCAACTTCTTGCCAAGATATGACCTCGTGAACCTAGCAAACCGAGAGCTGCTGGGTCACTCAAATCACGCAGTAGCGATGGGTTTGTGGCAGGTTCTACAGCGAGAGGTAAGATCTGGGAAGTTCGAAATGTTTAAGCCTCAAGTGCTCAAGCAAGTCATGGAGAAGAACGTTAGACATCCTGTGACTAATATAGTCTTAAATAAACTGGTATACAAGCCAGTTATATGTGTAACCAAGATTCCCCAGAGCAAGTTATCTCCGAATATTCTCGGTAATATATGGTACTGGTACGTAGATCCTAAATCGGGCGAGGCAGTGGTGATTGGAAATGTGTTGTCCGAGAGTTGAAGCTTAGTGCCAAGGGAACTAATCAGAGTGTTTGATGAAGTCTTCTTCATATGGTACAAGCAGTGAATACGGGTCCGATTCTTATTCGGACGCTACTATAGAGAGACGCAGAAGAGAAAGTATAAACAAGCAACTGGGGGATAGGCTGCACCAAGCTATCCTTCGTGAGGTAGAAGTTAGTGCTTAGAGGTAAGCAAGTGTCACGGCTGCAAGTACTGATTCCACTTCTACCTCACCTTCACAACAGCTTTATAGGCGACAGCGGAGGAGGCCACGTGTAACACCTGATGTGGCTACCACTGCTATCACAAAGGAGGTACCCGTGATAGTTTCTCTCCCTGTGCATTCTGTTCAAGTGGCGGTGACAACTCCTATTCTAACCGAGTCTGTCACCATCACCCCTACCACCATCCAATCAACCTCCATCCCTACCTCAATCCCTACAACAACCCTCCACCACCTCAGTGAACTTTATCCTGACTTTGACTTCATTCAAGGGTTCGATTTTGGAGAATTCTTTTTCTTCCCGACCAATCAAGCCAAAGCATCGTCTTCCAGGGGACCTGATCCTCGTGATACCCGGATCACTACCCTAGAGACTCAGGTCGCTGGTCTTCTTGAAATGCTATGGAAATCGAGAGAAGAATCTGACAAACAACAGGGGCAGATTAACTCTCTGATTGATGAGGTAGTTGCACTACAGAAATAGCGGGAGGCTGATGACAAGCATCATTTAGAGCATGACACTATGGTGAAACTGGTTTGTGATATGGCCAAGACGCTTGCTGCTCAAGTGGAGAAATTGAAGGAATTATTAGAGAAGCAACCACATAAGACTAGCAGTGAAGAGGCTTGTCACTTAGTTGATCTAACTAAGTGTGATGATCAGGACAAGGATCCTGAAGCCGGACCGAGTGGAAGTGAGCAAAAATCTTTGGCTTTGGCGATTGTTCCCATCTATGCCGTGTCTATGACTGAGGGGGAGTCCACTCAAAGTGAAGGTGGAGGGGATGCTTCAGGAGGTAAAAAAGGAAAGTCGGTGACTGACATTTTGAAGGATCTATCTGACGATGTGATCCTATACTTAGAGCCAGACTACTCCAAAGAAGCACAAATCGAAGCTCTCTACAATCTGGAAGAGGGAGAGATCGACTCTCGTGACGACTGGGATGAGGAGGATGATGATGTAGTAATCGAAGTTCCCAAGGGCGACGGGGAAGAAGAGTATGAGTTTAAAGATGGAAAGATGTTCGAAGTTCCATCCTTTGAAGACACAGGTTCAGTCGAGCCTGCTAGTACTGTTGAGGCGTCGACTGAAGCCTCCCATGCCGACCCTACACCTGTGGATCCAGAGGCACATAAAGAAAAACATATGCTTGTATGTTCATCAAAGGATCCGACTCCTGTCTGGCAAAAGACATCAATCATAGACAAACATGGAGCGACAGGGATGATCTTAGTTGTGAGGTTCGAGGAGGACAAGAAGTTTTTTGAAATCAAGCGAAATGGGGGGGTTCAATACTTGAAACCAACCAGCGAAGCGTTCAACTCCTTGCAAAGATACGACCTCGTGAACCTAGCAAACCGAGTGCTTCTGGGTCACTCAAATCATGCAGTAGCGATGGGTTTGTGGCAGGTTCTACAGCGAGAGGTAAGATCTGGGAAGTTCAAAATGTTTAAGCCTCAAGTGCCTAAGTGAGTCATGGACAAGAACATTAGACATCATGTGACTAATAAAAGCTTAAAGAAACTGGTATACAAGCCAGTGTTGTGTGTAACCAAGATTCCCCTGAGCAAGTTATCTCAGGATATCCTCGGTAACATATGGTACTGGTACGTAGATCCTAAATCGGGCGAGGCAGTGGTGATTGGAAATGTGTGGTCCGAGAGTGGAAGCTTAGTGCCAAGGGAACTAATCAGAGTGTTTGATGAAGTATGCTTCATATGGTACTAGCAGTGAATACGGGCCCGATTCTGATTCGGACTCTACTATAGAGTAACGCAGAAGAGAAAGTATAAAAAAGCAATGGCGGGATAGGCTGCACCAAGCTATCCTTCGTGAGGTAGAAGTTAGTGCTCAGAGGCAAGCAAGTGTCACGGCTGCAAGTACTGATTCCACTTCTACCTCACCTTCACAACAACTTTATAAGCAACAACGGAGGAGGCCACGTCTAACACCTGGTGTGGCTACCACTGCTATCACAGAGGAGGTTCCCGTGATAGTATCCCTCCCTGTGCAATCTGTTCAAGTGGCGGTGACAAATCCTATTCTAACCGAGTATGTCACAATCACCCCTACCACCATCCAATTAACCACCATCTCTACCTCAATCCCTACAACCACCCTCCAACACATCAGTGAACCTTATCATGACCTTGACTTCAATCAAGGGTTCGATTTTGGAGAATTCTTTTCCTTCCTGGCCCATCAAGACAAAGCATCGTCTTCCAGGGGACCTGATCCTCATGATACCCGGATCACTACCCTAGAGGCTCAGGTCGCTGGTCTTCTTTAAACGCTACGAAAATCAAGAGAAGAATCTGACAAACAACAGGGGCAGATTAAGTCTCTGATTGATGAGGTTGACACACTAAAGAAATAGAGGGTGGCTGATGACAAGCAGCGTTTAGAGCATGACACTATGGTGAAACTGGTCTGTGATATGGTCAAGACGCTTGCTTCTCAAGGGGAGAGATTGAAGGAATTATTGGAGAAGCAACCACCTAAGCCTAGCAGTGAAGAGGCTTGTCACTTAATTGATCTAACTAAGGGTGATGATCAGGACAAGTATCCTGAAGACGGACCGAGTGGAAGTGAGCAGCAATCGTTGGCTTTGGCGATTGTTCCCATCTCTGCCTAGTCTATGGCTGAGGGGGAGTCCACACAGAGTGAAGGTGGAGTTGATGCTTCATGAGGTAATAAAGGAAAGTCGGTGGATGATGTTTTGAAAGAACTATCTGACGATGTGATCCTATTCTTAGAGCCAGACTACTCCATAGAAGCAAAGATCAAATCTCTCTACAATCTGGAAGAGGGAGAGATCGAATCTGGTGACGACTGGGATGATGATGATGATGATGATGATGATGTTGTAATCAAAGTTCCCAAGGGCGACGGGGAAGGAGAGTATGAGTTTGAAGATGGAGAGATGTTCGAAGTTCCATCCTTTGAAGACACAGGTTCAGTCGAGCCTGGTAGTACTTTTGTGGCGTCGACTGAAGCCTCCCCTGCCGACCCTACACCTGTGGATCCAGAGGCACAAAAAGACAAACATATGCCTGCAAGTTCATCAAAATATCCGGCTCCTGTCTGGCAAAAGACATCAATCATAGACAAACATGGAGCGACACGGATGATCTTAGCTGTGAGGTTCGAGGAGGACAAGAAGTTTTTTTGCAATCAAGCGAGCTGGGGGGGTTTAATACTTGAAACCAACCCGCGAAGCTTTCAACTTCTTGCCAAGATATGACCTCGTGAACCTAGCAAACCGAGAGCTGCTGGGTCACTCAAATCACGCAGTAGCGATGGGTTTGTGGCAGGTTCTACAGCGAGAGGTAAGATCTGGGAAGTTCGAAATGTTTAAGCCTCAAGTGCTCAAGCAAGTCATGGAGAAGAACGTTAGACATCCTGTGACTAATATAGTCTTAAATAAACTGGTATACAAGCCAGTTATGTGTGTAACCAAGATTCCCCAGAGCAAGTTATCTCCGAATATTCTCGGTAATATATGGTACTGGTACGTAGATCCTAAATCGGGCGAGGCAGTGGTGATTGGAAATGTGTTGTCCGAGAGTTGAAGCTTAGTGCCAAGGGAACTAATCAGAGTGTTTGATGAAGTCTGCTTCATATGGTACTAGCAGTGAATACGGGTCCGATTCTTATTCAGACGCTACTATAGAGAGACACAGAAGAGAAAGTATAAACAAGCAACTGGGGGATAGGCTGCACCAAGCTATCCTTCGTGAGGTAGAAGTTAGTGCTTAGAGGTAAGCAAGTGTCACGGCTGCAAGTACTGATTCCACTTCTACCTCACCTTCACAACAGCTTTATAGGCGACAGCGGAGGAGGCCACGTTTAACACCTGATGTGGCTACCACTGTTATCACATAGGAGGTACCCGTGATAGTGTCTCTCCCTGTGCAATCTGTTCAAGTGGCGGTGACAACTCCTATTCTAACCGAGTCTGTCACCATCACCCCTACCACCATCCAATCAACCTCCATCCCTACCTCAATCCCTACAACCACCCTCCACCACCTCAGTGAACTTTATCCTGACTTTGACTTCATTCAAGGGTTCGATTTTGGAGAATTCTTTTTCTCCCCGACCAATCAAGCCAAAGCATCGTCTTCCAGGGGACCTGATCCTCGTGATACCCGGATCACTACCCTAGAGACTCAGGTCGCTGGTCTTCTTGAAATGCTATGGAAATCGAGAGAAGAATCTGACAAACAACAGGGGCAGATTAACTCTCTGATTGATGAGGTAGCCGCACTACAGAAATAGCGGGCGGCTGATGACAAGAATCATTTAGAGCATGACACTATGGTGAAACTGGTTTGTGATATGGCCAAGACGCTTGCTGCTCAAGGGGAGAAATTGAAGGAATTATTAGAGAAGCAACCACATAAGACTAGCAGTGAAGAGGCTTGTCACTTAGTTGATCTAACTAAGTGTGATGATCAGGACAAGGATCCTGAAGCCGGACCGAGTGGAAGTGAGCAACAATCTTTGGCTTCGGCGATTGTTCCCATCTATGCCGTGTCTATGACTGAGGGGGAGTCCACTCAGAGTGAAGGTGGAGGGGATGCTTCAGGAGGTAATAAAGGAAAGTCGGTGACTGACATTTTGAAAGATCTATCTGACGATGTGATCCTATTCTTAGAGACAGACTACTCCAAAGAAGCACAAATCGAAGCTCTCTACAATCTGGAAGAGGGAGAGATCGACTCTCGTGACGACTGGGATGAGGAGGATGATGATGTAGTAATCGAAGTTCCCAAGGGCGACGGGGAAGAAGAGTATGAGTTTAAAGATGGAAAGATGTTCGAAGTTCCATCCTTTGAAGACACAGGTTCAGTCGAGCCTGCTAGTACTGTTGAGGCGTCGACTGAAGCCTCCCATGCCGACCCTACACCTGTGGATCCAGAGGCACATAAAGACAAACATATGCTTGTATGTTCATCAAAGGATCCGACTCCTGTTTGGTAAAATACATCAATCATAGACAAACATGGAGCGACAGGGATGATCTTAGTTGTGAGGTTCGAGGAGGACAAGAAGTTTTTTGCAATCAAGCGAGCTGGGGGGGTTCAATACTTGAAACCAACCAGCGAAGCTTTCAACTCCTTGCAAAGATACGACCTCGTGAACCTAGCAAACCTAGAGATGCTGGGTCACTCAAATCACGCAGTAGCGATGGGTTTGTGGCAGTTCTACAGCGAGAGGTAAGATCTGGGAAGTTCGAAATGTTTAAGCCTCAAGTGCCCAAGCGAGTCATGGACAAGAACGTTAGACATCCTGTGACTAATAAAAGCTTAAAGAAACTGGTATACAAGCCAGTGCTGTGTGTAACCAAGATTCCCCTGAGCAAGTTATCTCAGGATATCCTCGGTAACATATGATACTGGTACGTAGATCCTAAATCGGGCGAGACAGTGGTGATTGGAAATGTGTGGTCCGAGAGTGGAAGCTTAGTGCCAAGGGAACTAATCAGAGTATTTGATGAAGTCTTCTTCATATGGTACTAGCAGTGAATACGGTCCTGATTCTAATTCGGATGCTGCTATAAAGCGACGCATAAGAGAAAGTATAAACAATCAATGGGGGGATAGGCTGCACCAAGCTATCCTTCGTGAGGTAGAAGTTAGTGCTCAGAGGCAAGCAAGTGTCACGGCTACGAGTACTGATTCCACTTCTACTTCACCTTCACAACAACTTTATAGGCGACAGCAGAGGAGGCCACGTGTAACACCTGATGTGCCTACCACTGCTATCATAGAGGAGGTTCCCGTGATAGTGTCCCTCCCTGTGCAATCTGTTCAAGTGGCGGTGAAGACTCCTATTCTAACCGAGTCTGTCATCATCACCCCTACCACCATCCAATCAACCTCCATCCCTACCTCAATCCCTACAACCACCCTCCACCACCTCAGTGAACTTTATCATGACTTTTACTTCATTCAAGGGTTCGATTTTGGAGAATTCTTTTCCTTCCCGACCAATCAATCCAAAGCATCTTCTTCGAGGGACCTGATCCTCGTGATACCCGGATCACTACCCTAGAGACTCAGGTCGCTGGTCTTCTTGAAACGCTACGGATATCGAGAGAAGAATCTGACAAACAACAGGGGCAGATTAACTCTCTGATTGATGAGGTAGCCGCACTAAAGAAACAGCGGGCGGCTGATGACAAGCAGCGTTTAGAGCATGACACTATGGTTAAACTGGTCTGTGATATGGTCAAGACGCTTGCTGCTCAAGGGGAGAAATTGAAGGAATTATTGGAGAAGCAACCACCTAAGCCTAGCAGTGAAGAGGCTTGTCACTTAATTGATCTAACTAAGGGTGATGATCAGGACAAGGATCCTGAAGCCGGACCGAGTGGAAGTGAGCAGCAATCATAGGCTTTGGCGATTGTTCCCATCTCTGCCTTATCTATGGCTGAGGGGGAGTCCACTCAGAGTGAAGGTTGAGGTGATGCTTCAGGAGGTAATAAAGCAAAGTCGGTGGCTGACGTTTTGAAAGATCTATCTGACAATGTGATCCGATTCTTAGAGCCAGACTACTCCATAGAAGCAAAGATCAAAGCTCTCTACAATCTAGAAGAGGGAGAGATCGACTCTGGTGACGACTGGGATGAGGAGGATGATGATGTTGTAATCGAAGTCGGGGAAGGAGAGTATGAGTTTAAAGATGGAGAGATGTATGAAGTTCCATCCTTTGAAGACACAGGTTCAGTCGAGCCTGCTAGTACTGTTGAGGCGTCGACTGAAGCCTCCCCTGCCGACCCTACACATGTGGATCCAGAGGCACAGAAAGACAAACATATGCCTGCAAATTCATCGAAGGATCCCGCTCCTGTCTGGAAAAAGACATCAATCATAGACAAAATTGGAGCGACAGGGATGATCTTAACTGTGAGGTTCGAGGAGGATAAGAAGTTGTTTGCAATCAAGCGAGCTGGGGGGGTTCAATACTTGAAACCAACCAGCGAAGCTTTCAACTCCTTGCCAAGATACGACCTCGTGAACCTAGCAAACCAAGAGCTGCTGGGTTCAAATCACGCAGTAGCGATGGGTTTGTGACAGGTTCTACAGCGAGAGGTAAGATCTGGGAAGTTCGAAATGTTTAAGCCTCAAGTGCCCAAGCGAGTCATGGACAAGAACGTTAGACATCCAGTGACTAATAAAAGCTTAAAGAAACTTGTATACAAGCCAGTGCTGTGTGAAACCAAGATTCCCATGAGCAAATTATCTTAAGATATCCTCGGTAACAATGCACTGGTACGTAGATCCTAAATAGGGCGAGGCAGTGGTGATTGGAAATGTGTGGTCCGAGAGTGGAAGCTTAGTGCCAAGGGAACTAATCAAAGTGTTTGATGATGTCTGCTTCATAACCTTTCTGTGAAAGATCTGGAGGCGCTAGCGGACATGTACTGCATGTACACGGACGACGGACAAAGTTCCTTGCTTCTAAATACGACAAGGTGATCAAGTTCTGCCTTGATTACAAGAAGAAGATGGAAGCTAAAGCTGGGGAGCAGTGAAGATCGAAGACAATCCAGAGCTGTTGTCAAGGGGGAGTTTGTTGAAGCACGTTTGTATGGCAAACACTCTGGATATTGTCTTAGCTTTTGTACTTGTCTTGTATGTATTTGTCTTTGTATTGTAGTGTCTGTACGTTTTAGTTATCGAGTTGTAATTAATAATGTATGTACCAGTCGTCTGTTTTCTCTAAGTGTTTTGCGCACTTAGCATGTGCGCAGGAATTACTTCATGCGTACTTAGCAAGTATGTAAGAATACTCGGTGTACTTGTTAAGTACGCAGGAAAATTTTCCCATGTGCACTTGTTAAGTGCGCAGAAATCAGGTCTAGTATAAATAGGCTAGGTTCATAGAAGATATGTACGCAGGCATTTTGCACTCTATTGTATTCTCTCTGTAACCTTCAAGTTTATAATAGATGTAGTTTTAAAGTGATTTCGTTGTCGGTTTACTTTGTGTTACTTGATTCTCCACCTAGTCACGGCCATTCCGCACCCGGTCCGACTAGTCACACACCCACACGTAACGATCCGAGACACCCGGGGACCTACACGATAAAAAAATTTTTGGTAGGTGAAAGTATATTAATCCAACATAGTGCAAACAAGTAGAGACAAATAACATGGTCATAGTTACAAAATAAGGAATTTCGTTGTACATCAGATACATTGGGACAAACAAAAAAATGTTGCACTGTACAAATATTTCATTGTTACACAACACCTAGCAAATGTTACATATGTACCTACAAACTGTCACATAT